>CM070494.1:38646412-38726412 GCA_036324585.1 Champsocephalus esox
CTCTTCGGTAACTACCAACCTGAACCTGAACAGGAACCCTGTAACTTCTCTCCTCTCAGCAGAAATCCCTCTCTCTCCAAACTGTCCTCTCTTCACCCTGACGCTCCGCACACACCCTCACCACCTGCAGCACAAAGCTTCTCTATCAACCAAACACATCAAATACAAACACAACGGTTGTATAATAATAAGAATTAAAACTGCGGTCGCACTTGTGCGCGCAGTGATGAGCGGGCCCTCTTGTCCGTGCGCCTGTCGGGGAGGGTTGCGGGTCCCCCCCCTCAGTCCTCCGAGATGAGCCGTTTGTCATGTCTCTAAATTGTTTACCTGACTTTGCGTTCCTTTGTTTCTGACCAGGGAATCTCAGGCATGTGCGCCAGTTCTGTTGGTACCATGTTTCCTGCATCAACCAGGTAGCGATATGCCGACAGTGAAGAATAAACATATTTATAACTAGTCTAGGAATAGCGAAGTGTGTTTGGTCTAACTGTTAGTGTGTGTTTTGCTCAGCTCCGCAGTCCGTCACAGCAAAAATTAAAATGTAAACCTAAGACGCAAAGAAGTGCAAGATAACAGATAATATAAACAACCATAATGTAGATTCAATGATGTGAGAGAAGTTGTAGATTAAGTGTAGACAGTATTTAAAAAAAGACAATGTTAACAGCAATGTAATAAGTATATACAGTATTATGCAAAATTACAAGTACTACATGGCACACAGATGTAATGTTTTAATTATATGTAAAAGTATGTAAGGCTGAAGTGACAGCAGTGATGAGCTCTACACGTCTCCACTCATACGTCTGGACTGCAGTCAGCGGAGGTTTGGGTGGATGATGTTCCTGAGCGCTGTTCAGGCTTGCTTTTTCCAGCACCTCAGGTGGCAGCTCTGTCCTTCTGATTGGCCGTGCACTTTTCAAAGTAGGGGTCGTTCCCCAGCAGATCCATTTCTCCAGAATTGTGGTAATCACAGAGAAAACAAGAGATCATAATAAAGACATGGTTGCAAAAGCATGATTGAACAATGTAACTGTAAGCCTTATAGACAGAGAAAGTGTTTGTGTGGGGGAGGGGGGGTGTGTTTATTTGTAGGCTTTAGGAGATTTTACATGAAACCATATGGTGCTTCACTTAATAAATACAAGGGCTGTAGCCTAATATTTATATTTATTATATGCTTTAGGAGCTGTTTGTGTTTGTTGTAGAACGTGTGGGTGTGTTTGTGTGTCTGTGTGTGTGTGTGTGTGTGTTTGTGAGCGTTGATGTGCCAGGCAGACAGGCAGGATTCAGTAGCTTATCTGACATATAAATGGTCCAAAAAGGTATATTCTCCGTTAGATTACGAGGTCCTCGATTCAGCTAGCAACTATTTTCTTCACAATTTAGCATCACATTGGATATGGGCAGAATTTGTGCTGGATTGGAATTTTTTGGAACATTTCCCTAGGAGGACTTTGCAAAAATGTGCTTAAAATGCATGAGAAACACACATTTTTCAAAATGGCTGACTTTCTGGGGGGCGGGAATAATAAAAGCCAATTTTAAATATGTGTGCAATCATAATAGTAATATGTATACAGTGTTTCATGAATATCGGAATAACTATATCCAAGTAGTTTGGAGTAATTTGCGACATGTAAATCGTCAAAAATGGTGTATTCGCTGTTAGCTTACGACCTCCACGAGTAATTTTTCAAAAATGTGCTCCTCAATTAAGTATCATATTGGATAGGGGCTGAACCTGTCCTGCATTGGAATTTTTCCGATCATTCCCCTAGGAGGAGTTTGCAAGAACGTGCGTAAAATGGCTGAAAAACGCACATATTTCAAAATGGCCGACTTTTTGGGGGGCGGGGCTAATGGAATATATCTACAAATATGTTCGCAATTCCATGAGGAATGTCTGTGCCAAAATTCGTGAAGTTCTGAGACTTATATGTGACTACCACACAATAGGGGGCGCTAGTGAGCAGTATTTTTGAAAAATTATGTTGTTTTTTTACATTCTTGAAAAGGTCGTGGGCTGTGATGCGTGTCCCAAGTTTTGCGTACCGAAACACATTTAAGCACATCGTCATTAAAAAAAAGTACAGGCCACGCCCACATTTGTCATTCATTGTGACACTTTAAATATAAGTCCATACTCATCCCCAGAGTATGTCTAAAAAAAAAGATTTCGGCCATCATTTCATGAGTTATACATTTGTCATGTTTTTGGCGCCCCCTATAGTCCAAAATGGATATTACTTTTTGTGCTGATTCCCCAATACAGACTGAACCTTACCACCAAAATGTGTGTTTTTTTGGTACATTGTTGATGAATTATGAGCATTTCTATCTAAGCCCCGCCTTTTTGCGAACACGTTTAGAGTAATGACGGCCACATTTATCGACTGAACATGCTCATTCCCTACGATAATGTGTCTGACCCTCCGGCGATAGTGTATACTGAGTTTGGTGTTGAAAAACCAAAATTTGAAATTTAAGTGAATATTACACTGTTTTTAACATTATGGTAATTTAAAAAAAATGAAGTAGGTGGAGCTTTCTGGTACATGGACATAATATGTAGAGTACGTCCACCCGAATAAGTGGGCAAAATGTCAGGTCATTCGGAGTTACGGTGCCACTTTGTAAAGGTTTCCAAAAATGGAAATGTAGTAGTTTGGATGAATTTGTGACATGTAAATCGTCAAAAATGGTGTATTCGCTGTTAGCTTACGACCTCCACGAGTAATTTTTCAAAAATGTGCTCCTCAATTAAGTATCATATTGGATAGGGGCTGAACCTGTCCTGCATTGGATTTTTTCCGATCATTCCCCTAGGAGGAGTTCGCAAGAACGTGCGTAAAATGGCTGAAAAACGCACATTTTTCAAAATGGCCGACTTTCTGGGGGGCGGGGCTAATGGAAGGCAATTTGAAATATGTGTGCCATCATAATAGCAATATGTATACAGCGTTTCGTGAATATCGGAATAACTATATCCGAGTAGTAAGTATCATATGGGATAGGGGCTAAATCTGTCCTGCATTGGAATTGTTCCGATCATTCCCCTAGGACAGGGGTCTTCAACTAAAATTCAACGAGGTCCAGTTAGAGAAAGTTTCCCCATGCAAAGGTCCGGAACATCAACATGTCTAACTTGCTTCATGAATTAGTGTGATATATATTGAAGTGACCTGTAGCTTTATCAACGTCTGCATGTAATCAACAACTGACTGCCAATCAAATAAAGAAAGTACAATTCAAAAACAACAATATGTATTGTCAATTAACATTGAACTCTACAGATATCCAGTAAATACTGTGGATATGTGTAATGTTCCTCTCGGGCTGCATTTACAAATAAAATAGAGAAAATAAATAAAATAGCTTTTGAAAATATGTGCATATTAAAAGTTTTAAATAAATAAAATAAAGTGTAGCAGCAGCTTGAGAGTCCCTTTTTCTTTGTTAACCGTTTCACATCATGACTTAACAGTTTCAGCCGATTATAGAACAATACCAGTCTTTACACATCATAACAATTTAACAGTTTTAAAGTTTCTCTTTCTTTCCCTCTTATATTGCAGTCCTTCACTCACTTTTTTTAAATTCAGTGTAAGAATTGAGCTCGGGCTTGTCCTGCCAGGAGTTTGTAAATCTGGGCTGACATGGAGTCAGGGCCATTCTCATACACATGCAGGTGCTCATTGGTTACAGTGATGCAAACACAGGTATGGTGAAAAAAGAGAGAACTATTCGAAGCATAAAAAAAACTGGGATTTTAGTATTTTTAAGCAGACGTCAATCATTTGTACGGCCCTCGGAGGATGTTGTAAAAATGGAAATGGCCCTTGAGAGGAAAAAGGTTCCCCTCCCCGGTGCTAGTGGATCAGAAACTGTGAACGGAGTTCGACAGTGCTGCTGTAAAGTTGTTGTTGTGCACAGTTCCAGCCGTTGGTGCGTCATGAGGTCTGCCTGCATCTGATCTGAGGACGCCTTCACACCCTCAGGAATCCAGGGAGTGGAAACCGGCCTTACAGGATGTAGCTGTCAGCCTGCCAGACGCTCCCTCACCTGCCTTACTCCGAGCATTAAGAGTTAGACATCCTACAGGATCAATTAAGATGTGTTTATCATGCTTGGGCTAAAATCATGAACCCGTGGTCAGAATCCAGTGTAATCTGCAGGAGAATTCAGACCAGATGATGTACTCTTACCTTCTGTACAGTAGATGGTGATAGCAAACCATGGAAGAAAGATACATGAAAATAATGTATCAGAAGTAAAAGCAGGTATTGCTTGTTCTGAAGGTTATGTAACTCCATTCATTCAACATACTGGTTTCAAGGCAGGTCACTCCACAGAAACTGCCCTCCTTGCTGTCTCTGAGGAACTGCACACGGCTAAAGCAGCCTCCCTCTCCTCTGTCATCACCCTGTTGGACCTGTCTGCTGCATTCGACACGGTGAACCATCAGATCCTCCTTCACTCTCCAAGAACTTGGAGTGTCAGGCTCTGCACTTTTCCTCCTCACCTCATACCTCAAAGACCGCACCTACAGGGCAACTTGGAGAGGGTCCGAGTCCGACCCTTGTCAATTAACTACAGGGGTCCCTCAGGGCTCTGTTCTTGGTCCCCTCCTCTTCTCCCTGTACACAAACTCGCTCGGATCTGTCATTAGCCCGCATGGTTTATCATACCACTGCTACGCTGACGACACCCAATGAATCCTGTCCTTCCCCCGCTCAGAGACCCAGGTCGTCGCACGCGTCTCTGCTTGTCTAGCTGACATCTCTCAGTGGATGTCCGCTCATCACCTCAAGCTCAACCTTGACAAAACTGAACTGCTTTCCTTCCGGGAAAAGATTGTCCCACTCTTGACCTGACTATCAACATCGGCCCCTCTGTTGTTTCCCCGACTCAGACTGCAAGGAGTCTGGGTGTGACCCTAGATAACAACCTGTCCTTCACTGCAAACATCGCTGCTACAACCCGTTGCTGCAGATACACGCTTTACAGCATCAGGAGGACGCGTCCCCAGCTGACCCAGAAAGCCACGCAGGTTCTGGTCCAGGCTCTCGTCACCTCACGCCTAGACTACTGCAGCTCCCTCCTGGCTGGTCTGCCTGCATGTGCCATCCGACCTCTGAAGCTCATCCAGAATGCAGCGGCTCGTCTGGTCTTCAACCTTCCTAAATGTTCCACACCACGCCGCTCCTCCGCTCCCTCCACTGGCTTCCGGTAACTGCTAGAATCCACTTCAAGACCCTGGTACTTGCGTACCATGCTGTGAATGGATCTGGCCCTTCCTACATCCAGGACATGGTTAAACCGTACACCCCAGCACGTGCACTCCGCTCTGCATCAACCAAACGGCTCGATGCACCCTCGCTGCGAGGGGGACCCGAGTTCCTATCAGCAGGAACACGTGGGTTTGCTGTCCTGGCTCCAAGATGGTGGAATGAGCTCCCATTGACATCAGGACGGCAAATAGCTCACAAACCTTCCAGACTGAAAACTCATCTCTCTCGACTCCACCTCGAGGATAGAACTACTAACAAAGCACTTATATACTAATAAAGGACTGGCTTATCTAAAGCCAGTTGAGTAGCACTTGAAAATGCTTGGGTGTATGAAATGAGGTTAAAATGTTAACATAGGTTCAGGAGCATGGCCACGCCTAAAACTCCGCCTCGAACCACGGCCACCCCTATTTATATCCGGCAAAACTTCCGGCCACTGCTCGTCTCCATCCTTTCAAGGACTGACAGCCAGACCGTGACTCACGCCGCGCGTCGTCACGGTTCAAACAAGCTACACGCTTCCACCAGAACATTCAACTTACCATGGATCCCGAACTGCTGATCAACTCACCAGAGTCAGACGAAGATCTCTTCGACATCGGCTACCCGCCATCCACGTTTCAGCAGTTGGATCTAAGCCAAGCATCCGAACGGAGCCGCTCGGCAATCAGTGTTCCTCACACCAGCCGCCACAGCTCCCACTCAAGCTCCCCCAACGAGACACCTCCAACTCCAGACAGGTCCCAGGCTTCGTCTACTCCGCCAGCGAGGGCAAACAACCGGGGCCACAACAGGCACAGCCAGCTCCAATCTCCCCTCCACCGGCAGCCTGCCTCATTAGCAGCCCCCAGCCACTCGCAGCGGCGCACGCGACATGCCTCTCGGACGGAGCCGCGCTCCGAAACGGAGCCCGAACTACGGAGCCCGAACTACGGAGCCCGAACTACGGAGGTGGACAGTCACTCAACTCCAAGGTTTCCTGAGAGAAAACGGCATCCACTTTTGCCGAAACGACTACAAGACTAGACTGTTCAATCTCTACAAAGCCTACAGCAGCACAACAGCAAGAGCAACGACACACACAGCTCTTCCTGCTCCAGAGCCAACCACCGTGCGGCGCGCGCACCACGGGTCGTGACGTCACAGGCCGCCGTCCTCCTCCACGGACACAGCCCGACTCACCAGCACCCCCTGGTGGGGGCCAGGTCATATTGCCCTCTGTACCTGCTCACAGGCTTCACAAAAATCCCCTTGCACATACATCCCTTCATCCCTCCATCCCTTCTTCTTTCCTACCTTCATCAATCCACAGCAACCCAGCTTCCGCTTACCTTCCTCCTCTAGCAGCTAACCCCGTAGCAACAGCGCGGGGTCTCTCTCGACCCTCGCAGTGAGCAGACGCTCCGGTCTCTCTCTCTCTCTCGACCTTCGCAGTGAGCAGACGCTCCGGTCTCTCTCTCTCTCGCGACCCTCGCAGTGAGCAGATGCTCCGGTCTCTCTCTCTCTCGACCTTCGCAGTGAGCAGACGCTCCGGTCTCTCTCTCTCTCGACCTTCGCAGTGAGCAGACGCTCCGGTCTCTCTCTCTCTCGACCCTCGCAGTGAGCAGATGCTCCGGTCTCTCCCTCTCTGACCCTCGCAGTGAGCAGACGCTCCGGTCTCTCTCTCTCTCGACCCTCGCAGTGAGTAGATGCTCCGGTCTCTCCCTCTCTGACCCTCGCAGTGAGCAGACGCTCCGGTCTCTCCCTCTCTGACCCTCGCAGTGAGCAGAGGCTCTGGTCTCTCCCTCTCTGACCCTCGCAGTGAGCAGACGCTCCGGTCTCTCTCTCTCTCGACCCTCGCAGTGAGCAGACGCTCCGGTCTCTCCCTCTCTGACCCTCGCAGTGAGCAGACGCTCCGGTCTCTCTCTCTCTCGACCCTCGCAGTGAGCAGACGCTCCGGTCTCTCTCTCCGAACCTCGCAGTGAGCAGAGGCTCCGGTCTCTCCCTCTCTCGACCCTCGCAGTGAGCAGACGCTCCGGTCTCTCCCTCTCTCGACCCTCGCAGTGAGCAGACGCTCCGGTCTCTCTCTCTCTCGACCTTCGCAGTGAGCAGATGCTCCGGTCTCTCTCTCTCTCGAGACCCTCGCAGTGAGCAGATGCTCCGGTCTCTCCCTCTCTGACCCTCGCAGTGAGCAGATGCTCCGGTCTCTCCCTCTCTGACCCTCGCAGTGAGCCGAGGCTCTGGTCTCTCCCTCTCTGACCCTCGCAGTGAGCAGACGCTCCGGTCTCTCTCGCTCTGACCCTCGCAGTGAGCAGACGCTCCGGTCTCTCCCTCTCTGACCCTCGCAGTGAGCAGATGCTCCGGTCTCTCTCTCTCTCTCGACCCTCGCAGTGAGCAGATGCTCCGGTCTCTCTCTCTCGAGACCCTCGCAGTGAGCAGATGCTCCGGTCTCTCCCTCTCTGACCCTCGCAGTGAGCAGATGCTCCGGTCTCTCCCTCTCTGACCCTCGCAGTGAGCCGAGGCTCTGGTCTCTCCCTCTCTGACCCTCGCAGTGAGCAGACGCTCCGGTCTCTCTCGCTCTGACCCTCGCAGTGAGCAGACGCTCCGGTCTCTCCCTCTCTGACCCTCGCAGTGAGCAGATGCTCCGGTCTCTCTCTCTCTCTCGACCCTCGCAGTGAGCAGACGCTCCGGTCTCTCCCTCTCTGACCCTCGCAGTGAGCCGAGGCTCTGGTCTCTCTCTCTCTGACCCTCGCAGTGAGCAGATGCTCCGGTCTCTCTCTCTCTCGACCCTCGCAGTGAGCAGAGGCTCCGGTCTCTCTCACTCTGACCCTCGCCGTGAGCAGACGCTCCGGTCTCTCTCTCAGAAAATAAATAAATAATACAAATAATAAAATAAACTTCGCTAGCTAAGCCGCCGGCCGCATCAGATGACCATTACATATACGTATGATCTGTACGTGCAGTGTATCTGTAAAGCGCTTTGAGAGTCATTGATAAAGCGCCATAATAAATATAAGGATTATTATTGTTATTTATTATCAAGCCGCTCAACCAGGGAACATACCGGGGTGCTCCAGACTCCGAGCGTTACTGCCTCATCTTCGCAGCACGCGCATCCCTCCCTTGCCAATTATGCGGAGCCCCCTGTCCCACCCGGCCTTAGCATGCTCAGTCAGCTCTCCACCATCTCAAACACCTCACTCACTTTCCTCTAAATCACGCAACACCTCAGACTTTAACCGTCTATCACCCGCAGGGAGGCAGGGTGGCGTGCAACAATTTCAATGACCTAGGCTGCTCTTTTTCTAGCTACCGCCTCATGCACATCTGCTCTTTCTGCGGCGGCGCTCATGCCAGGAGCACCTGCCTCCACAACCCAACTACATCAGCAGATTGACTAGCACGGCAACTCAGCACACCCGTCAAGATAAGCAACTTAGCTACCGCCTCAGCGAATCATCCAGATAGTCCGTTTACTTTCTCACCAACGGCTTCACCCATGGTTTCCACCCAGGCTTAGCAATACTGCCTGACACATCTCACATCTGCCACAACCTTCAGTCCGCTTTAACAGAACCTCACACCTTCGACACCTTACTGGCCAAAGAAGTCAAAGAAGGATTCATGATAGGCCATTCAATAGTCCCCAAACAACCACAGACTCCCCCACGTGCTCCATCTTCTCGACTTCTTCTCACAGTCACTCCACCATCCTCACCCCCCTGCCACGGGCTGAGCACACTCATACAAATATTTTGCAGTCCTTCGCATTCCTCCGTCTGAGGAGAAAACCTCAGGGCCTACAACCTCCATTGAGTTTCTAGGCATCACCCTGGACTCAATGTCTTTCCGGGCTTCTCTGTCCTCAGAGAAAGTACAGCGCATCACTCTCCTCTCGTCAAACTACTTACAGGCAGACAGATGCACGGACCGGAAGCCGTTAGCCCTCCACGGCAAACGACTCTCATATTCACACTCCGGAATAAAACGGATCAGCTGGGAATTTCTTTCCTCATCCACATCTTCCGCCTGAACTCGTATCCCAGCCATACGAGCCACTAACCAAATACTTCAGCGCAAGGTACGATGCATACACAACGCTTCAACACCCACTCTTTCTCACCGAAACAGGGAAAACGGCCACACGTTTCTGGTTACAGAAACACTTCCACAACGTGTTGCTTACTTTGGGGATATGCTCAGAATATTATTCGAGCCATTCCTCCCGCATTGGCGCAGCGTCCTCAGCAGCTAGACCGGGCATCTCTTATCCAACCATCTAGGCCCTCGGCCGCTCGTCATCCCAAGCGTATCACGCTTACATCCACAACAATCTTAATGATCTCAGACACGCACACGCTTAAGTCAGCTGCTTTAATCCGACTCTTTTGGGGGCCCGTAATCAGCCCACGCAGATCATGCCGGAGACGGAACCCCCACTCTGAGTCTCCCACTGCACGGACCACAGCTCGTCCTCCCAGATCATCTCTTCACCCCCCTCATATCATTCACATGTTACTTCAATAAACGTACAAACATCACCTTGTTGTGGCGTGGTTCCTGCTAGTGAAATGAGGTTAAAATGTTAACATAGGTTCAGGAGCATGGCCACGCCTAAAACTCCGCCTCGAACCACGGCCACCCCTATTTATATCCGGCAAAACTTCCGGCCACTGCTCGTCTCCATCCTTTCAACCCACCCTCCCTCTTCCTTTCTACCCACACAGTTCCCCTTCCGACTCACACCGAGCGATACATCCACCCATCCCTTCTTCCCTCCCTCAACATCCCTACATCCCTCATCCCTACATCCCTTCAACCCTACATCCCTTCAACCCAACATCCCTCATCCCAACATCCCTTCATCCCTACATCCCTCATCCCAACATCCCTTCATCCCTACATCCCTACATCCCTCATCCCAACATCCCTACATCCCAACATCCCAACATCCCTTCATCCCTCATCCCAACATCCCTTCATCCCTACATCCCTACATCCCTCATCCCAACATCCCTACATCCCTACATCCCAACATCCCAACATCCCTACATCCCTCCCTCCCTCATCCCTTCATCCCATCATCCCAACATCCCTCATCCCTACATCCCTCATCCCTTCATCCCTCATCCCTCATCCCAACATCCTCTGCCCGTCACCATTTATATTTAAACGGTGCACGTTTATATACTGCGTATACTAACACCTTAATCCCAGGTATCGTCTGGGGGGCCCGTAATCAGCCCACGCAGATCATGCCGGAGACGGAACCCCCACTCTGAGTCTCCCACTGCACGGACCACAGCTCGTCCTCCCAGATCATCTCTTCACCCCCCTCATATCATTCACATGTTACTTCAATAAACTTACAAACATCACCTTGTTGTGGCGTGGTTCCTGCTAGTGAAACCTGATGTACTTTATGATTCTGTTTTCTTCAAGGTTGTGTCTTCCTGGTCGAATGTACTTATTGTAAGTCGCTTTGGATAAAAGTGTCAGCTAAATGTAATGTGATGTAATGTAATGTAATGCTCCAGCACATACCAGGAATGTCAGTAAACCAGTCGACACTGATCTATGAATCAAAGTGGGAGGGGCTGTCCGGTAACCAGGGATAATCTACTGTGGGCAATCCCCACAGGAGCACTTTGGGGTGAAGAGTCTCAGGGACACAACGACATGCTGACTGCTGTGGGGTTTGAACCTGCACACCCCTGATCCCAACGCTAAACCCACTGCGCCACACGCCTCCCTCTTTCTTAACAAGAGAACATAATCGAGGGGTGATCAATAACATTTCCGTATTTATTTATTTCTCCAAGTTATGTTTTTGTGTGCACGGAGGAGTCTCAAACGGACGTTTGTTAAATCATTTAAAGATTGGCTTTAATCATTTTTTGTTAATTAATTGTAATATAAATGAGAGGTAACATTTTATGTGAGACTGCAGGTCTCCCTTGAAAGAGAGATCTCAAGGGACAATCTGGATAAATAAAGGTTTGAAATGAAATCCATGGCATTATTTACACATATTTCTCTCCATTCTTCCTCCTGCCAACGGTGTCGCAGTTTCTCGTCCCTCCTGTTGTTGTGTGTGGAGGACGGCACATTTTCCAGTTTGATTTTTATAAATCGCAAAGATTGCTTAGAAATTGGCGTACGCCATCTTTTGATCGTACGCCACGTTTATAAAAAATACATAATTGTTTGGCATATAAACAAAACTTTAACAAAACGTCTTTAAAACATAATTGTTTGGCTAAAAATATGTAGGTTAATAAATGTTCCGGACTTTAATTAAAACAAGGTCTTCTGTGAACTGATCAGAAACGTATATTTGATATATCATTGCAACATGAACATTACTTTTCATGCTAATGTGTTGTATAGCCCAGTTAGACGTACATTTTCAAGGCTCTTCAGTGAAACCAGGTCAGTGTTGGAAGACGGGCCCTTCACACTCCTTCCCTTATTCAGAGTATTAAGAGTTAGACGGAAAAACAGTAGAGTTGTTAGAGCGGGTTCTGACACACAGGGGCGGCGCCAGGGGGGGGCTAGGGCCACCCAGGATTGCCTAAGCACCCCCTAAGCACCCCCAAGAAATATGTGCGTTTTTTTTTCGTTTTTCTTTGAAAATTATTTTTATTATTTGTATTAAATTAGAAAAATTATTGATTACATCAATGAAAATGTGAAACAAACACATTTTTGACCAAAAACATAAAGCCAACACAGGTGATATGATTAAGCCAATGGCCAGCACCTAGGGGTGTAACGATATCCGTATTCGTCCCGTACCGGTGCATGCAGTCACACGACGAATACGCCTTTTTTTTTACGATTGGGAAAAAGGTCTGTCATTCAGGGCAGTATCCATTACACTATTTATAATCCAGGGGGCGGTGTTGCGCCTAAAAGCTGTTTGCCAGCCGCCGTTAAACAACAAATAAAGAAGAAGAAGAAGAAAACGCAACAAAACGAACAAAATACAAGAAGAAGAACAGTTGGTATGGCGAGTTCAGATAACACACAGGAGCTAGAACCCACCTGCTTCTTTTAAATCAGCTGTGTGGGAACATGTCGGGTTCCCTGTGGACTAAATAACGATGGAGTGCGAGTGGTGGATCGGACGAGCACGGTGTGTCGGCGTTGTTCGATAGCGGTGCGGTATGCTAACGGTAACACACGCCAAACATGCTCAATCACATCAGAAGGCATTACCCAGATTTGCCAATCACCGGAGCCCGGCAAAAGACAGCAGCAGTTCAGCAGCTGATCCCCGCTGCTTTTCAGAAGCCGACAGACATGAGAGTCAGAATGTTCATTTCTTTTGAAAATGCTAATTTTTTACATTTTTCTCAGAATATTTAATTTCCCTAATTCATCACACGTTAAAAAAGAGAACAGGAATTTGACTTTTTTCAAAATTCCCGACTTTCCTGAAATTCTGTCTTTTCTCACAATTTTGCCTTAAAAAACTAATTTAGATGTTTTTTTTCTTAGAATTTAAATTTGTTTCCGAATTCTGACTTTTTCTTCAAGATCTTTGTTATTTATAGAATGTTGACTTTTCTCATCTTTTGACTTGTTTCTCAGATGTTTTATGTGTTTCAGGATTCTGACTTTATTCATAGTATTTTGACTGTTTTCAGATTTGTTTTTCTTCCATATCTGACTTTTTCTCAGACTTTTGATCTTTTTCAGAATTAAAATGTGTTCATGGTTGTTACGTGCCGTGGTTTGTGTCTCAACTTGTAAAGGTTTTGACCAGTGTCTTGTTTTACTGTCGTCGCTTTCTTTTATGAGAAAGTTGTTTTTGTTTCTCATTATTTTGCATTTCAAATTGTCTGGTGAGCCTCTTTCCTTTCTTTGACTGATTAAGACATCACCTTGTGGCTTCAGCAATCACTTTCCTCTCATTTCTCTCTCCCGGTTATTTCACATGTTGTTCCTTCCCTTTGTCCCCGCTGGTCCAGGAGGGAGCCTCACAAGGATTCACACTTTTTTAAGATATTCTCTCTGAGATCAAAATGGTCAAATAACGAGGACTCTCACGTCGTCAGGTTTGCAGCTTAATCAGAATCCCTTCTTTAGTCCTTACAGAAAAAAGGCAAACAGTTATAATAATAATACATTTCATTTAGAGACGCCTTTCAAAACACCCAGGGACACCTAACTATTCAGAAGAAGTACTCAGATCTTGTACTTGAGTAAAAGTAGAAGTACTCAGGTCTTGTACTTGTGTAAAAGTAGAAGTACTCAGGTCTTGTACTTGTGTAAAAGTAGAAGTACTCAGATCTTGTACTTGTGTAAAAGTAGAAGTACTCAGGTCTTGTACTTGTGTAAAAGTAGAAGTACTCAGATCGTGTACTTGAGTAAAAGTAGAAGTACTCAGGTCTTGTACTCGTTTAAAAGTAGAAGTACTCAGATCTTTTACTTGTGTAAAAGTAGAAGTACTCAGGTCTTGCACGTGTAAAAGTAGAAGTACTCAGATCTTGTACTTGTGTAAAAGTAGAAGTACTCAGGTCTTGTACTTGTGTAAAAGTAGAAGTACTCAGGTCTTGTACTTGTGTAAAAGTAGAAGTACTCAGCTCTTGTACTTGAGTATTCAGTGGCTCTTCGGTAACTACCAACCTGAACCTGAACAGGAACCCTGTAACTTCTCTCCTCTCAGCAGAAATCCCTCTCTCTCCAAACTGTCCTCTCTTCACCCTGACGCTCCGCACACACCCTCACCACCTGCAGCACAAAGCTTCTCTGTCAACCAGACACATCAAATACAAACACAACGGTTGTATAATAATAAGAATTAAAACTGCGGTCGCACTTGTGCGCGCAGTGATGAGCGGGCCCTCTTGTCCGTGCGCCTGTCGGGGAGGGTTGCTGGGTCCCCCCCCTCAGTCCTCCGAGATGAGCCGTTTGTCATGTCTCTAAATTGTTTACCTGACTTTGCGTTCCTTTGTTTCTGACCAGGGAATCTAGGCATGTGCGCCAGTTCTGTTGGTACCATGTTTCCTGCATCAACCAGGTAGCGATATGCCGACAGTGAAGAATAAACATATTTATAACTAGTTTAGCTAGCTCCAGGGTAGATGGAATAGCGAAGTGTGTTTGGTCTAACTGTTAGTGTGTGTTTTGCTCAGCTCCGCAGTCCGTCACAGCAAAAATTTAAATGTAAACCTAAGACGCAAAGAAGTGCAAGATAACAGATAATATATAACAACCACAATGTAGATTCAATAATATGAGAGAAGTTGTAGATTAAGTGTAGACAGTATTTCAAATAAAGACAATGCAGCAATGTAATAAGTATATACAGTATTATGCAAAATGACGAGTACTATATGGCACACAGATGTAATGTTTTAATTATATGTAAAAGTATGTAAGGCTGAAGTGACAGCAGTGATGAGCTCTACACGTCTCCACTCATACGTCTGGACTGCAGTCAGCGGAGGTTTGGGTGGATGATGTTCCTGAGCGCTGTTCAGGCTTGCTTTTTCCAGCACCTCAGGTGGCAGCTCTGTCCTTCTGATTGGCCGTGCACTTTTCAAAGTAGGGGTCGTTCCCCAGCAGATCCATTTCTCCAGAATTGTGGTAATCACAGAGAAAACAAGAGATCATAATAAAGACATGGTTGCTAAAGCATGATTGAACAATGTAACTGTAAGCCTTGTAGACAGAGAAAGTGTTTGTGTGGGGGAGGGGGGGTGTGTTTATTTGTAGGCTTTAGGAGATTTTACATGAAACCATATGGTGCTTCACTTAATAAATACAAGGGCTGTAGCCTAATATTTATATTTATTATATGCTTTAGGAGCTGTTTGTGTTTGTTGTAGAACGTGTGGGTGTGTTTGTGTGTCTGTGTGTGTGTGTGTGTGTGTGTTTGTGAGCGTTGATGTGCCAGGCAGACAGGATTCAGTAGCTTATCTGACATATAAATGGTCCAAAAAGGTATATTCTCCGTTAGATTACGAGGTCCTCGATTCAGCTAGCAACTATTTTCTTCACAATTTAGCATCACATTGGATATGGGCAGAATTTGTGCTGGATTGGAATTTTTTGGAACATTTCCCTAGGAGGACTTTGCAAAAATGTGCTTAAAATGCATGAGAAACACACATTTTTCAAAATGGCTGACTTTCTGGGGGGCGGGAATAATAAAAACCAATTTTAAATATGTGTGCCATCATAATAGTAAGATGTATACAGTGTTTCATGAATATCGGAATAACTATATCCAGTAGTTTGGAGTGAATTTGTGACATGTAAATCGTCAAAAATGGTGTATTCGCTGTTAGCTTACGACCTCCACGAGTAATTTTTCAAAAATGTGCTCCTCAATTAAGTATCATATTGGATAGGGGCTGAACCTGTCCTGCATTGGAATTTTTCCGATCATTCCCCAAGGAGGAGTTTGCAAGAACGTGCGTAAAATGGCTGAAAAACGCACATATTTCAAAATGGCCGACTTTTTGGGGGGCGGGGCTAATGGAATATATCTACAAATATGTTCGCAATTCCATGAGGAATGTCTGTGCCAAAATTCGTGAAGTTCTGAGACTTATATGTGACTACCACACAATAGGGGGCGCTAGTGAGCAGTATTTTTGAAAAATTATGTTGTTTTTTTACATTCTTGAAAAGGTCGTGGGCTGTGATGCGTGTCCCAAGTTTTGCGTACCGAAACACATTTAAGCACATCGTCATTCAAAAAAAAGTACAGGCCACGCCCACATTTGTCATTCATTGTGACACTTTAAATATAAGTCCATACTCATCCCCAGAGTATGTCTAAAAAAAAAGATTTCGGCCATCATTTCATGAGTTATACATTTGTCATGTTTTTGGCGCCCCCTATAGTCCAAAATGGATATTACTTTTTGTGCTGATTCCCCAATACAGACTGAACCTTACCACCAAAATGTGTGTTTTTTTGGTACATTGTTGATGAATTATGAGCATTTCTATCTAAGCCCCGCCTTTTTGCGAACACGTTTAGAGTAATGACGGCCACATTTATCGACTGAACATGCTCATTCCCTACGATAATGTGTCTGACCCTCCGGCGATAGTGTATACTGAGTTTGGTGTTGAAAAACCAAAATTTGAAATTTAAGTGAATATTACACTGTTTTTAACATTATGGTAATTTAAAAAAAATGAAGTAGGTGGAGCTTTCTGGTACATGGACATAATATGTAGAGTACGTCCACCCGAATAAGTGGGCAAAATGTCAGGTCATTCGGAGTTACGGTGCCACTTTGTAAAGGTTTCCAAAAATGGAAATGTAGTAGTTTGGATGAATTTGTGACATGTAAATCGTCAAAAATGGTGTATTCGCTGTTAGCTTACGACCTCCACGAGTAATTTTTCAAAAATGTGCTCCTCAATTAAGTATCATATTGGATAGGGGCTGAACCTGTCCTGCATTGGATTTTTTCCGATCATTCCCCTAGGAGGAGTTCGCAAGAACGTGCGTAAAATGGCTGAAAAACGCACATTTTTCAAAATGGCCGACTTTCTGGGGGGCGGGGCTAATGGAAGGCAATTTGAAATATGTGTGCCATCATAATAGCAATATGTATACAGCGTTTCGTGAATATCGGAATAACTATATCCGAGTAGTAAGTATCATATGGGATAGGGGCTAAATCTGTCCTGCATTGGAATTGTTCCGATCATTCCCCTAGGACAGGGGTCTTCAACTAAAATTCAACGAGGTCCAGTTAGAGAAAGTTTCCCCATGCAAAGGTCCGGAACATCAACATGTCTAACTTGCTTCATGAATTAGTGTGATATATACTGAAGTGACCTGTAGCTTTATCAACGTCTGCATGTAATCAACAACTGACTGCCAATCAAATAAAGAAAGTACAATTCAAAAACAACAATATGTATTGTCAATTAACATTGAACTCTACAGATATCCAGTAAATACTGTGGATATGTGTAATGTTCCTCTCGGGCTGCATTTACAAATAAAATAGAGATAAATAAAATAGCTTTTGAAAATATGTGCATATTAAAAGTTTTAAATAAATAAAATAAAGTGTAGCAGCAGCTTGAGAGTCCCTTTTTCTTTGTTAACCGTTTCACATCATGACTTAACAGTTTCAGACGATTATAGAACAATACCAGTCTTTACACATCATAACAATTGAACAGTTTTAAAGTTTCTCTTTCTTTCCCTCTTATATTGCAGTCCCTTCACTCACTTTTTTTAAATTCAGTGTAAGAATTGAGCTCGGGCTTGTCCTGCCAGGAGTTTGTAAATCTGGGCTGACATGGAGTCAGGGCTATTCTCATACACATGCAGGTGCTCATTGGTTACAGTGATGCAAACACAGGTATGGTGAAAAAAGAGAGAACTATTCGAAGCATAAAAAAAACTGGGATTTTAGTATTTTTAAGCAGACGTCAATCATTTGTACGGCCCTCGGAGGATGTTGTAAAAATGGAAATGCCCTTGAGAGGAAAAAGGTTCCCCTCCCCGGTGCTAGTGGATCAGAAACTGTGAACAGAGTTCGACAGTGCTGCTGTAAAGTTGTTGTTGTTGTGTCACAGTTCCAGCCGTTGGTGCGTCATGAGGTCTGCCTGCATCTGATCTGAGGACGCCTTCACACCCTCAGGAATCCAGGGAGTGGAAACCGGCCTTACAGGATGTAGCTGTCAGCCTGCCAGACGCTCCCTCACCTGCCTTACTCCGAGCATTAAGAGTTAGACATCCTACAGGATCAATTAAGATGTGTTTATCATGCTTGGGCTAAAATCATGAACCCGTGGTCAGAATCCAGTGTAATCTGCAGGAGAATTCAGACCAGATGATGTACTCTTACCTTCTGTACAGTAGATGGTGATAGCAAACCATGGAAGAAAGATACATGAAAATAATGTATCAGAAGTAAAAGCAGGTATTGCTTGTTCTGAAGGTTATGTAACTCCATTCATTCCACAAACTGGTTTCAAGGCAGGTCACTCCACAGAAACTGCCCTCCTTGCTGTCTCTGAGGAACTGCACACGGCTAAAGCAGCCTCCCTCTCCTCTGTCATCACCCTGTTGGACCTGTCTGCTGCATTCGACACGGTGAACCATCAGATCCTCCTTCGCACTCTCCAAGAACTTGGAGTGTCAGGCTCTGCACTTTTCCTCCTCACCTCATACCTCAAAGACCGCACCTACAGGGCAACTTGGAGAGGGTCCGAGTCCGACCCTTGTCAATTAACTACAGGGGTCCCTCAGGGCTCTGTTCTTGGTCCCCTCCTCTTCTCCCTGTACACAAACTCGCTCGGATCTGTCATTAGCCCGCATGGTTTATCATACCACTGCTACGCTGACGACACCCAATGAATCCTGTCCTTTCCCCCGCTCAGAGACCCAGGTCGTCGCACGCATCTCTGCTTGTCTAGCTGACATCTCTCAGTGGATGTCCGATCATCACCTCAAGCTCAACCTTGACAAAACTGAACTGCTTTCCTTCCGGGAAAAGATTGTCCCACTCTTGACCTGACTATCAACATCGGCCCCTCTGTTGTTTCCCCGACTCAGACTGCAAGGACTCTGGGTGTGACCCTAGATAACAACCTGTCCTTCACTGCAAACATCGCTGCTCCAACCCGTTGCTGCAGATACACGCTTTACAGCATCAGGAGGATGCGTCCCCAGCTGACACAGAAAGCCACGCAGGTTCTGGTCCAGGCTCTCGTCACCTCACGCCTAGACTACTGCAGCTCCCTCCTGGCTGGTCTGCCTGCATGTGCCATCCGACCTCTGAAGCTCATCCAGAATGCAGCGGCTCGTCTGGTCTTCAACCTTCCTAAATGTTCCACACCACGCCGCTCCTCCGCTCCCTCCACTGGCTTCCGGTAACTGCTAGAATCCACTTCAAGACCCTGGTACTTGCGTACCATGCTGCGAATGGATCTGGCCCTTCCTACATCCAGGACATGGTTAAACCGTACACCCCAGCACGTGCACTCCGCTCTGCATCAACCAAACGGCTCGATGCACCCTCGCTGCGAGGGGGACCCGAGTTCCCATCAGCAGAAACACGTGGGTTTGCTATCCTGGCTCCAAGATGGTGGAATGAGCTCCCATTGACATCAGGACGGCAAATAGCTCACACACCTTCCAGACTGAAAACTCATCTCTCTCGACTCCACCTCGAGGATAGAACTACTAACAAAGCACTTATATACTAATAAAGGACTGGCTTATCTAAAGCCAGTTGAGTAGCACTTGAAAATGCTTGGGTCTATGAAATGAGGTTAAAATGTTAACATAGGTTCAGGAGCATGGCCACGCCTAAAACTCCGCCTCGAACCACGGCCACCCCTATTTATATCCGGCAAAACTTCCGGCCACTGCTCGTCTCCATCCTTTCAAGGACTGACAGCCAGACCGTGACTCACGCCGCGCGTCGTCACGGTTCAAACAAGCTACACGCTACCACCAGAACATTCAACTTACCATGGATCCCGAACTGCTGATCAACTCACCAGAGTCAGACGAAGATCTCTTCGACATCGGCTACCCGCCATCCACGTTTCAGCAGTTGGATCTAAGCCAAGCATCCGAACGGAGCCGCGTGCGCTCGGCAATCAGTGTTCCTCACACCAGCCGCCACAGCTCCCACTCAAGCTCCCCCAACGAGACACCTCCAACTCCAGACAGGTCCCAGGCTTCGTCTACTCCGCCAGCGAGGGCAAACAACCGGGGCCACAACAGGCACAGCCAGCTCCAATCTCCCCTCCACCGGCAGCCTGCCTCATTAGCAGCCCCCAGCCACTCGCAGCGGCGCACGCGACATGCCTCTCGGACGGAGCCGCGCTCCGAAACGGAGCCCGAACTACGGAGCCCGAACTACGGAGGTGGACAGTCACTCAACTCCAAGGTTTCCTGAGAGAAAACGGCATCCACTTTTGCCGAAACGACTACAAGACTAGACTGTTCAATCTCTACAAAGCCTACAGCAGCACAACAGCAAGAGCAACGACACACACAGCTCTTCCTGCTCCAGAGCCAACCACCGTGCGGCGCGCGCACCACGGGTCGTGACGTCACAGGCCGCCGTCCTCCTCCACGGACACAGCCCGACTCACCAGCACCCCCTGGTGGGGGCCAGGTCGTATTGCCCTCTGTACCTGCTCACAGGCTTCACAAAAATCCCCTTGCACATACATCCCTTCATCCCTCCATCCCTTCTTCTTTCCTACCTTCAGCAATCCACAGCAACCCAGCTTCCGCTTACCTTCCTCCTCTAGCAGCTAACCCCCGTAGCAACAGCGCCTCACCCAGTGAGCAAATGCTCCGGTCTCTCTCTCTCGACCCTCACAGAGAGCAGACGCTCCGTCTCTCCCTCTCTCTGACCCTCGTAGTGAGCAAAGGCTCCGGTCTCTCTCTCTCGACCCTCGCAGTGAGTAGACGTTCCGGTCTCTCTCTCTGACCCTCGCAGTGAGCAGATGCTCCGGTCTCTCTCTCTCTGACCCTCGCAGTGAGCAGATGCTCCGGTCTCTCTCTCTCGACCCTCGCAGTGAGTAGATGTTCCGGTCTCTCTCTCGACCCTCGCAGTGAGCAGATGCTCCGGTCTCTCTCTCTCGACCCCCGCAGTGAGTAGATGTTCCGGTCTCTCTCTCTCGACCCTCGCAGTGAGCAGAGGCTCCGGTCTCTCTCTCTCTCGACCCTCGCAGTGAGCAGACGTTCCGGTCTCCCTCTCTCTGACCCTCACAGTGAGCAGACGCTCCGGTCTCTCCCTCTCTCGACCTCGCAGTGAGCAAACGCTCCGGTCTCTCTCTCTCGACCCTCGCAGTGAGTAGACGTTCCGGTCTCTCTCTCTCTCGACCCTCGCAGTGAGGAGATGCTCCGGTCTCTCCCTCTCTGACCCTCGCAGTGAGCAGACTGCTCCGGTCTCTCCCTCTCTCGACCCTCGCAGTGAGCAGACGCTCCGGTCTCCCTCTCTCGACCCTCGCAGTGAGCAAACGCTCCGGTCTCTCTCTCGACCCTCGCAGTGAGCAGACGCTCCGGTCTCTCCCTCTCTGACCCTCGCAGTGAGCAGACGCTCCGGTCTCTCTCTCTCGACCCTCGCAGTGAGCAGACGCTCCGGTCTCTCCCTCTCTCTCTGACCCTCGCAGTGAGCAGACGCTCCGGTCTCTCTCTCTCTCGACCCTCGCAGTGAGCAGAGGCTCCGGTCTCTCTCACTCTGACCCTCGCCGTGAGCAGACGCTCCGGTCTCTCTCTCAGAAAATAAATAAATAATACAAATAATAAAATAAACTTCGCTAGCTAAGCCGCCGGCCGCATCAGATGACCATTACATATACGTATGATCTGTACGTGCAGTGTATCTGTAAAGCGCTTTGAGAGTCATTGATAAAGCGCCATAATAAATATAAGGATTATTATTGTTATTTATTATCAAGCCGCTCAACCAGGGAACATACCGGGGTGCTCCAGACTCCGAGCGTTACTGCCTCATCTTCGCAGCACGCGCATCCCTCCCTTGCCAATTATGCGGAGCCCCCTGCCCACCCGGCCTTAGCATGCTCAGTCAGCTCTCCACCATCTCAAACACCTCACTCACTTTCCTCTAAATCACGCAACACCTCAGACTTTAACCGTCTATCACCCGCAGGGAGGCAGGGTGGCGTGCAACAATTTCAATGACCTAGGCTGCTCTTTTTCTAGCTACCGCCTCATGCACATCTGCTCTTTCTGCGGCGGCGCTCATGCCAGGAGCACCTGCCTCCACAACCCAACTACATCAGCAGATTGACTAGCACGGCAACTCAGCACACCCGTCAAGATAAGCAACTTAGCTACCGCCTCAGCGAATCATCCAGATAGTCCGTTTACTTTCTCACCAACGGCTTCACCCATGGTTTCCACCCAGGCTTAGCAATACTGCCTGACACATCTCACATCTGCCACAACCTTCAGTCCGCTTTAACAGAACCTCACACCTTCGACACCTTACTGGCCAAAGAAGTCAAAGAAGGATTCATGATAGGCCATTCAATAGTCCCCAAACAACCACAGACTCCCCCACGTGCTCCATCTTCTCGACTTCTTCTCACAGTCACTCCACCATCCTCACCCCCCTGCCACGGGCTGAGCACACTCATACAAATATTTTGCAGTCCTTCGCATTCCTCCGTCTGAGGAGAAAACCTCAGGGCCTACAACCTCCATTGAGTTTCTAGGCATCACCCTGGACTCAATGTCTTTCCGGGATCTCTATCCTCAGAGAAAGTACAGCGCATCACTCTCCTCTCGTCAAACTACTTACAGGCAGACAGATGCACGGACTGGAAGCCGTTAGCCCTCCACGGCAAACGACTCTCATATTCACACTCCGGAATAAAACGGATCAGCTGGGAATTTCTTTCGCTCATCCACATCTTCCGCCTGAACTCGTATCCCAGCCATACGAGCCACTAACCAAATACTTCAGCGCAAGGTACGATGCATACGCAGCGCTTCAACACCCACTCTTTCTCACCGAAACAGGGAAAACGGCCACACGTTTCTGGTTACAGAAACACTTCCACAACGTGTTGCTTACTTTGGGGATATGCTCAGAATATTATTCGAGCCATTCCTCCCGCATTGGCGCAGCGTCCTCAGCAGCTAGACCGGGCATCTCTTATCCAACCATCTAGGCCCTCGGCCGCTCGTCATCCCAAGCGTATCACGCTTACATCCACAACAATCTTAATGATCTCAGACACGCACACGCTTAAGTCAGCTGCTTTAATCCGACTCTTTTGGGGGGCCCGTAATCAGCCCACGCAGATCATGCCGGAGACGGAACCCCCACTCTGAATCTCCCACTGCACGGACCACAGCTCGTCCTCCCAGATCATCTCTTCACCCCCCTCATATCATTCACATGTTACTTCAATAAACTTACAAACATCACCTTGTTGTGGCGTGGTTCCTGCTAGTGAAATGAGGTTAAAATGTTAACATAGGTTCAGGAGCATGGCCACGCCTAAAACTCCGCCTCGAACCACGGCCACCCCTATTTATATCCGGCAAAACTTCCGGCCACTGCTCGTCTCCATCCTTTCAACCCACCCTCCCTCTTCCTTTCTACCCACACAGTTCCCCTTCCGACTCACACCGAGCGATACATCCACCCATCCCTTCTTCCCTCCCTCAACATCCCTACATCCCTCATCCCTACATCCCTTCAACCCTACATCCCTTCAACCCAACATCCCTCATCCCAAACATCCCTTCATCCCTACATCCCTCATCCCAACATCCCTTCATCCCTACATCCCTACATCCCTCATCCCAACATCCCTACATCCCAACATCCCAACATCCCAACATCCCTTCATCCCTACATCCCTCATCCCAACATCCCTCATCCCAACATCCCTTCATCCCTACATCCCTACATCCCTCATCCCAACATCCCTACATCCCTACATCCCAACATCCCAACATCCCTACATCCCTCCCTCCCTCATCCCTTCATCCCATCATCCCAACATCCCTCATCCCTACATCCCTCATCCCTTCATCCCTCATCCCTCATCCCAACATCCTCTGCCCGTCACCATTTATATTTAAACGGTGCACGTTTATATACTGCGTATACTAACACCTTAATCCCAGGTATCGTCTGGGGGGCCCGTAATCAGCCCACGCAGATCATGCCGGAGACGGAACCCCCACTCTGAGTCTCCCACTGCACGGACCACAGCTCGTCCTCCCAGATCATCTCTTCACCCCCCTCATATCATTCACATGTTACTTCAATAAACTTACAAACATCACCTTGTTGTGGCGTGGTTCCTGCTAGTGAAACCTGATGTACTTTATGATTCTGTTTTCTTCAAGGTTGTGTCTTCCTGGTCGAATGTACTTATTGTAAGTCGCTTTGGATAAAAGTGTCAGCTAAATGTAATGTGATGTAATGTAATGTAATGCTCCAGCACATACCAGGAATGTCAGTAAACCAGTCGACACTGATCTATGAATCAAAGTGGGAGGGGCTGTCCGGTAACCAGGGATAATCTACTGTGGGCAATCCCCACAGGAGCACTTTGGGGTGAAGAGTCTCAGGGACACAACGACATGCTGACTGCTGTGGGGTTTGAACCTGCACACCCCTGATCCCAACGCTAAACCCACTGCGCCACACGCCTCCCTCTTTCTTAACAAGAGAACATAATCGAGGGGTGATCAATAACATTTCCGTATTTATTTATTTCTCCAAGTTATGTTTTTGTGTGCACGGAGGAGTCTCAAACGGACGTTTGTTAAATCATTTAAAGATTGGCTTTAATCATTTTTTGTTAATTAATTGTAATATAAATGAGAGGTAACATTTTATGTGAGACTGCAGGTCTCCCTTGAAAGAGAGATCTCAAGGGACAATCTGGATAAATAAAGGTTTGAAATGAAATCCATGGCATTATTTACACATATTTCTCTCCATTCTTCCTCCTGCCAACGGTGTCGCAGTTTCTCGTCCCTCCTGTTGTTGTGTGTGGAGGACGGCACATTTTCCAGTTTGATTTTTATAAATCGCAAAGATTGCTTAGAAATTGGCGTACGCCATCTTTTGATCGTACGCCACGTTTATAAAAAATACATAATTGTTTGGCATATAAACAAAACTTTAACAAAACGTCTTTAAAACATAATTGTTTGGCTAAAAATATGTAGGTTAATAAATGTTCCGGACTTTAATTAAAACAAGGTCTTCTGTGAACTGATCAGAAACGTATATTTGATATATCATTGCAACATGAACATTACTTTTCATGCTAATGTGTTGTATAGCCCAGTTAGACGTACATTTTCAAGGCTCTTCAGTGAAACCAGGTCAGTGTTGGAAGACGGGCCCTTCACACTCCTTCCCTTATTCAGAGTATTAAGAGTTAGACGGAAAAACAGTAGAGTTGTTAGAGCGGGTTCTGACACACAGGGGCGGCGCCAGGGGGGGGCTAGGGCCACCCAGGATTGCCTAAGCACCCCCTAAGCACCCCCAAGAAATATGTGCGTTTTTTTTTCGTTTTTCTTTGAAAATTATTTTTATTATTTGTATTAAATTAGAAAAATTATTGATTACATCAATGAAAATGTGAAACAAACACATTTTTGACCAAAAACATAAAGCCAACACAGGTGATATGATTAAGCCAATGGCCAGCACCTAGGGGTGTAACGGTATCCGTATTCGTCCCGTACCGGTGCATGCAGTCACACGACGAATACGCCTTTTTTTTTACGATTGGGAAAAAGGTCTGTCATTCAGGGCAGTATCCATTACACTATTTATAATCCAGGGGGCGGTGTTGCGCCTAAAAGCTGTTTGCCAGCCGCCGTTAAACAACAAATAAAGAAGAAGAAGAAGAAAACGCAACAAAACGAACAAAATACAAGAAGAAGAACAGTTGGTATGGCGAGTTCAGATAACACACAGGAGCTAGAACCCACCTGCTTCTTTTAAATCAGCTGTGTGGGAACATGTCGGGTTCCCTGTGGACTAAATAACGATGGAGTGCGAGTGGTGGATCGGACGAGCACGGTGTGTCGGCGTTGTTCGATAGCGGTGCGGTATGCTAACGGTAACACACGCCAAACATGCTCAATCACATCAGAAGGCATTACCCAGATTTGCCAATCACCGGAGCCCGGCAAAAGACAGCAGCAGTTCAGCAGCTGATCCCCGCTGCTTTTCAGAAGCCGACAGACATGAGAGTCAGAATGTTCATTTCTTTTGAAAATGCTAATTTTTTACATTTTTCTCAGAATATTTAATTTCCCTAATTCATCACACGTTAAAAAAGAGAACAGGAATTTGACTTTTTTCAAAATTCCCGACTTTCCTGAAATTCTGTCTTTTCTCACAATTTTGCCTTAAAAAACTAATTTAGATGTTTTTTTTCTTAGAATTTAAATTTGTTTCCGAATTCTGACTTTTTCTTCAAGATCTTTGTTATTTATAGAATGTTGACTTTTCTCATCTTTTGACTTGTTTCTCAGATGTTTTATGTGTTTCAGGATTCTGACTTTATTCATAGTATTTTGACTGTTTTCAGATTTGTTTTTCTTCCATATCTGACTTTTTCTCAGACTTTTGATCTTTTTCAGAATTAAAATGTGTTCATGGTTGTTACGTGCCGTGGTTTGTGTCTCAACTTGTAAAGGTTTTGACCAGTGTCTTGTTTTACTGTCGTCGCTTTCTTTTATGAGAAAGTTGTTTTTGTTTCTCATTATTTTGCATTTCAAATTGTCTGGTGAGCCTCTTTCCTTTCTTTGACTGATTAAGACATCACCTTGTGGCTTCAGCAATCACTTTCCTCTCATTTCTCTCTCCCGGTTATTTCACATGTTGTTCCTTCCCTTTGTCCCACGCTGGTCCAGGAGGGAGCCTCACAAGGATTCACACTTTTTTACGATATTCTCTCTGAGATCAAAATGGTCAAATAATGAGGACTCTCACGTCGTCAGGTTTGCAGCTTAATCAGAATCCCTTCTTTAGTCCTTACAGAAAAAAGGCAAACAGTTATAATAATAATACATTTCATTTAGAGACGCCTTTCAAAACACCCAGGGACACCTAACTATTCAGAAGAAGTACTCAGATCTTGTACTTGAGTAAAAGTAGAAGTACTCAGGTCTTGTACTTGTGTAAAAGTAGAAGTACTCAGGTCTTGTACTTGTGTAAAAGTAGAAGTACTCAGATCTTGTACTTGTGTAAAAGTAGAAGTACTCAGGTCTTGTACTTGTGTAAAAGTAGAAGTACTCAGATCGTGTACTTGAGTAAAAGTAGAAGTACTCAGGTCTTGTACTCGTTTAAAAGTAGAAGTACTCAGATCTTTTACTTGTGTAAAAGTAGAAGTACTCAGGTCTTGCACGTGTAAAAGTAGAAGTACTCAGATCTTGTACTTGTGTAAAAGTAGAAGTACTCAGGTCTTGTACTTGTGTAAAAGTAGAAGTACTCAGGTCTTGTACTTGTGTAAAAGTAGAAGTACTCAGCTCTTGTACTTGAGTATTCAGTGGCTCTTCGGTAACTACCAACCTGAACCTGAACAGGAACCCTGTAACTTCTCTCCTCTCAGCAGAAATCCCTCTCTCTCCAAACTGTCCTCTCTTCACCCTGACGCTCCGCACACACCCTCACCACCTGCAGCACAAAGCTTCTCTGTCAACCAGACACATCAAATACAAACACAACGGTTGTATAATAATAAGAATTAAAACTGCGGTCGCACTTGTGCGCGCAGTGATGAGCGGGCCCTCTTGTCCGTGCGCCTGTCGGGGAGGGTTGCTGGTCCCCCCCCTCAGTCCTCCGAGATGAGCCGTTTGTCATGTCTCTAAATTGTTTACCTGACTTTGCGTTCCTTTGTTTCTGACCAGGGAATCTTAGGCATGTGCGCCAGTTCTGTTGGTACCATGTTTCCTGCATCAACCAGGTAGCGATATGCCGACAGTGAAGAATAAACATATTTATAACTAGTTTAGCTAGCTCCAGAGGTAGATGGAATAGCGAAGTGTGTTTGGTCTAACTGTCAGTGTGTGTTTTGCTCAGCTCCGCAGTCCGTCACAGCAAAAATTTAAATGTAAACCTAAGACGCAAAGAAGTGCAAGATAACAGATAATATAAACAACCACAATGTAGATTCAATGATGTGAGAGAAGTTGTAGATTAAGTGTAGACAGTATTTCAAATAAAGACAATGCACATGTAATAGTATATACAGTATTATGCAAAATGACGAGTACTACATGGCACACAGATGTAATGTTTTAATTATATGTAAAAGTATGTAAGGCTGAAGTGACAGCAGTGATGAGCTCTACACGTCTCCACTCATACGTCTGGACTGCAGTCAGCGGAGGTTTGGGTGGATGATGTTCCTGAGCGCTGTTCAGGCTTGCTTTTTCCAGCACCTCAGGTGGCAGCTCTGTCCTTCTGATTGGCCGTGCACTTTTCAAAGTAGGGGTCGTTCCCCAGCAGATCCATTTCTCCAGAATTGTGGTAATCACAGAGAAAACAAGAGATCATAATAAAGACATGGTTGCTAAAGCATGATTGAACAATGTAACTGTAAGCCTTATAGACAGAGAAAGTGTTTGTGTGGGGGAGGGGGGGTGTGTTTATTTGTAGGCTTTAGGAGATTTTACATGAAACCATATGGTGCTTCACTTAATAAATACAAGGGCTGTAGCCTAATATTTATATTTATTTATGCTTTAGGAGCTGTTTGTGTTTGTTGTAGAACGTGTGGGTGTGTTTGTGTGTCTGTGTGTGTGTGTGTGTGTGTTTGTGAGCGTTGATGTGCCAGGCAGACAGGCAGGATTCAGTAGCTTATCTGACATATAAATGGTCCAAAAAGGTATATTCTCCGTTAGATTACGAGGTCCTCGATTCAGCTAGCAACTATTTTCTTCACAATTTAGCATCACATTGGATATGGGCAGAATTTGTGCTGGATTGGAATTTTTTGGAACATTTCCCTAGGAGGACTTTGCAAAAATGTGCTTAAAATGCATGAGAAACACACATTTTTCAAAATGGCTGACTTTCTGGGGGGCGGGAATAATAAAAGCCAATTTTAAATATGTGTGCAATCATAATAGTAATATGTATACAGTGTTTCATGAATATCGGAATAACTATATCCAAGTAGTTTGGAGTAATTTGCGACATGTAAATCGTCAAAAATGGTGTATTCGCTGTTAGCTTACGACCTCCACGAGTAATTTTTCAAAAATGTGCTCCTCAATTAAGTATCATATTGGATAGGGGCTGAACCTGTCCTGCATTGGAATTTTTCCGATCATTCCCCTAGGAGGAGTTTGCAAGAACGTGCGTAAAATGGCTGAAAAACGCACATATTTCAAAATGGCCGACTTTTTGGGGGGCGGGGCTAATGGAATATATCTACAAATATGTTCGCAATTCCATGAGAATGTCTGTGCCAAAATTCGTGAAGTTCTGAGACTTATATGTGACTACCACACAATAGGGGGCGCTAGTGAGCAGTATTTTTGAAAAATTACGTTGTTTTTTTACATTCTTGAAAAGGTCCTGGGCTGTGATGCGTGTCCCAAGTTTTGCGTACCGAAACACATTTAAGCACATCGTCATTAAAAAAAAAGTACAGGCCACGCCCACATTTGTCATTCATTGTGACACTTTAAATATAAGTCCATACTCAACCCCAGAGTATGTCTAAAAAAAAGATTTCGGCCATCATTTCATGAGTTATACATTTGTCATGTTTTTGGCGCCCCCTATAGTCCAAAATGGATATTACTTTTTGTGCTGATTCCCCAATACAGACTGAACCTTACCACCAAAATGTGTGTTTTTTTGGTACATTGTTGATGAATTATGAGCATTTCTATCTAAGCCCCGCCTTTTTGCGAACACGTTTAGAGTAATGACGGCCACATTTATCGACTGAACATGCTCATTCCCTACGATAATGTGTCTGACCCTCCGGCGATAGTGTATACTGAGTTTGGTGTTGAAAAACCAAAATTTGAAATTTAAGTGAATATTACACTGTTTTTAACATTATGGTAATTTAAAAAAAATGAAGTAGGTGGAGCTTTCTGGTACATGGACATAATATGTAGAGTACGTCCACCCGAATAAGTGGGCAAAATGTCAGGTCATTCGGAGTTACGGTGCCACTTTGTAAAGGTTTCCAAAAATGGAAATGTAGTAGTTTGGATGAATTTGTGACATGTAAATCGTCAAAAATGGTGTATTCGCTGTTAGCTTACGACCTCCACGAGTAATTTTTCAAAAATGTGCTCCTCAATTAAGTATCATATTGGATAGGGGCTGAACCTGTCCTGCATTGGATTTTTCCGATCATTCCCCTAGGAGGAGTTCGCAAGAACGTGCGTAAAATGGCTGAAAAACGCACATTTTTCAAAATGGCCGACTTTCTGGGGGGCGGGGCTAATGGAAGGCAATTTGAAATATGTGTGCCATCATAATAGCAATATGTATACAGCGTTTCGTGAATATCGGAATAACTATATCCGAGTAGTAAGTATCATATGGGATAGGGGCTAAATCTGTCCTGCATTGGAATTGTTCCGATCATTCCCCTAGGACAGGGGTCTTCAACTAAAATTCAACGAGGTCCAGTTAGAGAAAGTTTCCCCATGCAAAGGTCCGGAACATCAACATGTCTAACTTGCTTCATGAATTAGTGTGATATATATTGAAGTGACCTGTAGCTTTATCAACGTCTGCATGTAATCAACAACTGACTGCCAATCAAATAAAGAAAGTACAATTCAAAAACAACAATATGTATTGTCAATTAACATTGAACTCTACAGATATCCAGTAAATACTGTGGATATGTGTAATGTTCCTCTCGGGCTGCATTTACAAATAAAATAGAGAAAATAAATAAAATAGCCTTTGAAAATATGTGCATATTAAAAGTTTTAAATAAATAAAATAAAGTGTAGCAGCAGCTTGAGAGTCCCTTTTTCTTTGTTAACCGTTTCACATCATGACTTAACAGTTTCAGCCGATTATAGAACAATATCAGTCTTTACACATCATAACAATTGAACAGTTTTAAAGTTTCTCTTTCTTTCCCTCTTATATTGCAGTCCTTCACTCACTTTTTTTAAATTCAGTGTAAGAATTGAGCTCGGGCTTGTCCTGCCAGGAGTTTGTAAATCTGGGCTGACATGGAGTCAGGGCCATTCTCATACACATGCAGGTGCTCATTGGTTACAGTGATGCAAACACAGGTATGGTGAAAAAAGAGAGAACTATTCGAAGCATAAAAAAACTGGGATTTTAGTATTTTTAAGCAGACGTCAATAATTTGTACGGCCCTCGGAGGATGTTGTAAAAATGGAAATGGCCCTTGAGAGGAAAAAGGTTCCCCTCCCCGGTGCTAGTGGATCAGAAACTGTGAACAGAGTTCGACAGTGCTGCTGTAAAGTTGTTGTTGTGACAGTTCCAGCCGTTGGTGCGTCATGAGGTCTGCCTGCATCTGATCTGAGGACGCCTTCACACCCTCAGGAATCCAGGGAGTGGAAACCGGCCTTACAGGATGTAGCTGTCAGCCTGCCAGACGCTCCCTCACCTGCCTTACTCCGAGCATTAAGAGTTAGACATCCTACAGGATCAATTAAGATGTGTTTATCATGCTTGGGCTAAAATCATGAACCCGTGGTCAGAATCCAGTGTAATCTGCAGGAGAATTCAGACCAGATGATGTACTCTTACCTTCTGTACAGTAGATGGTGATAGCAAACCATGGAAGAAAGATACATGAAAATAATGTATCAGAAGTAAAAGCAGGTATTGCTTGTTCTGAAGGTTATGTAACTCCATTCATTCAACATACTGGTTTCAAGGCAGGTCACTCCACAGAAACTGCCCTCCTTGCTGTCTCTGAGGAACTGCACACGGCTAAAGCAGCCTCCCTCTCCTCTGTCATCACCCTGTTGGACCTGTCTGCTGCATTCGACACGGTGAACCATCAGATCCTCCTTCACTCTCCAAGAACTTGGAGTGTCAGGCTCTGCACTTTTCCTCCTCACCTCATACCTCAAAGACCGCACCTACAGGGCAACTTGGAGAGGGTCCGAGTCCGACCCTTGTCAATTAACTACAGGGGTCCCTCAGGGCTCTGTTCTTGGTCCCCTCCTCTTCTCCCTGTACACAAACTCGCTCGGATCTGTCATTAGCCCGCATGGTTTATCATACCACTGCTACGCTGACGACACCCAATGAATCCTGTCCTTTCCCCGCTCAGAGACCCAGGTCGTCGCACGCGTCTCTGCTTGTCTAGCTGACATCTCTCAGTGGATGTCCGATCATCACCTCAAGCTCAACCTTGACAAAACTGAACTGCTTTCCTTCCGGGAAAAGATTGTCCCACTCTTGACCTGACTATCAACATCGGCCCCTCTGTTGTTTCCCCGACTCAGACTGCAAGGAGTCTGGGTGTGACCCTAGATAACAACCTGTCCTTCACTGCAAACATCGCTGCTACAACCCGTTGCTGCAGATACACGCTTTACAGCATCAGGAGGACGCGTCCCCAGCTGACCCAGAAAGCCACGCAGGTTCTGGTCCAGGCTCTCGTCACCTCACTAGACTACTGCAGCTCCCTCCTGGCTGGTCTGCCTGCATGTGCCATCCGACCTCTGAAGCTCATCCAGAATGCAGCGGCTCGTCTGGTCTTCAACCTTCCTAAATGTTCCACACCACACCGCTCCTCCGCTCCCTCCACTGGCTTCCGGTAACTGCTAGAATCCACTTCAAGACCCTGGTACTTGCGTACCATGCTGTGAATGGATCTGGCCCTTCCTACATCCAGGACATGGTTAAACCGTACACCCCAGCACGTGCACTCCGCTCTGCATCAACCAAACGGCTCGATGCACCCTCGCTGCGAGGGGGACCCGAGTTCCTATCAGCAGGAACACGTGGGTTTGCTGTCCTGGCTCCAAGATGGTGGAATGAGCTCCCATTGACATCAGGACGGCAATAGCTCACAAACCTTCCAGACTGAAACTCATCTCTCTCGACTCCACCTCGAGGATAGAACTACTAACAAAGCACTTATATACTAATAAAGGACTGGCTTATCTAAAGCCAGTTGAGTAGCACTTGAAAATGCTTGGGTGTATGAAATGAGGTTAAAATGTTAACATAGGTTCAGGAGCATGGCCACGCCTAAAACTCCGCCTCGAACCACGGCCACCCCTATTTATATCCGGCAAAACTTCCGGCCACTGCTCGTCTCCATCCTTTCAAGGACTGACAGCCAGACCGTGACTCACGCCGCGCGTCGTCACGGTTCAAACAAGCTACACGCTTCCACCAGAACATTCAACTTACCATGGATCCCGAACTGCTGATCAACTCACCAGAGTCAGACGAAGATCTCTTCGACATCGGCTACCCGCCATCCACGTTTCAGCAGTTGGATCTAAGCCAAGCATCCGAACGGAGCCGCTCGGCAATCAGTGTTCCTCACACCAGCCGCCACAGCTCCCACTCAAGCTCCCCCAACGAGACACCTCCAACTCCAGACAGGTCCCAGGCTTCGTCTACTCCGCCAGCGAGGGCAAACAACCGGGGCCAAAACAGGCACAGCCAGCTCCAATCTCCCCTCCACCGGCAGCCTGCCTCATTAGCAGCCCCCAGCCACTCGCAGCGGCGCACGCGACATGCCTCTCGGACGGAGCCGCGCTCCGAAACGGAGCCCGAACTACGGAGCCCGAACTACGGAGCCCGAACTACGGAGCCCGAACTACGGAGGTGGACAGTCACTCAACTCCAAGGTTTCCTGAGAGAAAACGGCATCCACTTTTGCCGAAACGACTACAAGACTAGACTGTTCAATCTCTACAAAGCCTACAGCAGCACAACAGCAAGAGCAACGACACACACAGCTCTTCCTGCTCCAGAGCCAACCACCGTGCGGCGCGCGCACCACGGGTCGTGACGTCACAGGCCGCCGTCCTCCTCCACGGACACAGCCCGACTCACCAGCACCCCCTGGTGGGGGCCAGGTCATATTGCCCTCTGTACCTGCTCACAGGCTTCACAAAAATCCCCTTGCACATACATCCCTTCATCCCTCCATCCCTTCTTCTTTCCTACTTCATCAATCCACAGCAACCCAGCTTCCGCTTACCTTCCTCCTCTAGCAGCTAACCCCGTAGCAACAGCGCGGGGTCTCTCTCGACCCTCGCAGTGAGCAGACGCTCCGGTCTCTCTCTCTCTCGACCTTCGCAGTGAGCAGACGCTCCGGTCTCTCTCTCTCTCTCGCGACCCTCGCAGTGAGCAGATGCTCCGGTCCTCTCTCTCTCTCGACCTTCGCAGTGAGCAGACGCTCCGGTCTCTCTCTCTCTCGACCTTCGCAGTGAGCAGACGCTCCGGTCTCTCTCTCTCTCGACCCTCGCAGTGAGCAGATGCTCCGGTCTCTCCCTCTCTGACCCTCGCAGTGAGCAGACGCTCCGGTCTCTCTCTCTCTCGACCCTCGCAGTGAGTAGATGCTCCGGTCTCTCCCTCTCTGACCCTCGCAGTGAGCAGACGCTCCGGTCTCTCCCTCTCTGACCCTCGCAGTGAGCAGAGGCTCTGGTCTCTCCCTCTCTGACCCTCGCAGTGAGCAGACGCTCCGGTCTCTCTCTCTCTCGACCCTCGCAGTGAGCAGACGCTCCGGTCCTCTCCCTCTCTGACCCTCGCAGTGAGCAGACGCTCCGGTCTCTCTCTCTCTCGACCCTCGCAGTGAGCAGACGCTCCGGTCTCTCTCTCCGAACCTCGCAGTGAGCAGAGGCTCCGGTCTCTCCCTCTCTCGACCCTCGCAGTGAGCAGACGCTCCGGTCTCTCCCTCTCTCGACCCTCGCAGTGAGCAGACGCTCCGGTCTCTCTCTCTCTCGACCTTCGCAGTGAGCAGATGCTCCGGTCTCTCTCTCTCTCGAGACCCTCGCAGTGAGCAGATGCTCCGGTCTCTCCCTCTCTGACCCTCGCAGTGAGCAGATGCTCCGGTCTCTCCCTCTCTGACCCTCGCAGTGAGCCGAGGCTCTGGTCTCTCCCTCTCTGACCCTCGCAGTGAGCAGACGCTCCGGTCTCTCTCGCTCTGACCCTCGCAGTGAGCAGACGCTCCGGTCTCTCTCTCTCTCGACCTACGCAGTGAGCAGAGGCTCCGGTCTCTCCCTCTCTGACCCTCGCAGTGAGCAGATGCTCCGGTCTCTCTCTCTCTCTCGACCCTCGCAGTGAGCAGACGCTCCGGTCTCTCCCTCTCTGACCCTCGCAGTGAGCCGAGGCTCTGGTCTCTCTCTCTCTGACCCTCGCAGTGAGCAGACGCTCCGGTCTCTCTCTCTCTCGACCCTCGCAGTGAGCAGAGGCTCCGGTCTCTCTCACTCTGACCCTCGCCGTGAGCAGACGCTCCGGTCTCTCTCTCAGAAAATAAATAAATAATACAAATAATAAAATAAACTTCGCTAGCTAAGCCGCCGGCCGCATCAGATGACCATTACATATACGTATGATCTGTACGTGCAGTGTATCTGTAAAGCGCTTTGAGAGTCATTGATAAAGCGCCATAATAAATATAAGGATTATTATTGTTATTTATTATCAAGCCGCTCAACCAGGGAACATACCGCTCCAGACTCCGAGCGTTACTGCCTCATCTTCGCAGCACGCGCATCCCTCCCTTGCCAATTATGCGGAGCCCCCTGTCCCACCCGGCCTTAGCATGCTCAGTCAGCTCTCCACCATCTCAAACACCTCACTCACTTTCCTCTAAATCACGCAACACCTCAGACTTTAACCGTCTATCACCCGCAGGGAGGCAGGATGGCGTGCAACAATTTCAATGACCTAGGCTGCTCTTTTTCTAGCTACCGCCTCATGCACATCTGCTCTTTCTGCGGCGGCGCTCATGCCAGGAGCACCTGCCTCCACAACCCAACTACATCAGCAGATTGACTAGCACGGCAACTCAGCACACCCGTCAAGATAAGCAACTTAGCTACCGCCTCAGCGAATCATCCAGATAGTCCGTTTACTTTCTCACCAACGGCTTCACCCATGGTTTCCACCCAGGCTTAGCAATACTGCCTGACACATCTCACATCTGCCACAACCTTCAGTCCGCTTTAACAGAACCTCACACCTTCGACAGCTTACTGGCCAAAGAAGTCAAAGAAGGATTCATGATAGGCCATTCAATAGTCCCCAAACAACCACAGACTCCCCCACGTGCTCCATCTTCTCGACTTCTTCTCACAGTCACTCCACCATCCTCACCCCCCTGCCACGGGCTGAGCACACTCATACAAATATTTTGCAGTCCTTCGCATTCCTCCGTCTGAGGAGAAAACCTCAGGGCCTACAACCTCCATTGAGTTTCTAGGCATCACCCTGGACTCAATGTCTTTCCGGGCTTCTCTGTCCTCAGAGAAAGTACAGCGCATCACTCTCCTCTCGTCAAACTACTTACAGGCAGACAGATGCACGGACCGGAAGCCGTTAGCCCTCCACGGCAAACGACTCTCATATTCACACTCCGGAATAAAACGGATCAGCTGGGAATTTCTTTCCTCATCCACATCTTCCGCCTGAACTCGTATCCCAGCCATACGAGCCACTAACCAAATACTTCAGCGCAAGGTACGATGCATACACAACGCTTCAACACCCACTCTTTCTCACCGAAACAGGGAAAACGGCCACACGTTTCTGGTTACAGAAACACTTCCACAACGTGTTGCTTACTTTGGGGATATGCTCAGAATATTATTCGAGCCATTCCTCCCGCATTGGCGCAGCGTCCTCAGCAGCTAGACCGGGCATCTCTTATCCAACCATCTAGGCCCTCGGCCGCTCGTCATCCCAAGCGTATCACGCTTACATCCACAACAATCTTAATGATCTCAGACACGCACACGCTTAAGTCAGCTGCTTTAATCCGACTCTTTTGGGGGCCCGTAATCAGCCCACGCAGATCATGCCGGAGACGGAACCCCCACTCTGAGTCTCCCACTGCACGGACCACAGCTTGTCCTCCCAGATCATCTCTTCACCCCCCTCATATCATTCACATGTTACTTCAATAAACGTACAAACATCACCTTGTTGTGGCGTGGTTCCTGCTAGTGAAATGAGGTTAAAATGTTAACATAGGTTCAGGAGCATGGCCACGCCTAAAACTCCGCCTCGAACCACGGCCACCCCTATTTATATCCGGCAAAACTTCCGGCCACTGCTCGTCTCCATCCTTTCAACCCACCCTCCCTCTTCCTTTCTACCCACACAGTTCCCCTTCCGACTCACACCGAGCGATACATCCACCCATCCCTTCTTCCCTCCCTCAACATCCCTACATCCCTCATCCCTACATCCCTTCAACCCTACATCCCTTCAACCCAACATCCCTCATCCCAACATCCCTTCATCCCTACATCCCTCATCCCAACATCCCTTCATCCCTACATCCCTACATCCCTCATCCCAACATCCCTACATCCCAACATCCCAACATCCCTTCATCCCTCATCCCAACATCCCTTCATCCCTACATCCCTACATCCCTCATCCCAACATCCCTACATCCCTACATCCCAACATCCCAACATCCCTACATCCCTCCCTCCCTCATCCCTTCATCCCATCATCCCAACATCCCTCATCCCTACATCCCTCATCCCTTCATCCCTCATCCCTCATCCCAACATCCTCTGCCCGTCACCATTTATATTTAAACGGTGCACGTTTATATACTGCGTATACTAACACCTTAATCCCAGGTATCGTCTGGGGGGGCCCGTAATCAGCCCACGCAGATCATGCCGGAGACGGAACCCCCACTCTGAGTCTCCCACTGCACGGACCACAGCTCGTCCTCCCAGATCATCTCTTCACCCCCCTCATATCATTCACATGTTACTTCAATAAACTTACAAACATCACCTTGTTGTGGCGTGGTTCCTGCTAGTGAAACCTGATGTACTTTATGATTCTGTTTTCTTCAAGGTTGTGTCTTCCTGGTCGAATGTACTTATTGTAAGTCGCTTTGGATAAAAGTGTCAGCTAAATGTAATGTGATGTAATGTAATGTAATGCTCCAGCACATACCAGGAATGTCAGTAAACCAGTCGACACTGATCTATGAATCAAAGTGGGAGGGGCTGTCCGGTAACCAGGGATAATCTACTGTGGGCAATCCCCACAGGAGCACTTTGGGGTGAAGAGTCTCAGGGACACAACGACATGCTGACTGCTGTGGGGTTTGAACCTGCACACCCCTGATCCCAACGCTAAACCCACTGCGCCACACGCCTCCCTCTTTCTTAACAAGAGAACATAATCGAGGGGTGATCAATAACATTTCCGTATTTATTTATTTCTCCAAGTTATGTTTTTGTGTGCACGGAGGAGTCTCAAACGGACGTTTGTTAAATCATTTAAAGATTGGCTTTAATCATTTTTTGTTAATTAATTGTAATATAAATGAGAGGTAACATTTTATGTGAGACTGCAGGTCTCCCTTGAAAGAGAGATCTCAAGGGACAATCTGGATAAATAAAGGTTTGAAATGAAATCCATGGCATTATTTACACATATTTCTCTCCATTCTTCCTCCTGCCAACGGTGTCGCAGTTTCTCGTCCCTCCTGTTGTTGTGTGTGGAGGACGGCACATTTTCCAGTTTGATTTTTATAAATCGCAAAGATTGCTTAGAAATTGGCGTACGCCATCTTTTGATCGTACGCCACGTTTATAAAAAATACATAATTGTTTGGCATATAAACAAAACTTTAACAAAACGTCTTTAAAACATAATTGTTTGGCTAAAAATATGTAGGTTAATAAATGTTCCGGACTTTAATTAAAACAAGGTCTTCTGTGAACTGATCAGAAACGTATATTTGATATATCATTGCAACATGAACATTACTTTTCATGCTAATGTGTTGTATAGCCCAGTTAGACGTACATTTTCAAGGCTCTTCAGTGAAACCAGGTCAGTGTTGGAAGACGGGCCCTTCACACTCCTTCCCTTATTCAGAGTATTAAGAGTTAGACGGAAAAACAGTAGAGTTGTTAGAGCGGGTTCTGACACACAGGGGCGGCGCCAGGGGGGGGCTAGGGCCACCCAGGATTGCCTAAGCACCCCCTAAGCACCCCCAAGAAATATGTGCGTTTTTTTTTCGTTTTTCTTTGAAAATTATTTTTATTATTTGTATTAAATTAGAAAAATTATTGATTACATCAATGAAAATGTGAAACAAACACATTTTTGACCAAAAACATAAAGCCAACACAGGTGATATGATTAAGCCAATGGCCAGCACCTAGGGGTGTAACGGTATCCGTATTCGTCCCGTACCGGTGCATGCAGTCACACGACGAATACGCCTTTTTTTTTACGATTGGGAAAAAGGTCTGTCATTCAGGGCAGTATCCATTACACTATTTATAATCCAGGGGGCGGTGTTGCGCCTAAAAGCTGTTTGCCAGCCGCCGTTAAACAACAAATAAAGAAGAAGAAGAAGAAAACGCAACAAAACGAACAAAATACAAGAAGAAGAACAGTTGGTATGGCGAGTTCAGATAACACACAGGAGCTAGAACCCACCTGCTTCTTTTAAATCAGCTGTGTGGGAACATGTCGGGTTCCCTGTGGACTAAATAACGATGGAGTGCGAGTGGTGGATCGGACGAGCACGGTGTGTCGGCGTTGTTCGATAGCGGTGCGGTATGCTAACGGTAACACACGCCAAACATGCTCAATCACATCAGAAGGCATTACCCAGATTTGCCAATCACCGGAGCCCGGCAAAAGACAGCAGCAGTTCAGCAGCTGATCCCCGCTGCTTTTCAGAAGCCGACAGACATGAGAGTCAGAATGTTCATTTCTTTTGAAAATGCTAATTTTTTACATTTTTCTCAGAATATTTAATTTCCCTAATTCATCACACGTTAAAAAAGAGAAAAGGAATTTGACTTTTTTCAAAATTCCCGACTTTCCTGAAATTCTGTCTTTTCTCACAATTTTGCCTTAAAAAACTAATTTAGATGTTTTTTTTCTTAGAATTTAAATTTGTTTCCGAATTCTGACTTTTTCTTCAAGATCTTTGTTATTTATAGAATGTTGACTTTTCTCATCTTTTGACTTGTTTCTCAGATGTTTTATGTGTTTCAGGATTCTGACTTTATTCATAGTATTTTGACTGTTTTCAGATTTGTTTTTCTTCCATATCTGACTTTTTCTCAGACTTTTGATCTTTTTCAGAATTAAAATGTGTTCATGGTTGTTACGTGCCGTGGTTTGTGTCTCAACTTGTAAAGGTTTTGACCAGTGTCTTGTTTTACTGTCGTCGCTTTCTTTTATGAGAAAGTTGTTTTTGTTTCTCATTATTTTGCATTTCAAATTGTCTGGTGAGCCTCTTTCCTTTCTTTGACTGATTAAGACATCACCTTGTGGCTTCAGCAATCACTTTCCTCTCATTTCTCTCTCCCGGTTATTTCACATGTTGTTCCTTCCCTTTGTCCCCGCTGGTCCAGGGGGAGCGTCACAAGGATTCACACCTTTTTAAGATATTCTCTCTGAGATCAAAATGGTCAAATAACGAGGACTCGAGACTTCCGGAATGAAGAGTGAGGAGTAGACGTGTTTTCCTCCGCTCCCTCGCTTCCAACTTTTTTATTAGGTAGAAACCTCATTACTCACTTCATACTTACACTAGTCGATACATAACAACTGAGCAACTTTATACCTTAAGGAGACATGCCCGCAAAACAAGTCAAGAAAGACTCTATGCCTACGGAGAAAGTCGCTACTAGCGACGTTAACATGGAGGCGCTAACCAGCTTGTTGGAGAGCCATAAAGTGTCTCTCTCAACGGAATTCAAAACTGTCATCGCCGCTCTCGAGTCCAAAATTGATCTGGTTCATGCGACTATCTCTGATCATGGGCAGCGTATTACCTCTTTGGAGTCGAATGCGGATTTGGTCGACGGGCGCCTGTCGACTTTGGAAGCTACATGCGCGGAGCTAGCCGCTAGCAATGCTAAGCTGCGGGCGAAAACTGCAGACCTCGAGGCCCGCAGCCGCCGCAAGAATATCCGCATCATTGGTCTCCCGGAGTCGATTGAGGGCCCGCGACCAACCGCCTTCTTCTCCGACCTACTACCCCAGCTTCTGGGGGACCAAATCCTGCCTACTTCTCCTGAACTGGTCCGGGCTCACAGGTCGTTAGCCGCGAAGCCGAAGCCTGGGGAAAGACCGAGGCCTGTCATCATCCGATTTCACAACTTCCAGACCAAGGAAAGAGTCATCCGTGAAGCCCGGAAAATGAGAGCGGATCTACGGTACGAGGGGAAACCGATTGCCTTCTACGAAGATTATATTCCCGAGGTTGTGATGCAACGAGCTCTGTACCGCGAGGTGATGGCGCAGCTGTATAAACTCGGACTCAGGCCTGCTCTCCAGTACCCGGCCAAGCTGATGATCACGGCGGAGAATGGAGACAAAGTTCGGCTGTCATCTGTCGAGGAAGCTAAGAGGTATCTTGCCGCTAAACAGAGGTAGCATGCACTGCTATAAAACACAGTAGCTATGGTCGGCCCATCTGCTAACTTGCCACATTACGGAGTGGTCTAACTTGGCTGCTCGTTAGCATAGCCCGGACTGCACTATTGCTACGCTGAACTGTACGGCAACTAGTCATGTTACTCTACGAAGGACTCCCTGTAAGCTCATTTTTTACGTAGACTGGTCACTGTTTCTAAATATAGCACTTTAAGTTGAATGTCAGTCTCACTGTTTACATACGTTTGTGATTAACTGGTTGTGCTCAGATAATTGGTGTTATTCTGCCAGGTTGATGTCGGTTATGGCAGCTAACTTAGGGGTTTTTATGAGGAATTTGTTCACTGTTCAATGTAGAGGGAACGGAGGTTAAGTAAGGGAAGGATAGGACTGACCCACGTCAGGAAGGTTTGTATACAAGGAGATACACATGTTTGATGATCCCAATGGGACTGTGTGTGTGTGTGTGTGTGTGTGTGTGTGTGTGTGTGTGTGTGTGTGTGTGTGTGTGTTTCTCATTTCCTGTTTTCTCTCTCCCCTCCCCTTTTATTTTATTCTCTGCTCAGGTTATGCCACAATTTAAAGGACTATGTCAGTGAGTGGTAGAAATATCCGGTTTATTTCCTGGAACGTTAAAGGGTTGAACAATATCACCAAAGCCAACAAGGTAATTTCACATTTGCAACACCTTAGAGGAGACATCTGTTTTTTACAAGAGACACACCTCCGTACGGCGGAAATGTCTCGCGTCAAGAGGCCATGGATGGGTCACTTGTTTCATTCGAGGTTTTCCGAGAGGGCTAGAGGGGCAGCTATCATTATACACAGGGATATTGCCTTTGAACTAAACACTGCTATATCTGATCCGAACGGCCGGTACGTTATAGTATCTGGCAAATTACAAAATACACCTGTGGTTCTGGCCTCGCTATATGCTCCGAATTGGGACGATGACAAATTCATATCCAAATTCTTTACTTCTATACCTAATCTAAATGAGCATCAAATTATAATTGGAGGTGACTTTAATCTGGTCCAGGATATAGAGCTTGATAGATCGTCCACTAGGCAGTTTACTCTATCTAAATCGACCAAAGTCTTAAAATTTCACGCCGACCAGCTGGGCTTGAGGGACCCGTGGAGGACTAAGTTTCCCTCCAGTAAAGTTTTCTCTTTCTTTTCACATGTCCACCACACTTACTCTCGGATAGACTTCTTCTTACTTGACGATAAACTATTACATAACGTTCTTTCCTGTGAATACCATAGCATAGTTATCTCCGACCATGCACCTACTTCTGTAGAAATCAATTTTCCCCATGGTAGACCACCCTCTAAATTCTGGAGATGTAGTCCTCATTTGCTGTCCGAACCCAAATTTCAGGCTTTTCTTGCAACACAAATCACATTTTTCTTTGAGATAAACGACACTCTGAATATTGGTAGTGATATACTCTGGGAGTCCTTTAAGGCTTATCTTCGTGGGCAAATCATTTCTTTTGTCTCACATTTCAGGAAATCGGAGCAATCCAAATTGACAGAAATGTCAGCTAATATCCGAAATGTAGACAGCCAATACTCGGTTAATCCCACCTCTATTTTGTATAAAAAACGGCTTCAGCTTCAATCTCAATATGATCTGTTATCAACTGGTAAGATCGAGAGGCAACTTCTGCAAACCAGGCAACGATTTTTTGAGCAGGGAGATAAGGCAGGCAAACTGCTTGCATATCAATCGCGAGTGGCCGGTGCCTCCAGGTTGATCCCTAGAGTGAAGTCGCCAACAGGTGATATTACAACAGACCCTGCTGAAATCAGTAATATCTTCTCAGACTACTATTCTGAATGATACACCTCAGAGTCTTCTCCACAGGATTGGGACAGCCCTAAATCACCTGGTCCTGATGGCTACTCCACAGAGTTTTTTTAAAACTTTTTGTGCTGTACTTGCTCGTATCAGAAGAGTAGTTCTTCAACTCCCCAAGTCTGAAGGTGGTCTGGCCCTGCCTAATCTCCGCCAATATTATTGGGCATGTAATATTAATAAGCTTCTTTTTTGGAACACTAATTTGACACAGGGCGAACACCCTCGACGGGCCCAGATGGAGGCTTCCTCTGCGGGTCTCCCACTCTGGTCGGTGGCATGTTCTCAATTGCCCTTTCCAATTAAACAAGTTGCTCGCAATCCGATTTTAACTAACACTTTAAAGATTTGGGGTCAGTTTAGGAAGCAGTTTGGCCTACAAGCGTCATCAGGTCTAGCCCCGGTCTATCGCAATCACCTTTTCCTACCGTCGTGCTCGGACCCTGTCTTTCGGACTTGGTCAGACAAAGGCCTGACCTTTATGCTGGTGGTGTTTTCCCTTCGTTTGCACATTTAGCCAACTAATGTGACCTTCCAAGTTCTCACTTGTTCCGATTCTTTCAGATCAGGCACTTTGTGGAAAAGAAATACCCCCAATTTCCAGGCCGGCCTCCTGATTCAATAATTGATTCTTTCTTATCACTTAAGACCGATTCAAGGAAGCTCACCTCCATTATATATAATAACATTTTTAAGATAAATCCTACTTGCTTAAATTCCCTTAGAGTTGTATGGGATCAGGACCTTAGGATTAACATGTCAGATGATCAGTGGAGATGTATATTAGACCTGGTACACACCTCTTCTATATGTGCAAGGCATAGCTTACTGCAGTGCAAGATTCTGCACAGAGTACATTACACTAACGCTAAGCTGGCCAGGATATACCCTGACAGGTCTGACACATGTAATAGATGTAAATAATCTCCGGCTGACTACATGCACATGTTTTGGTCGTGCCCTAAACTATCGGAGTTCTGGTCTGCAATATTTGATTCACTTAGGGAGGTCTTAGGTGAGACAGTGGACCCTAGCCCCCTCACTGCCCTTTTCGGAATTCCTCTGATGCCCAATGCACCCATTACCTCAAAACGAGTTATAGCATTCACCACTCTGCTTGCCAGGAGGCTTATTCTCCTTAAATGGATACGCTCCTCCCCTCCCTGCCCATAATAGATGGATTCATGAAATCCTGTGTTGCGTCAGGCTTGAGAGGATTAGGTTCTCCCTTAGGGGCGCCCTGACGACGTTCCACGATACCTGGCAGCCTTTTCTACCACATTGACACCCTTACTATTGGTGAAGAACCCAATACTTAATTCTCAGCAGAGCACCCCCCCCCCTTGTATGTCTGTGTGAATGAGATTGCGGGGTATTGGGGTTCGTGTTTATTTGTCAACTGCACTAGGAAAACACAGTATTTTACATGTATGTCTTGAAAATGTCCATTTGATATCTGTGCGAAAACTAATAAAAAGATTTATAAAAAATACAAATAACGAGGACTCTCACGTCGTCAGGTTTGCAGCTTAATCAGAATCCCTTCTTTAGTCCTTACAGAACAAAGGCAAACAGTTATATAATAATAATAATACATTTCATTTAGAGACGCCTTTCAAAACACCCAGGGACACCTAACTATTCAGAAGAAGTACTCAGGTCTTGTTCTTGAGTAAAAGTAGAAGTACTCAGATCTTGTACTTGAGTAAAAGTAGAAGTACTCAGGTCTTGTACTTGAGTAAAAGTAGAAGTACTCAGGTCTTGTACTTGTGTAAAAGTAGAAGTACTCAGATCTTGCACTTGAGTAAAAGTAGAAGTACTCAGGTCTTGTACTTAGTAAAAGTAGAAGTACTCAGATCTTGCACTTGAGTAAAAGTAGAAGTACTCAGGTCTTGTTCTTGAGTAAAAGTAGAAGTACTCAGGTCTTGTACTTGTGTAAAAGTAGAAGTACTCAGATCTTGCACTTGAGTAAAAGTAGAAGTACTCAGGTCTTGTTCTTGAGTAAAAGTAGAAGTACTCAGGTCTTGTTCTTGAGTAAAAGTAGAAGTACTCAGATCTTGTACTTGAGTAAAAGTAGAAGTACTCAGATCTTGCACTTGAGTAAAAGTAGAAGTACTCAGGTCTTGTTCTTGAGTAAAAGTAGAAGTACTCAGGTCTTGTACTTGTGTAAAAGTAGAAGTACTCAGGTCTTGTACTTGTGTAAAAGTAGAAGTACTCAGATCTTGTACTTGAGTAAAAGTAGAAGTACTCAGATATTGTTCTTGAGTAAAAGTAGAAGTACTCAGGTCTTGTACTTGTGTAAAAGTAGAAGTACTCTGATCTTGTACTTGTGTAAAAGTAGAAGTACTCAGGTCTTGTACTTGTGTAAAAGTAGAAGTACTCAGATCTTGTACTTGAGTAAAAGTAGAAGTACTCAGATATTGTTCTTGAGTAAAAGTAGAAGTACTCAGATATTGTACTTGAGTAAAAGTAGAAGTACTCAGATATTGTTCTTGAGTAAAAGTAGAAGTACTCAGGTCTTGTACTTGAGTAAAAGTAGAAGTACTCTGATCTTGTTCTTGTGTAAAAGTAGAAGTACTCAGGTCTTGTACTTGTGTAAAAGTAGAAGTACTCAGCTCTTGTACTTGAGTATTCAGTGGCTCTTCGGTAACTACCAACCTGAACCTGAACATGAACCTGAACTTCTCTCCTCTCAGCAGAAATCCCTCTCTCTCCAAACTGTCCTCTCTTCACCCTGACGCTCCGCACACACCCTCACCACCTGCAGCACAAAGCTTCTCTGTCAACCAGACACATCAAATACAAACACAACGGTTGTATAATAATAAGAATAATAAGAGCTGCTCTGCTCCGCAATAAGGTTGTATAACATCTCTAATGACGTCTTTGTCGTTTTGCATGAGCCACGAGTCGCCGTAAAGTCAGATAAACACACACTAACATCCAGAACTGTGTGTTGCTAAAACATAAACAAGAGATTATTCATTTTACCTAATGACAGTTTTGAAGTGGAAAGCCACGTTGTTAGAAACAGAATCCCCCTTATTTAAATGTTATTCAAAGTCTTCAAATCAGGAGTCCTGACTGGTTGGATGTGCTGTGATGAACTTCTCTCCATGGAGCTTCAATATACTGCCTTAAAATATACAAATACATGTTATAATTATAGATGCATATACAGTAAGCAGTGGCGATCCTAAAGTCGGTGGGGGCCCTAGGAAAACATTCACTGGGGGCCCCTCGAACCAGTTTTTCATCACAACGCACAGCCGACAACCCCGGCCCGGGAGCGGAGCAAGGCAACAAAACTTAAGATAAAAAGCAGCATTTGACGGCGCGCCTATGCATGGGGCCGCCTTGGGGGGGGTTTCCCGACATGTCGTTGCAGTAAATTAAAGGGTGTCTCATGTCGTCGTTGCTGTGGACCTTCTTGGGGGCCCCCCCTTCTGGTCCGGACCCCAAGCAGTTTCTTACGGCGTGCTGTGCATGGGGCCATCTTGAGGGGGTTTCCCGACATGTCGTTGCAGTAAATTAAAGGGTGTTTCATGTTGTCGTTGCAGTGGACCTTCTTGGGGGCCCCCCTTCTGGTCCGGGCCCCAAGCAGTTTCTTACGGCGTGCTATGCATGGGGCCGTCTTGAGGGGGTTTCCCGACATGTCGTTGCAGTAAATTAAAGGGTGTTTCATGTTGTCGTTGCTGTGGACCTTCTTAATCTGCCTTCTTTGAGGGTCCCCTTCTGGTGCGGGGCCCCAAGCAGTTGCCTGCCTTGCCTGTTCGCAAGCGGCGCCCCTGACAGTAAGGGAGTATTATTACCTGCGGTGTCCGACAGGTGCACAATGCAGATGTACAAAACCAAAACACATGCAAATATAGAAGCAGCTTCAACACATTTATTATAATTATTATTATTTTATTCGATTATTTTTAGTTTGTATTTTATATTTGTTCCCACATTTGTAATATCTAATTACCTCTGTGTCATGATTACATCTATTTTAAATACTATTAAAACGCTTTTTTTTAACTTGTATTCACTTTTGTGTTGTGTATGTATTGTTCTGTTTAGCTTTGCTTATATTGCAGTACCACCTAACGCATGTTTTGCATCACGTGACACACACACACACACTATTCCACAGCAGACGGTGTTGTGGATGTTTGGAAGTCAAATGAGCTCCAACATAACGGCCGCACTTTGCATGTCCTGCAGGCAACTGAGACGACCTGATGATGGACACCACTTCCTGTTGCTGGCACATCGATGCTTCCCTTGAACACAGAGGACTGCAGGTATGTCTCTATGTATTTATATTATAACAATATACATGTCTTGTTTATGTGATATAACTTGTGCCATAGCTGCTGGTGCACTTCAACAGACAGTGCAGATATACTCAAAGTGTTGCACTGCGCTTCTGACATTGTTGGTAAAGTACTCTGAACTGATGGTATAATAATATGTATATCAGTGCAGAGGAATACACATCAGATTTAAACACTTGGGGAAAAAGGAATACATCCTAAATAATTGTAGAGGGTAATTAAGATTAAGTGGTACATCTTTTAGGAGAACAAATGACGTTTGAGGACGTTTTAAGGCAGTAGGTTAGATTAAAAATATAACGATACCAGTGTTGATAGATTGACTACAATTCTGATGAAAGAACTTGAAATACATTTTAAATAATTAAAAAAGGTAATTAAAGGTTTTCAAATGAAATGTTCAGTAGATCTAAAGGCACCGAACACGCACTTGATTAAAGTGGTACATTCGTGGAGAATCATTTTACAAGTAAAACACTTAAGATAATCTCTAGACTTAAAGGGATAACTAACACTCAGAGTTCAGTCGGTGAAACAAGGCAGTATTTTCTGAGCTGGAAAGAGAAGTTGGAGGAAGCTGGAAGTGTTCTCGCGCCGTCAGGTCTGCAGCTTGATCGGAATCCCTTCATCAGTCCCGAGAGACTGCAGGTCAAAAAGAGCAATACTAATACACTTGATTCAGTGGCACCTTTCAAAACGTAGTACTCAAGTACTCAGATCTTGTACTTGAGTAAAATAATAATAATAATAATAATTCCTTACATTTATTATAGCGCTTTTTCCAGTGCTCAAAGCGCTTTACAAATACACATTACACATACATGCAATGGTCACTGTGGACAATACCCACAGGAGCAAGTTCAGGCGAAGCGTCTGGCCCAAGGACACACGGCTTTACAGACGCAGCAGCGGCGGGTTTCTCCCCTTGATCTGATGATCAGCGCACTGCGCACTGCGCCACACCGTCCATCTTCACGCCTCGAAGTCATCGAGGCGCTTTTACAAGTACACATTAGTATTATACATGTACTGTGGACAATACCCACAGGAGCAAATCCGGGTGAAGTGTCTTGCCCAAGGACACAACGGCCAGACGCAGTGGGGCAGGAGCGGGTTTCGAACTGGAGTTCCCCAGCACTCCCCTCGATCTGATGATCGGATGCACAGCCAATGCGCCACCTGTCCCAAAAAGTAGAAGTACTCAGATCTTGTACTTGAGTACAAGTAGAAGTACTCAGATCTTGTACTTGAGTAAAAGTAGAAGTACTCAGATCTTGTACTTGAGTACAAGTAGAAGTACTCAGATCTTGTACTTGAGTAAAAGTAGAAGTACTCAGATCTTGTACTTGAGTACAAGTAGAAGTACTCAGATCTTGTACTTGAGTAAAAGTAGAAGTACTCAGATCTTGTACTTGAGTAAAAGTAGAAGTACTCAGATCTTGTACTTGAGTAAAAGTAGAAGTTGAGTAAAAGTAGAAGTACTCAGATCTTGTACTTGAGTAAAAGTAGAAATACAATGATCTTGTACTTGAGTACAAGTAGAAGTACTCTGATCTTGTACTTGAGTAAAAGTAGAAGTACTCTGATCTTGTACTTGAGTAAAAGTAGAAGTACTCAGATCTTGTACTTGAGTAAAAGTAGAAGTACAATGATCTTGTACTTAAGTAAAAGTAGAAGTACTCAGATCTTGTACTTGAGTAAAAGTAGAAGTACAATGATCTTGTACTTGAGTAAAAGTAGAAGTACTCAGATCTTGTGCTTGAGTAAAAGTAGAAGTACTCGGATCTTGTGCTTGAGTAAAAGTAGAAGTACTCAGATCTTGTACTTGTGTAAAAGTAGAAGTACTCAGATCTTGTACTTGTGTAAAAGTAGAAGTACTCAGATCTTGTAAAAGTAGAAGTACTCGGATCTTGTGCTTGAGTAAAAGTAGAAGTACTCAGATCTTGTACTTGTGTAAAAGTAGAAGTACTCAGATTTTGTACTTGAGTAAAAGTAGAAGTAGTCAGATCTTGTACTTGAGTAAAAGTAGAAGTACTCGGATCTTGTGCTTGTGTAAAAGTAGAAGTACTCAGATATTGTAGTTGAGTAAAAGTAGAAGTAGTCAGATCTTGTGCTTGAGTAAAAGTAGAAGTACTCAGATCTTGTACTTGAGTAAAAGTAGAAGTACAATGATCTTGTACTTGAGTAAAAGTAGAAGTACAATGATCTTGTACTTGGGTAAAAGTAGAAGTACTCAGATCTTGTACTTGAGTAAAAGTAGAAGTACTCAGATCTTGTACTTGAGTAAAAGTAGAAGTACAATGATCTTGTACTTAAGTAAAAGTAGAAGTACTCAGATCTTGTACTTGAGTAAAAGTAGAAGTACAATGATCTTGTACTTGAGTAAAAGTAGAAGTACTCAGATCTTGTGCTTGAGTAAAAGTAGAAGTACTCGGATCTTGTGCTTGAGTAAAAGTAGAAGTACTCAGATCTTGTACTTGTGTAAAAGTAGAAGTACTCAGATCTTGTACTTGTGTAAAAGTAGAAGTACTCAGATCTTGTAAAAGTAGAAGTACTCGGATCTTGTGCTTGAGTAAAAGTAGAAGTACTCAGATCTTGTACTTGTGTAAAAGTAGAAGTACTCAGATTTTGTACTTGAGTAAAAGTAGAAGTAGTCAGATCTTGTACTTGAGTAAAAGTAGAAGTACTCGGATCTTGTGCTTGTGTAAAAGTAGAAGTACTCAGATATTGTAGTTGAGTAAAAGTAGAAGTAGTCAGATCTTGTGCTTGAGTAAAAGTAGAAGTACTCAGATCTTGTACTTGAGTAAAAGTAGAAGTACAATGATCTTGTACTTGAGTAAAAGTAGAAGTACAATGATCTTGTACTTGGGTAAAAGTAGAAGTACTCAGATCTTGTACTTGAGTAAAAGTAGAAGTACTCAGAGCGTGTACTTAGTAAAAGTAGAAGTACCAGAGTGTAGGAATACTCTGTTACAGTAAAAGTCCTCATTCAAAATGTCCCTCATCTGAATATAGTGAAGACAGTGAAAGTAGTCGTCGTGCAGATCGGTCCATTTCAGAATAATATATATATGTGTGATTTATATCGATCAACGATCTTTCAAAGAGAAAGCGAACTTATCAAATGGAAAATAATGCATAAATTATAAGTGAGTAAACATTCATGCAATCTAAAAGCCAAGTGAACATATTGAGTCATTTATTGCAGAGTAGAAATACAAAGAAAGTTTGTTTATGAAACAGTTTATTGGAACATATAAAACATATTTATTGTGTCCTTGCTTGTTGTTGTTGTTGTTGTTGTTGTTGTTGTTTGCAGGAACACGATGTGGACGATCACACTCCTCTACATCCTGGGACTAACCCTCTGCCAGGTATCATTACAGCACACATATCTTATGATATTAAAGTCACACCAGCCACTGCGCCTAATGTCTCGTGTCCTCGCGTGTCTTACAGGCGTCTGGACAAGGTGACCTCATACTGCTCCCAATGACTCGACACAAGACGCTTCATAACTTTACACTCTAACACTCTTATTTTTATATACGACACGTTTCCTGACAGGTGTTTGAATATACAAATGAGGCGTTATATAATTACCTTTCTCCATTTTGCATATTTGAGGCGCGTCCACACAGATGTACTATGTGAGGCTGACGATAGAGAGCAGCGCCATCCCGAACATCACCGAGAGACTGGGGGACACGTTTGTGAACGAGGCGAGCCTGCAGGTGGACAACCTCACGGTGACCACAGGTACACTGTCAAGGCTTTCATAACAACAACATGTACAAATACTTTCTACTGTGTTTAAAGTGGACAGCTGTCATCAGCATGTGTCCCCTCTTCCTCATGTCTCTTCTACATCAACATGTGTCCCCTCTTCTTCATGTCTCTTCTACATCAACATGTGTCCCCTCTTCTTCATGTCTCTTCTACATCAACATGTGTCCCCTCTTCTCCATGTCTCTTCTACATCAACATGTGTCCCCTCTTCTTCATGTCTCTTCTACATCAACATGTGTCCCCTCTTCTTCATGTCTCTTCTACATCAACATGTGTCCCCTCTTCCTCATGTCTCTTCTACATCAACATGTGTCCCCTCTTCTTCATGTCTCTTCTACATCAACATGTGTCCCCTCTTCTCCATGTCTATTCTACATCAACATGTGTCCCCTCTTCTCCATGTCTCTTCTACATCAACATGTGTCCCCTCTTCTTCATGTCTCTTCTACATCAACATGTGTCCCCTCTTCTCCATGTCTCTTCTACATCAACATGTGTCCCCTCTTCTCCATGTCTCTTCTGCATCAACATGTGTCCCCTCTTCTTCATGTCTCTTCTACATCAACATGTGTCCCCTCTTCTCCATGTCTCTTCTACATCAACATGTGTCCCCTCTTCTTCATGTCTCTTCTACATCAACATGTGTCCCCTCTCTTTTTGATCCATTTCTATAAAAACCTGTCTGAAAATGAGCTGATCAGATTTTGGCCACTTGATGATGTCATAACGATGTGTTGTCTTGTGTAGCCATTAGCCAATCAGCAACAAGGGTAACCCCCCCTTATCACCTGAGTCTCCTCTAGAGGGGCTCCTTGTCTTCATCTGAAGTAACAGACAGAGAATCAGCACTTTGGAAACAGGGCTGAAACAGAGGGGATTATGGGTAATGCTGCAATGACCTGTCTGGTGTTTCAGCCAATCAGAGACAGGCTCTGGATATGAGAGCTGTGATGTACTGATGAGAAACACTATAATAGGAGAACTTTAAAATATAAAAATATCAAATCTAAAAGAAAAGTAAGTACAAAATCCAAAAGGTGAAGAAGAAGAAATCCCAAATTCACAAAGACCGTAGATTTTCTCTGGTATGAAAATGGTGACGTGTTCTTCGTCAGTGTGTGAGAGCGATGCCGGCAGCAGGGCGTGCAGCTGCTCGTCCAACTTCAGATGGAGCGAGAAGGGCTGCGACCTTCAGGAGAAGTGCACTTTCCCCAAAGATCACACCGCAATGTGTGTTCACAGCGATGCAGGTAGAGTCCATGTGTTTCTCTTCCTGTATATCTGCAGAGAAGGCAACAGTACACACTCAAGTAGAAGTACACACATCCTTCACTCAAGTAGAAGTACACACATGCTTCACTCAAGTAGAAGTACACACATCCTTCACTCAAGTAGAAGTACACACATCCTTCACTCAAGTAGAAGTACACACATCCTTCACTCAAGTAGAAGTACACACATCCTGTACTCAAGTAGAAGTACATACATCCTTCACTCAAGTAGAAGTACACACATCCTTCACTCAGGTAGAAGTACACACATCCTTCACTCAAGTAGAAGTACACACATCCTTCACTCAAGTAGAAGTACACACATCCTTCACTCAAGTAGAAGTACACACATCCTTCACTCAAGTAGAAGTACACACATCCTTCACTCAAGTAGAAGTACACACATCCTGTACTCAAGTAGAAGTACACACATCCTTCACTCAAGTAGAAGTACACACATCCTTCACTCAAGTACAAGTACACACATCCTTCACTCAAGTAGAAGTACACACATCCTTCACTCAAGTAGAAGTACACACATCCTGTTCTCAAGTAGAAGTACACACATCCTTCACTCAAGTACAAGTACACACATCCTTCACTCAAGTAGAAGTACACACATCCTTCACTCAAGTAGAAGTACACACATCCTGTTCTCAAGTAGAAGTACACACATCCTTCACTCAAGTAGAAGTACACACATCCTGTACTCAAGTAGAAGTACACACATCCTTCACTCAAGTAGAAGTACACACATCCTTCACTCAAGTAGAAGTACACACATCTTTCACTCAAGTAGAAGTACACACATCCTTCACTCAAGTAGAAGTACACACATCCTTCACTCAAGTAGAAGTACACACATCCTTCACTCAAGTAGAAGTACACACATCCTTCACTCAAGTAGAAGTACACACATACTTTACTCAAGTAGAGGTACACACATCCTTCACTCAAGTAGAAGTACACACATCCTTTCCTCAAGTAGAAGTACACACATCCTTCACTCAGGTAGAAGTACACACATCCTTCACTCAAGTAGAAGTACACACATCCTTCACTCAAGTAGAAGTACACACATACAGTACATATGTGTACCTTTGTTTCGTTGCAGTTGCGATCAATGGATTCCTTCGACTGGATGGAGCAACGTATCATAACTGCCTGAAACCAGAAGACAGCGCGGAGTATAAGGCGTGTCACGAAGACATGTTTGTTAAGGTAAAGCGTGGGGATAATGAAGAGGAGAGGAGAGACACTGCAGGGGAATACTAATATTAAACTAACAAATATCACAGTGAATACATATTTAAACAAGACATGTTTAAATATGCAAATAAGGCTTAATGCTAATGCTAATGCTAATGCTAATGCTAATGCTAATGCTAATGGCGGACCTGCAGTCACAAACAGACAACGTGAGTAAATTAAACTCCTCTCACAAAGAAGACTTGGAGGATAACTATTGAGCTTGGGATGTTCTTTTGTTGCGGCAGCATACAACAAAACAAGGCATTGCACATAATAAACAATTAAAAGAGTAGAAATAAACAATTCTAAAATAAAATCATCTCAAAATTGAAATAAAATAATAATAAAATAAAATATAATAAATAAACCAGAGTAAGACAAATATACAAAATGTACAGATAGATTATTATACTATGAAGTATGAGGAGTAATGTTTTTGATTTGTCGCCCCCTGCAGATGAAGACGGTGTACAGCACTTTGCCGGGATTTGACACGTTAAGCATCACCAGATACAGGTGCCTGCTTTGTTTACGAAATCAAATCGTGTTTGTTTTTGTATTAAATATGACAATACAAACTCACTTTATAGATTGCAAAAATGTTTGTTTGAAAATCAAAATCCCATCCTTTAAAAAGGTGTTTAAGACTTGATACTGTGAATCATTTGCTCAGGTACTCGGCCTTCTGCTGCTCTCTCTCTGGAGGGGGGGCAGCTTGGGTTCTGCTGCTGTCTCTCTGGAGGGGGGGCAGCTGGGGTTCTGCTGTCTCTCTGAGGAGGGGCAGCTTGGGTTCTGCTGCTCTCTCTCTGGAGGGGGGGCAGCTGGGGTTCTGCTGTCTCTCTGAGGAGGGGCAGCTTGGGTTCTGCTGCTCTCTCTGAGGAGGGGGGGCAGCTGGGGTTCTGCTCTCTCTCTGAGGAGGGGCAGCAGGGGTTCTGCTCTCTCTCTGGAGGAGGGGCAGCTTGGGTTCTGCTGCTCTCTCTCTGGAGGAGGGGCAGCTTGGGTTCTGCTGCTGTCTCTCTGAGGAGGGGCAGCTTGGGTTCTGCTGCTGTCTCTCTGAGGAGGGGCAGCTTGGGTTCTGCTGCTCTCTCTCTGGAGGGGGGGCATCTTGGGTTCTGCTGCTCTCTGAGGAGGGGCAGCTTGGGTTCTGCTGCTCTCTCTCTGGAGGGGGGGCATCTTGGGTTCTGCTGCTGTCTCTCTGGAGGAGGGGCAGCTTGGGTTCTGCTGCTCTCTGAGGAGGGGCAGCTTGGGTTCTGCTGCTCTCTCTCTGGAGGAGGGGCAGCTTGGGTTCTGCTGCTCTCTGAGGAGGGGCAGCTTGGGTGCTGCTATCTCTCTGAGGAGGGGCAGCTTGGGTTCTGCTGCTCTCTCTCTGAGGAGGGGCATCTTGGGTTCTGCTGCTGTCTCTCTGGAGGAGGGGCAGCTTGGGCGCATTGTTGTTGCCAGTCTATGACTGGCAACAACAAGCCGCCATGAGGTAGTTTACTGTTCAGGGACGAAGGAGAACGTTCTTCCCTATGAACGAGAGCTCTAGTTAGATTCAGGGTCCATATCGTTTAGTCTCACTGATAAAGAATGTTGATTATTACATTCTGAACTAGATAAAACCTCGAGCTGCAGAAAGAGTTCTTCAGGATTGGTTTGGCAACCGCTGTGTCAACTCGTGACACTCCACATGTTGCGTGAATTCTCCTCGTCTCTCTGAGTCCTGACTCCATCAGAGCTCCAGCTCTCCTCGTGTCTCTGAGTCCTGACTCCATCAGAGCTGCAGCTCTCCTCGTGTCTCTGAGTCCTGACTCCATCAGAGCTCCAGCTCTCCTCGTGTCTCTGAGTCCTGACTCCATCAGAGCTCCAGCTCTCCTCGTCTCTCTGAGTCCTGACTCCATCAGAGCTCCAGCTCTCCTCGTGTCTCTGAGTCCTGACTCCATCAGAGCTCCAGCTCTCCTCGTGTCTCTGAGTCCTGACTCCATCAGAGCTCCAGCTCTCCTCGTGTCTCTGAGTCCTGACTCTCCTCGTGTCTCTGAGTCCTGACTCCATCAGAGCTCCAGCTCTCCTCGTGTGTCTCTGAGTCCTGACTCCATCAGAGCTCCAGCTCTCCTCGTCTCTCTGAGTCCTGACTCCATCAGAGCTCCAGCTCTCCTCGTGTCTCTGAGTCCTGACTCCATCAGAGCTGCAGCTCTCCTCGTGTCTCTGAGTCCTGACTCCATCAGAGCTCCAGCTCTCCTCGTGTCTCTGAGTCCTGACTCCATCAGAGCTCCAGCTCTCCTCGTCTCTCTGAGTCCTGACTCCATCAGAGCTCCAGCTCTCCTCGTGTCTCTGAGTCCTGACTCCATCAGAGCTCCAGCTCTCCTCGTGTCTCTGAGTCCTGACTCCATCAGAGCTCCAGCTCTCCTCGTGTCTCTGAGTCCTGACTCTCCTCGTGTCTCTGAGTCCTGACTCCATCAGAGCTCCAGCTCTCCTCGTGTGTCTCTGAGTCCTGACTCCATCAGAGCTCCAGCTCTCCTCGTCTCTCTGAGTCCTGACTCCATCAGAGCTCCAGCTCTCCTCGTCTCTCTGAGTCCTGACTCCATCAGAGCTCCAGCTCTCCTCGTGTCTCTGAGTCCTGACTCCATCAGAGCTCCAGCTCTCCTCGTCTCTCTGAGTCCTGACTCCATCAGAGCTCCAGCTCTCCTCGTGTCTCTGAGTCCTGACTCCATCAGAGCTCCAGCTCTCCTCGTCTCTCTGAGTCCTGACTCCATCAGAGCTCCAGCTCTCCTCGTGTCTCTGAGTCCTGACTCCATCAGAGCTCCAGCTCTCCTCGTGTCTCTGAGTCCTGACTCCATCAGAGCTCCAGCTCTCCTCGTGTCTCTGAGTCCTGACTCCATCAGAGCTGCAGCTCTCCTCGTGTGTCTCTGAGTCCTGACTCCATCAGAGCTCCAGCTCTCCTCGTCTCTCTGAGTCCTGACTCCATCAGAGCTCCAGCTCTCCTCGTCTCTCTGAGTCCTGACTCCATCAGAGCTCCAGCTCTCCTCGTGTCTCTGAGTCCTGACTCTCCTCGTGTCTCTGAGTCCTGACTCCATCAGAGCTCCAGCTCTCCTCGTGTCTCTGAGTCCTGACTCCATCAGAGCTCCAGCTCTCCTCGTCTCTCTGAGTCCTGACTCCATCAGAGCTCCAGCTCTCCTCGTGTCTCTGAGTCCTGACTCCATCAGAGCTCCAGCTCTCCTTGTGTGTCTCTGAGTCCTGACTCAATCAGAGCTCCAGCTCTCCTCGAGTCTCTGAGTCCTGACTCCATCAGAGCTCCAGCTCTCCTCGTCTCTCTGAGTCCTGACTCCATCAGAGCTCCAGCTCTCCTCGTGTCTCTGAGTCCTGACTCCATCAGAGCTCCAGCTCTCCTCGTGTCTCTCTGAGTCCTGACTCCATCAGAGCTCCAGCTCTCCTCGAGTCTCTGAGTCCTGACTCCATCAGAGCTCCAGCTCTCCTCGTGTCTCTGAGTCCTGACTCCATCAGAGCTCCAGCTCTCCTCGTGTCTCTGAGTCCTGACTCCATCAGAGCTCCAGCTCTCCTCGTGTCTCTGAGTCCTGACTCCATCAGAGCTCCAGCTCTCCTCGTGTCTCTGAGTCCTGACTCCATCAGAGCTCCAGCTCTCCTCGTGTCTCTGAGTCCTGACTCCATCAGAGCTCCAGCTCTCCTCGTGTCTCTGAGTCCTGACTCCATCAGAGCTGCAGCTCTCCTCGTGTCTCTCTGAGTCCTGACTCCATCAGAGCTGCAGCTCTCCTCGTGTCTCTGAGTCCTGACTCCATCAGAGCTCCAGCTCTCCTCGTGTCTCTGAGTCCTGACTCCATCAGAGCTCCAGCTCTCCTCGTCTCTCTGAGTCCTGACTCCATCAGAGCTCCAGCTCTCCTCGTGTCTCTGAGTCCTGACTCCATCAGAGCTCCAGCTCTCCTCGTGTCTCTGAGTCCTGACTCCATCAGAGCTCCAGCTCTCCTCGTGTCTCTGAGTCCTGACTCCATCAGAGCTCCAGCTCTCCTCGTGTCTCTCTGAGTCCTGACTCCATCAGAGCTCCAGCTCTCCTCGTGTCTCTGAGTCCTGACTCCATCAGAGCTCCAGCTCTCCTCGTGTCTCTCTGAGTCCTGACTCCATCAGAGCTCCAGCTCTCCTCGTGTCTCTGAGTCCTGACTCCATCAGAGCTCCAGCTCTCCTCGTGTCTCTGAGTCCTGACTCCATCAGAGCTCCAGCTCTCCTCGTGTCTCTGAGTCCTGACTCCATCAGAGCTCCAGCTCTCCTCGAGTCTTTGAGTCCTGACTCCATCAGAGCTCCAGCTCTCCTCGAGTCTCTGAGTCCTGACTCCATCAGAGCTCCAGCTCTCCTCGTGTCTCTCTGAGTCCTGACTCCATCAGAGCTCCAGCTCTCCTCGTGTCTCTGAGTCCTGACTCCATCAGAGCTCCAGCTCTCCTCGAGTCTTTGAGTCCTGACTCCATCAGAGCTCCAGCTCTCCTCGAGTCTCTGAGTCCTGACTCCATCAGAGCTCCAGCTCCCCTTGTGTCTCTCTGAGTCCTGACTCCATCAGAGCCCCAGCTCTCCTCGTGTCTCTGAGTCCTGACTCCATCAGAGCTCCAGCTCTCCTCGTGTCTCTGAGTCCTGACTCCATCAGAGCCCCAGCTCTCCTCGTGTCTCTGAGTCCTGACTCCATCAGAGCTCCAGCTCTCCTCGAGTCTCTGAGTCCTGACTCCATCAGAGCTCCAGCTCTCCTCGTGTCTCTGAGTCCTGACTCCATCAGAGCTCCAGCTCTCCTCGTGTCTCTCTGAGTCCTGACTCCATCGGAGCTCCAGCTCTCCTCGTGTCTCTGAGTCCTGACTCCATCAGAGCTCCAGCTCTCCTCGTGTCTCTGAGTCCTGACTCCATCAGAGCTCCAGCTCTCCTCGTGTCTCTCTGAGTCCTGACTCCATCAGAGCCCCAGCTCTCCTCGTGTCTCTGAGTCCTGACTCCATCAGAGCTCCAGCTCTCCTCGTGTCTCTGAGTCCTGACTCCATCAGAGCTCCAGCTCTCCTCGTGTCTCTCTGAGTCCTGACTCCATCAGAGCTCCAGCTCTCCTCGAGTCTCTGAGTCCTGACTCCATCAGAGCTCCAGCTCTCCTCGTGTCTCTGAGTCCTGACTCCATCAGAGCTCCAGCTCTCCTCGTGTCTCTGAGTCCTGACTCCATCAGAGCTCCAGCTCTCCTCGTGTATCTGAGTCCTGACTCCATCAGAGCCCCAGCTCTCCTCGTGTCTCTGAGTCCTGACTCCATCAGAGCTCCAGCTCTCCTCGTGTCTCTGAGTCCTGACTCCATCAGAGCTCCAGCTCTCCTCGTGTCTCTGAGTCCTGACTCTACTTGTTTCAGAACTCTCCCCCACAGATACATCTACAGGCAAACATCTGAGAAAAAAATTCAATTCTGAGGAAAAAGTCTGAATTCTGAAAATTATCAAATAGTGTTTGTTTGTTTCTGTATTTAATGTGAGACTGACATCTTACGTTTTCTTCACTGAAGGGTTGGGAGCGTCATCGTCGAGTTTGCGTTGACCGTTGCTCAAAAAATTGGACAAAAGGACTTGGTCGACAAATCAGATCAACTGACCAGAAATGTGAATGCATCTCTGGATCTGGAGAGTTCAGGTACCTGTTCAGCCAGTGGGAAATCACACATCCAAAATGTAAGGATTTATTCCTCCCCCAATGCGTCACACAAAGTTTCATGAAGATCAGGCCAGTCATTTCTCAGCATTTTGAAGCCGGAATATTGAGTCATGTGAAATAGGGCAAAAAGCTTTGACTGTCAGTGGAATTATTTTTGAATATTGCAAAAAAGTCTAAATGTAAATACAAATATTTAGAGAAGTTATGAAATATTTTTTTAAAAAAAGGTCTGAGTCGAGACGCATACAATTTAAAAAATAAAATATATATATATTTCTGAAATTATTTAAATTCCTATTGAAAAAAGACAATTCAATTAAATGTCAAAAGGAAAAGCTAAAAATGTGAAATAGGTCTAAAAGCTTTGAGGGAAATTATATTCTTACATTTTAAATATTGCAAACAAATCTAAATGTGGAAAGTGCACGAATAAAATAAGAATATAGAATATTTAAAGATTGCAAAAATGTTTGTTTGAAAAAAGTTCCCTCAAAATCCCACCCGTTAAAAGTTGCTTAGGACTTGACGCATCGACAAGAAAAATGTGAGGAAAAAGTCAAAATCCGGAAAAGGTTCAAAATGTTGCTAATTCTCAAAATGTAGAAATTCTGACATCAAATCTAAATTCTGATAAAAAAAAGTGGAATATCGTAAAAACAAGAAATGCAAAATATTTGTTGTTATCTCCCAAAACAGTTTGAGTAGTTTGTGATCATTGTTTGTCTGCAGGTGTCATCAAGTTAACCATGCCTGCCAGCCCGGTGTGTTTCACAGATCAGCCCCTTCTTAGCTGTCAGTTACAGGAGCCCCTGGGCGTACTGCCGGTCTGGCAGCTGAGCCGAGACCGGAGGGTGATGGAGATTTTTAACGGCACCGAGGCCTTAGTGTCTACTGAACCGAAAAACACCACCGTCCAACTCCTCAAAATCTCTGAACTCTGGGAAGGTTCGTTTTTACTTTATTTACATATTGCAAGGCAAGTTTCAATTCAAAGCGCTTTACAAAAATGAAAGACATTAAGAGCATTAAGAAACATATTATAAAATGGCATTTTAAAACACTAATTAAAAAATAAAAAATGATATATGTATTTGTTTTTTAGGCGTCTATTCATGTGCCTATCATCAGAAGAAGAAAGACCTCACCATTTCCCACCAGGCCAGCGCTCTGATGGACCTCGCCCTCCTGCCAGACATCCTCATCAGCACCGAGCCGGGGTTCCCGAAATGTGATTCGCCGGAGGAAGTTCTGAGCGTGAAAGTGATATGTGAGATCGAGAAAAACACGGAAAACTACACGGTGACGTGGGCCCACGAACACCTCTTCAATGGTAACTCCATCTTCTTCTTCCCATTCATTTCAATGGAAGTGCAAAACATATCGAAATATCGAAAAGATAGTCAAAATTCAGCCAAAACAAAATCTAAATTCTGACAAAAAAAACTAAATGTTGACAAAAAAAATCTAAATCCTTACTCTTGGTCAGTTATAAAAAAGCATGTATAAAATGTTAAATATTATGAAAATTTAAACATGGAAATGCTAGACATTTTAATCTAAAATAAATTGGAAAATATGCCAAAATTCTTTGAGGGAATTTTTTTTTAACATTTTTGCAGATTTTGGGGAAGATTCTCTAAATATTGAAAAGGATGTAAATGTGGATATTTCAAAGAATCAAATAAAAACATTGCAAAGATGATTGTGGGGACTTCAAAGTGCCCTCAATAGCTCATCCTTATATAACGTACTGATCGTGATATTAAGTACAAATTATGACAAAAAAAGTCAAAATTCAGAAATCAAAAAGTCAAAATTCAGAAATCAAAAAGTCAAAATTCTGAAATCAAAAAGTCAAAATTCAGAAATCAAAAAGTCAAAATTCAGAAATCAAAAAGTCAAAATTCAGAAATCAAAAAGTCAAAATTCTGAAATCAAAAAGTCAAAATTCAGAATTCAAAATTCAGAAATCAAAAAGTCAAAATTCAGAAATCAAAAAGTCAAAATTCTGAAATCAAAAAGTCAAAATTCTGAATTCAAAATTCAGAAATCAAAAAGTCAAAATTCAGAAATCAAAAAGTCAAAATTCTGAAATCAAAAAGTCAAAATTCTGAAGTCAAAATTCTGAAATCAAAAAGTCAAAATTCTGAAATCAAAAAGTCAAAATTCTGAAATCAAAAAGTCAAAATTCTGAAATCAAAAAGTCAAAATTCTGAAATCAAAAAGTCAAAATTCTGAAATCAAAAAGTCAAAATTCTGAAATCAAAAAGTCAAAATTCTGAAATCAAAAAGTCAAAATTCTGAAATCAAAAAGTCAAAATTCTGAAATCAAAAAGTCAAAATTCTGAAATCAAAAAGTCAAAATTCAGAATTCAAAATTCAGAAATCAAAAAGTCAAAATTCTGAAATCAAAAAGTCAAAATTCTGAAATCAAAAAGTCAAAATTCTGAATTCAAAATTCAGAAATCAAAAAGTCAAAATTCAGAAATCAAAAAGTCAAAATTCTGAAATCAAAAAGTCAAAATTCTGAAGTCAAAATTCTGAAATCAAAAAGTCAAAATTCTGAAATCAAAAAGTCAAAATTCTGAAATCAAAAAGTCAAAATTCAGAATTCAAAATTCAGAAATCAAAAAGTCAAAATTCAGAAATCAAAAAGTCAAAATTCTGAAATCAAAAAGTCAAAATTCAGAATTCAAAATTCAGAAATAAAAAAGTCAAAATTCAGAAATCAAAAAGTCAAAATTCTGAAATCAAAAAGTCAAAATTCTGAAATCAAAAAGTCAAAATTCAGAAATCAAAAAGTCAAAATTCAGAAATCAAAAAGTCAAAATTCTGAAATCAAAAAGTCAAAATTCAGAAATAAAAAAGTCAAAATTCTGAAATCAAAAAGTCAAAATTCTGAAATCAAAAAGTCAAAATTCTTACTTTAATCTAAAAATTCGGGAGAAAAAAACTATTTATAATCAGATCTTTAAAAAGAACATTTACATTTGGAATCTTCTGCTGTAAAATGTAATTTCCCAAATTTGGAATATCGTGAAAATTAAAAAAAAATTCGGACAAAAAGTCAAAGATTCTGAAGAATAAATCATAATTTCACAAAAATGTATCAGATCTTTAAAATAGAAAATGTACATGTAGAATCCTGTGTAAATGTAATTTCCAAAATGTGGAATATTAGGAAAATTAAAACATGGAAATGCAAAACATTTTACAAACAGAGCAAGAGCAAAAATCCTCAAAATGAAGTGCTTTTTTTCCCATTAATTCCCACGGATTCTTGTTGAAACTGACTTCCTGTGATTTCAGCGGTTCCTTCTGAAGTAACCAAGAAAACGTTTACAGCCGATGCGATCGTCACCTGTACAAAATCAGGGGTTCCTACAGTCACGTGCAACTTTGCGAACCGCTGCAATGAAACTAGATCAGCGACTGTGGATATCAACATCATATACGGTAGGTCTAACTTATGGTCATTGTTATGACTCGGGCACACGATGAAATGATTGGACCCAAATGCACGACTCCAGACAAAAGGACGGTTCAGAAAAGGAATTTAGTTTATAGGTGATTTGCAAGGGAATACAAACACTCATGGTAAACATGGACTTACTAAATACTAACTTAAACTTGCTCGAGCGCAGATATCAACTGGCTGACAATTCACAAATAACAAGGCTCGATTCTTACGGCCCGTCCACACACTGGCATGAAACAAATCTTTCAACTGGTAGGTTTTCGCCTGTTTGGGGAGTTTATATCCAGTTTACTTCGTTTTAACATCGCTATTGCTTTGTATGCCGGGGCGGGAGATTCATGTGATCGGTTGTTGGTCGCGTTGCTCGCAAAAAATCGCCAAGCTTCAGACACGCCCAGCATCAAGATGTTTTTCATGCCTGTGTGTGGACAGGCCGTCAGGCTCGAACAATCTGGCACTGGGCACAGAGGAAACGCAGATTAAATACACCAAGGGGCTCTACAGGCGCAAACAATAAGGGCGGGGGGGCAGGTCATCAGGTCAGTGAAAAACACACATGGGTAGGAGTCGAGCTTCGACCTGAAGTGAGCGAGGAGATTACCAAACTGAAACAGGAAATGACAGACAACAAAAGGGTTAGCAGACGCAATGACGATATTAACTTAACCGAGAAATTATACTAATACAAATAAACAAGGATCGAAGAACTAACAATTCTGACGAGACACAACAGTCATTTTGAGGTTCTACCCGGGACTTTATTTGGGTTCAAGTAGTTGTTCTGAAATGTAAAAAATCACAAGTCTTTTGATTTAGATTCAAGTTCAACGAAATGCAGTTTGCATCCAACCAGAAAGTGCAATGCTATAAATAGCATCATGAATCAGTGCAACGTCTGCTACTTCAAATGTTGATCTGAATGACTTTAGAAATTGAATTAGTCGATTCCAGGAGCTGGTGGTGAAATATTTAAAATGTATTGATTCGTTATTAAGAATTCATATTTGTTTGGTACATTTCAGAAGGGTGTGGCAGTGCCCTGCAAGAAAAGTATTTACATGAATACGTTATATTTAGAGTAATGATGTCTAAAGATTAATGTTATTAAATGTTCTTGTTTAAACAGAAGGTGAGAAGTTCTGTCCGGCTGAAGGAGATTGGGGCAACACCAAAGTTGGATTCAAAGGCAGATTAAAATGCAAAGGAGCGACTGGACAAAGAACGAGGAAATGCACAACGGGGTACTGATAGACAAAGAGGACTCTTTAAAGTCAAGAAGTACATACTGATATACACCTGAACATCAGCTGGAGAGGACTCTTTAAAGTAGAAACACTACATAATGATATGTACCTGAACATCAGCAGGAGAGGACTCTTTAAAGTAGAGACACTACATACTGATATACACCTGGACATCAGCTGGAGAGGACTCTTTAAAGTAGAAACACTACATAATGATATGTACCTGAACATCAGCAGGAGAGGACTCTTTAAAGTAGAGACACTACACACTGAAATACACCTGACCATCAGCAGGAGAGGACTCTTTAAAGTAGAGACACTACACACTGATATACACCTGAACATCAGCAAGAGAGGACTCTTTAAAGTAGAGACGCTACATACTGATATACACCTGAACATCAGCAGGAGATGACTCTTTAAAGTAGAGACACTACATACTGATATACACCTGAACATCAGCAGGAGAGGACTCTTTAAAGTAGAGACGCTACATACTGATATACACCTGAACATCAGCAGGAGATGACTCTTTAAAGTAGAGACACTACACACTGATATACACCTGAACATCAGCAGGAGAGGACTCTTTAAAGTAGAGACGCTACATACTGATATACACCTGAACATCAGCAGGAGAGGACTCTTTAAAGTAGAGACACTACACACTGATATACACCTGAACATCAGCAGGAGAGGACTCTTTAAAGTAGAGACGCTACATACTGATATGCACCTGAACATCAGCAGGAGAGGACTCTTTAAAGTAGAGACACTACATACTGATATACACCTGAACATCAGCAGGAGAGGACTCTTTAAAGTAGAGACACTACATACTGATATACACCTGAACATCAGCTGGAGAGGACTCTTTAAAGTAGAGACGCTACATACTGAAATATTATTTAACAGATTGATTGATTGTTTCAGGGATCCGGAGCCCTTTTGGGAACCTGAAGTTTCATCATGTGTGAATCAGGACTTGAATGATGTGCTGAAGAATGCAGAAGTGAGTCTTTGATATTACAGGTTGTACTAAAACAATGTTGATTAAAGATCACCATCATCAACACGTGTCCCCTCTTCTCCATGTCTCTTCTACATCAGCATGTGTCCCCTCTTCTCCACGTCTCTTCTACATCAACATGTGTCCCCTCTTCTCCATGTCTCTTCTACATCAACATGTGTCCCCTCTTCTCCATGTCTCTTCTACATCAACATGTGTCCCCTCTTCTTCATGTCTCTTCTACATCAACATGTGTCCCCTCTTCTTCACGTCTCTTCTACATCAACATGTGTCCCCTCTTCTCCATGTCTCTTCAACATCAACATGTGTCCCCTCTTCTTCATGTCTCTTCTACATCAACATGTGTCCCCTCTTCTCCATGTCTCTTCCACATCAACATGTGTCCCCTCTTCTTCACGTCTCTTCTACATCAACATGTGTCCCCTCTTCTCCATGTCTCTTCAACATCAACATGTGTCCCCTCTTCTTCATGTCTCTTCTACATCAACATGTGTCCCCTCTCTTTTGGATCCGTTTCTATAAAAACCTGTCTGAAAATGAACTGATCAGATTTTGGCCACTTGATGATGTCATAACGATGTGTAGTCTTGTGTAGCCATTAGCCAATCAGCAACAAGGGTAACCCCCCCCCTCCCCTTATCACCTGAGTCTCCTCTAGAGGGGCGTGGGGGAGGGGCTCCTTGTTTTCATCTGAAGTCACAGACAGAGAATCAGCACTTTGGAAACAGGGCTGAAACAGAGGGGATTATGGGTAATGCTGCAATGATCTATTTGGTGTTTCAGCCAATCAGAGACAGGCTCTGGATCTATCTGAGAGCTGTGATGTATTGATGAAGTAGAGGATGATAGGAGGCCTTTAAAGTTATCTCCCGCTTTCTAGACATGAACTCTCTTTTGTTGCAGAACTCGGACATCGGGCTCGGCTCTCTGGACGAAAACGCAGCCGACGTCTTTTCTCAGCTCGATCAGGTCACGAACAACTCGCAGAAAATAAACTCATACGCCAACCTCAACGCTTCGGTCCAGGTCCTCTTAAGTCTGAGCAACAAAATCAACAGCATCAACAACGACAACACGGCCGACGTAAGCAACGCAGAATATTCTCATTTCTTAATCAAGACCTTTCTGAACATTAAAGCATGGACACATGTCCCACGTTACTGCCGTCCCACCTCTCCCCTACTTTTAGATACTTTAAAGAGATTGTGCCGATAATACTTCTGTACTTTTACTTAGAGTATGTTGACATCAGCGGCGAACCGTCAGGGCCTTCAAGGTATTCAGAGAACACCTGGAACACTCCAAAAATCGATGTAATTATATAAATACAATGAATATAAAATGTAATAAAGTGAATAAATGAGAACGGTATCCGTGTTGTTGATCTGTAATGTCACAGTGTTACGTCGATGTGTTTGTCCTTCTCGGACCACGCTACGCATTTCAGTGGTTTTGTGTGAGAAAAGGAAAGCAACCAATCAGATCGTGTTCTGGGTCTCTGGGTAGAACATCCTTCACCCAGGTATTCTGCATCCTTGATCGAAGGCCCTGGCCGGTGCTCTGAATGAGAGCGCACGTTTGGACTGGCGGTTTGATCGACCAATCAGATATTGACTTGTAGCCAATGGTCGTGTTCTTCCAGAGTTCCCCTCGTTCCAGGTGCTCTAGAGGCCCGCTAGTTCTCTGGCTCGAGACAGAGGATCTAGATCAGGGATGGGCAAAGTGCGGCCCCCACCTCCTCTTTTTGCGGCCCTCAGATTAATTTATAAACAACGTAATTAATAAAGTACTTGTAGTACTGATACCGTCCACTAGACTCCTAGTTACGTCGCGAGCTGTGTAGATGATTTCAAATACCGCGAAATAATCTGTGACGCATTTGTATGTATTGTGTTTGTTTCCCGGGGCAACCCTCACAAGAAACCCCGGCTGTTGTTGTGCCTGCTGTGACGTTAGGTTGCCTCTTGGAATCATGCCTTTACAAACTTCAAAGTTGTTTTTATCTTCTGAATTTGGCGAAACAAGTTTAATATTCTTAAAACCAAGACTTTGTTTATTTGAAATTTAGATGAAAACAAACTGTCACGGACCGGGTGTGTCTACAGAAGGTCCAGTTGGACACGGTTCGCCACCTGTTGACATTAATAATGAAGCTTTGCTTATAGAGCACTTTCATACAGCACGTGTAGCTAACAACAAGAAACTCCCCTCAGATCACATGTTCAGACCTTTTCAGCAACAAAGTAAATAATGTTTCCTCCAGACACAACACAAAGTGAATCCAGGCAACAACATGAAACCCTATAAATGAACATATATGTACAACAAATATACAAATTAAAGACTGTTCAAATATTAAAAGACCAACGTAAAAGGAAATCTTGCTACTTCAACGATAAATAATATATAATAATATAAGATAAAACCCTTCATGAGACGAGGGAGCCAAACCATCAAGAGCTTTAAAAACCTGTAAAATAATGTGTAATTCTAAAAGACACTGGCAGCCAATGTAGTTCAGATCACACCGAATGATGTGCTCCCTCTTTAAGTAAAGGATCTGAGTACTTCTTCCAACGCGGCTATCACTACGTTATCGTGAAGCGGAAGGTTTTAGTATGTTGTACCTGCACATTAAACTTGCTTTTCTAAAACAGGAAACACCTCCAGCTTGTACTAATTGATGGTTAAATCAATTCAAACTACATATTATTATTATTACATATGGTTTGAGACATATTGTATATTACATCTTTTAAAGATTTTGTCAAAGATCAGGATAAAAAACACAATAAGTTCATGTTGGTGAATAATCATGACATTCAATTACTATCATGATATAATAAATATTTGTTTCTTAAGAAATGAACTAACTCGATGAATACCTGATTAACTTATGTCCTTAATAACTAACTCGATGAATACCTGATTAACTTATGTCCTTAATAACTAACTTATGTCCTTAATAACTAACTCAATGAATACCTGATTAACTTATGTCCTTAATAACTAACTTATGTCCTTAATAACTAACTCAATGAATACCTGATTAACTTATGTCCTTAATAACTAACTTATGTCCTTAATAACTAACTCAATGAATACCTGATTAACTTATGTCCTTAATAACTAACTTATGTCCTTAATAACTAACTCAATGAATACCTGATTAACAGGGGCGGTTCTAGGGGGGGCCAGTGCCCCCTAACACTGACCTGTGGCCCCGCTAACAATGAAAAGTTTTTTTGTTTTTTTCATCCTGCATTTATTGTGCCCCCCTCAGAAAAGAACTGGCCCCCCAGTGGCCCCCCCAGTCCAATTGGTCTAGAACCGCCACTGCTGATTAAGTACCTAATGTCCTTAATAACTAACTTATGTCCTTAATAACTAACTCAATGAATACCTGATTAACTTATGTCCTTAATAACTAACGTATGTCCTTAAAGTCTTACAAAATCCTCCTCTTGACCTACAAGTCCCTCCATGCCCCCCCAGTACCTATCCGACATCCTCCACCCACATGCCCCACCCTGGAACTTGCGGTCTTCAGACTCTGGCCTGCTCACCACCCCCCGCACCAAACTGAGAACCTTCGGGGACAGAGCCTTCAGCGTGGCAGCCCCCACCCTCTGGAACGCTCTCCCTGCGGAGATTCGCAACATCCCCACACTGGACGCCTTCAAAGGGCCCTCAAGTCCCATCTGTTCATCAAGGCTTTCGGCCCCTAATCGATCTGTTGTTTTGTCTGTCTGACCTGTGTTTTGTTTGTGCTTGCCCTATTCCTGTAAAGCGACCTTGGGTCCCTTGAAAGGCGCTATAGAAATATCAGTTATTATTATTATTATTATTATTATTAATAACTAACTCAATGAATACCTGATGAACTAACTTGTTTTCTTAAATAACTAATAACTAACTCGCTGCTCAACGCCTTCCAGGTACCGCTGGTTATCCCTTAAAACTGAATATAATTACAGTAAAAAGTATTCCCTCTACTGTTGAGTGTTTAATCTGTATTTTATTCTGTTAATCTGTTTTTCCTATTAGCACCTTTATTTATATTTCGTCTTTTTATAGCAATATTTTATTTCTTAATACAATGTATAACTCAATAATTGTTTTTCTTTTGCAGGACTTCTTTGATTCCTCCAGTAATATTCTGGAGGAATCTCTCAAAGACTCGTGGATTAAGAAGTCTGGCCAAGAGAACATTTCTCTGGCGGAGAGATACCTGAGCTCCGTGGAGAAGCTGATTGACGCCACAAACGTGACCCAATTGAAGAAGAAGAAAAACATCGAGGTGATGGCGACCAACTGCACGAAGCAAAACACCAAATGTTACAACAAGGTGTTCAACGTGTCCGTAGTCCTCAAAAGCTCCAACCCCGGAAAAGTGAAATCGGCCGGCTTCAAAGAGCTGCAGAAGTATTTACCGCAGAAAGACAACACACTGGAACCGAACAGCATCGTAGTGTCAACGACGATGGAGAACAAGATCTCGTCCGTGGAGGTGGAGATTCGCTTCCCGTTGCTGAGAAAGCGGCCTCCACACGTTCTCATGAAGTGTGTCGCGTGGGATAATGCTACCCGAGATTGGTCTGAAGACGGTTGCAAGTGGAGCGGAGCGTCAGACGAAGGACTCTGTACCTGCAAACATCTGTCCTCCTTCGCCATCCTGATGCAAAGGTATCCTCTGAAGATCGACGGACTCCACCGAGTCACCCAAGTCGGTCTCGCGGTGTCCGTGGTTTCGCTCGTAACCTGCCTCATCATCGAGGTGTTGGTTTGGAGCTCCGTGGTGAAAACAAACACGTTGTACCTCCGCCACACGGCTCACATCAACATCTCGGTGTGCCTCCTGGTGGCCGACTGCTGCTTTTTGGCGTCCATGGACCCCGAAAGTGTCTCCGAGTTGTGGTGCCGTATCTTCGTGGTGCTGAAACACTTCTGCTTCCTGTCCATGTTCTTCTGGATGCTGTGTTTGAGCGGCATGTTGCTTCACCAGGCCATCTTTCTGTTCCACAACGTGAGCAAGAGGACCTACCTGAGGCTCTCCATCTTCCTCGGGTACGTCTGCCCGCTGCTGATCGTCGTCATCACGTTCCTGGTGTATGACGGAGGCATCGAAGGCAAGTATTTCTCCAAAGAAAGTTGCTGGTTGTTGTACGAGGGACTCATGAAGGGCTCCATCCACACCTTCGTTATCCCCGTGGGAATTATCGTGTTCGTGAACGTTTTCTCCATGATGGTGGTGATCGTGAAGCTGCTCGATCGCCCAAAGAACGCCGAGCGGACCAATGAGAGCGAGAAGAAGGCGGCCGTCACGGTGATGCGGTCGGTTATTCTGCTGACTCCCATCTTCGGAGTCACCTGGGTGTTTGGGTTCGCTGTGATGTTGATGGATCTCACATCTGGACCCATTGCTATAACGGTGAACTACCTGTTCACGCTGCTCAACGCCTTCCAGGTACCGCTGGTTATTTCACATAACCGGATATTGTTAAGAGTAGAAAGTATTAATATGTATTTGTTTTCTTGTATGTCACACACTAACTAGTATTGACTAAGATACAAACTGTTGAACTAACTAACTTATTTTCTTTCTAAACAAACAAATTAACCAACTCACTAACAAAGTAAATAAATACCTTATTCATTTACTTATTTTAGTAACTAACGAAGTCAAACTAATTAGCTAAATAACAAACTAACGGATTTCCTTACTTAAAGGGGGCCTATCATGCAAAATGCACTCTTTGATGTCTTCTCTACATCACCATGTGTCCCCGGTGTGTCCCCGCTGTGTCCCCGGTCTGTCCCCGGTGTCCCCCCGCTGTGTCCCCGGTGTTTCCCCGCTGTGTCCCCGGTGCGTCCCGGTGTGTCGGGGAACTCACGCAGCGTCAGGAAATAAACCCTCTCTCTTCCTCCGTACCCAAATCTCTAAAAACGGGGAACTACGGAGCTGATCCAGATTTGCGTCCGATACGACGTAACATCTGAAATGTGGACCCACGGGCCAATCAGAAAGCTGCTATCAGAAACAATGCCCGACTGTTCTGGACGTAATATGGTCGGTGTTCACATTAGCATGCTAACACTCAGAGCTAACCTGTGCTGGAGAGCATGTGTGTGAAGAAGCAGGAAGTAGAAAGGAACTCAGCTTGTGGTGTAACCGGGAGAGAGAAAGCCTTTGAGCTCCAGACTGTTCCAGAGCCTTGATAATCCATGATATGGAGTTTCATCACGGCAGCATTTAGTTTAGACGGTAGCTGCCGGGTCCCCATGAGCTCAGCCCCTCCTCTTTAAAGCTGTTGCCTACAGATAGCGCGATAGCTGACCTTTAAGAAACTAGCTAACTTATTTTCTTACCAAACAAACAAACTAACATAATGAACTAACTTACTTATCTTCTTGACTAACGGTTGCGCCCATTAGAACGGTTGATATGTTTTTGTGATTTTGAACACGAGATGGCGGGATGGGGCAACAACATAATATGCATCGATTGTGACTGGGACAGTTTTTTGACCGTGTCTTTCGTGTCTGTGAACACGCCGTTTTCTTTGATATTGAAATATTACAAGTGTCCAATTAGTTTAGTCAATCCCAGGTGATATCGAGTGGCCATAGTCACCGCACTAACAAACTTAATGAATACATAATTAACTTGTTAGACGCTTTTATCCAAAGCGACTTACTGTGGAAGTGTCTCAGGGACACAACGACATGCTGACTGCAGTGGGACTTGAACTTGCTACCACCTGATTCGAAGTCCAGCACACTATCCCCTGAGCCACAGCCTCCCCCTAATTGTTCAAACTTACTAGCTAAATATCGAACTAACTTTCCTAATGATTGTCTAACTAACTCACTAGCTGTGTACTTACACCTTCGCGTCTGCAGTCTTTGTTTCGTGTTGCATTGGTTGAACGGCCCTGATCGGTGTTACGTGTTCTACGGCAGTACCATGTTCGTATTAGTTTGATTTCCTGCTCAGTAACTTTTCCTTTTTTCATTTTGCAGGGTTTTTTCATTCTGTTAACAACATGCGTGATGGACAAATCGGTAAGATGTTAAATAACTCATAATGCATCCAAATCACAACACACTAGTCAGTCGTAGAAGTAGAACCTTTATTTATCCAGGAAAATCAATTAAGAACAAATTCTTATAGCAGTTCAACATGTAACAACTCTAAAACAACACTGCTGTGGTTCAACCGGTCCTTCGGAGCAGCTGCATGTGTGCACCAGGGTGTCAATAATAGCGGCATTGAAGGTGCGGGGGGAGACAAAGGTCTCCATTTCAAAGTGTTTTGAAAGACATTCCAGCTACCTGCTGCCGCTGCTGCTGCTGCTGCCTGCCAGGCGGAGCGGCCAAAGGATGCATGGGCTTTGGGGATCTTTAGCAGGATGCTTGGAGCTGACCGGGTGCTGTGCGTCGGGGTGGGCGGAGTTGCAGTAATTGTGTGAGGTAGAAGGGGGCGGGGCCTAGGAGTGGATGTTGCGCCTGGGGGGTGTACTACGAAGCAGGATGTTCTCTTAGCGGCTAAATTCAAACTCCGGCTTTCCGGTCCTACGAAGCTGGTTCTCTTTTTAGCGGCTAGATCTCCATGGTAACTGATGCTGAGCGGCTGCAGGCTAACCCCCTGATCCCACCAGAAGCGCTGCGACCTCCTCCCGCGACCTCCTCCCGCGACCTAACACACCAGGCGCGTTTCAAAACGTTGTGGAAGCCGAGCGTCGTGTGCAGCCTCGCAGTTGTTGTTGATTTTGGAATATTTCCTGGACATTTGTACTTCTACAAGTAGTAGGCTACGTAGTTAAATGGTTTATGTTTGTGTCTGTTTAAATCGTGTTTATTGTTGTGTTGTAGACTTCAGACACAGTTAACAATAATTGTAATATTCCAGTTATAAACGACATGAATCAAAGATGTGTTGCTGTATTTTAGTGGGAAAAAAATGTGCATTCATCATCATAATTATTCTATATATATATATAATTGACAGTGCCTGTAAACCGGAGGAGAACGCTGGCATGTATTCTCCTACTTGAAAGACGGTGGTGGGGGGAGGAGAAGGAGCCGGTTTTGGGTGCACCCCCTCAACCAGCAAAGCAGACAACAAGGTGATTTTCATCACTTCCTGTCTGCGCCGCGTCAAAAATAGGATTCATCCTATATTTTAGAAATTGCTTGCGGCGAGGAGCTTCTGGGACGCTTCGAGCCGCGGCGCAGCGGGTTTGGTGGAATAGCACCCATTGACTAGAGTGGCCGCGATCGCTAAAAACATCTGGAGTCAGAGGTGATGAGAGTCAGACGGTGTGTGAGACGGGCCGTGACATCATGAACCTGCTGATGGACGCATTCCAACACTTGCTCTGCTCCAGCTGTGTTCACCTTGCAGCTGCAGCTCTGAGGCTCTGATCCTGATCAAGTGTTTGAGTCATGTTTAAAGTTTAACTTCTTCATGTGTCTGATATTATCGTTCACTTTTCATTCAGGAAGTATGACGCTGTGCTGTCAGTAGCTTCTCCATGTCTGTGATTGGTCGAATGCTCCAGATACCCCCCCCTCTCATGTGAACACCTAGCTAGATAGGACACGGCTGGCTGAGCGATCCACTTGATAACCCGCGTCGTAGGACCGCTTAGCGAGAGCGCGTGTGTTCTGGATTAGGCCGACCGGCTAACTCCAACACATCAGGTCAGGTTGAACCGGCTTCGTAGGACAGGCCTCTGGTCTCAAGAGAGGGCCAGTTAGCCAGAGAGCACAGGTCACAGTGGAGTGTCCTGTGGGGGGCGTTGGTGGCGGAGTGATACAGAACGTCTAAATGATCGAGACGTCAGTAGGTGGTTTACTTTCTACGAACAAGTTAAATGTGTAAAACCACAAACAGGATATTGCAGCATAACAGTTTTAATCTCATTTCCACAGACCCGAGAAGCACTTGGGAAACGTCTGAAGAACAATGTAAGTGTTCTACAAACAGGATTATTAATGAAAAAAAGATTATAAATGATTTGAATCTCTCGCATCCTCCGTCTCTGCAGGCTTCAGCCCCGACCTCCGGCAGCACCACAAAGCTACAGAGCACTTGGAAGAAGTGAAAATGATCCTGATATGTCTCTTTACGTACAATACATCTGAATAGGCTTCAAGTTCGTACATTTTTACAGTGATTACTTTGATGTGTTCCCCGATATATGAACACTGCAATGCTTCTTGTACCGATTGATCTTTATTTAAAACTTCATTTTATTGCGACATATTGTTTGGTAAACACTGTTTATTACATCTTTCGAGGATTATAACCTCGTAATGTATGATTACCTTATTAGCTTTGTATCAGGGTTTCCGCTAGGATTTTTCCTCTCCGGTCAAATGTCCGGGCAGAATTTATTTTACCGGACTAATTTGAAACTTACCGTGTGTCATGTTTCAATAATAAGAATAAGAGTTGTGTAGCAGAGTTTCCGTTAGCAGGTATTCACCGGACTGTGAGCAGATATGCTTATCGTAACAGATCGAACAATTCAGATTCATTTTCAATTAATGATTCAACAAACAACAAACAACATAATTATTACATTCAAACAAACTACTCGTAGTAGATAACGTACATTATTCAGAAGTTTACATCAACTTTGAATAATAACACGGGAGAAACGGATTCTCTCTCTCTCTCTCTCTCTCTCTCTCTCTCTCTCTCTCTCTCTCTCTCTCTCTCTCTCTCTCTCTCTCTCTCTCTCTCTCTCTCTCTCTCTCTCTCTCTCTCTCTCTCTCTCTCTCTCTCCTCTCTCTCTCTCTCTCTCTCTCTCTCTCTCTCTCTCTCTCTCTCTCTCTCTCTCTCTCTCTCTCTCTCGACAGCCCGTCAGTTTCTCAAGCAGCTCCTGCAGCCCGCTAAACAGAGGGCGGGGCTTCAGGTGTTCATGCAGAGCTGCGTGCCTCGGTCAGACTCAGCAGCTGATCTGATCTCTCTCGCGTCCGGTTACACTTCACTCGCGTTTATGTCCATATCGATCAGATCCAGCTCTCCTGATCGGCCTTTATAGAGAGCACCGATCAAACTATTAAGAGTGAATATCGGCCGATAATGACCGGCGGCCGATCGATCGGAGCCTCCCTAATTATTACCAGACATTTTGACCGTCAGGTTTTGAATTTACCGTTTTTTTATAAATGTTACCAGCTAAAAACCGGTAACTACCGGCTAACGGAAACCCTGCTTTGAATGTGTTTTTATTAATGATTTGTCTGTTGGGGTTTTGGTTTCCTCAGATTGTCTTCACTTGTAATCTTTCATGCTTTCTTCACAGTTGAACGACTTATTTTCAAGATGAATACATGATTTAATACGGAGCTGTTTCAGGATTACTTTGTGTAGAAACTCCCTTCTGTAAATCTGTAATTTGAGTCGTATGAGAGGTTCGACTGAGATGTTCAAGAAAGCGCTAAATAAATAGATTTTCACCCAAAAACTATTCATTAAAACTGAAATGTTCTATCGGTGAATGTTTGTTTCTTAACACTGTGTAAGGTAAAGTGATCCTGTTTGATTCAGTGACATTTTAAGCGTATTTTGATGATGAATATAACGACTTCCGTAAAGACCCTACGTCAGTTTCTTGCTCCTCCTCTCCTCGTTCTCCTGCTCGCTCCGCACCTCGTTAGTGTCGTCCAATGAGATTCCTTTCTGAGCCTCGACCTCAGCCCTGCAACACAAACAGCGATATTTACCTAACAGATACCAGCGTGAAACGTCCACCCTTCATTCCTGACATCAACACAATTCTTTTTTATATTACAAGTTTTCTGACAGGTCCCGTTTAAATTAGCAAATGAGGCGTTTTGTGCTTTTAGGAGAAATCTACAGACACGAGCAGTTCGTCAAATAAAGTCCTACATTTGAACTTTTCTTTGCACGAGTCTGGTTGTTAGGGTTAGGGTTATTAGGGTTAGGGTTACTAGGGTTACTAGGGTTACTAGGGTTAGGGTTACTAGGGTTAGGGTTACTAGGGTTAGGGTTACTAGGGTTAGGGTTACTAGGGTTACTAGGGTTAGGGTTACTAGGGTTAGGGTTACTAGGGTTACTAGGGTTAGGGTTACTAGGGTTACTAGGGTTAGGGTTACTAGGGTTAGGGTTAGGGTTACTAGGGACGCTCCGATCGCTGGAATCAGTATCGGCCGATACCGATCGCCGATCCGGTCGAGTGGGCGGGGCCTAAATGGAAGATTTAAACATCACTTTAAATCTTCCATTTAAAGTGACTTTTTACTTTTTAAGAATTAAATTATTTCCAGAATTTTGACTTTTTCTCAGAATTGAAACTTGTTTTTCAGAATAATTTTTTCTCATTATTTTGACTTCTTTTAAAATCCTAAAATCCACATTTAGCCTCTTAAGTTACTTCTTGAGGGATCTGACGCAGTCGTGGTGTCCGTGGCCTATATCTGGGCGATGCGTTCAGGCTCCAGATGTCGTCCAGGTTCAGGCTCTAAGAATTTGAACTTTTTTCTCAGATAATTTTTTTGCAAAATGTTGACTTTTTTTCACTTTATGTTTTTCTGATCTTTGAAAGTTGCATTTTTTCTGAAAGTTGAATTTCTTCTCAGAATTTTTCTTCGGAATTTCATTTTTTTCCTGAATTTTTGACTTTTCTCTGAAACTTTTTAAGAATTAAAACCTTTTTCTCAAAATGTTGACTTTTTTTTCAGAATTTCGACTTTTTTGTCCACACGTGTCCCAGTAGAGACACTACATCCTAAAATCCACTTTATCCGCCTCTTAATTTACTTCTTGAGGAATCTGACGCAGTCGTGGTGTCCGTAGATCTGCGCGATGCGTTCAGGCGTCTCTCCGCATAAGTCCTCCAGGTCCAGCGGTGCGTTCAGGCTCTGCAGCAGCTTCAGGACAGGGAGGCGTCCGGCCTCCGCGGCGCTGTGGGCGGCCGTCCATCCGTGCTCTGTCATCAGAGAGGGACACGCCCCGTGACCAATCAGGAGCCTCACAACCTCCACGTGACCTGAGGGGAGGGGCTACAGTGAGATCTCACACTTAAAAACCTCCATTACAGTTTATAACTTAGACTTTTTTGAGCTTTTTCCAGACAATAAACAACAAACAACACAATAACAAGCAAAGAGACACAAGTTCAAAAGTAATTTATTTTAAATTTAAAGTCTTTCGATGTTTTTGTAGACAAAAGTTCTGTGTTCTCATTAATCACTTAATTCCTATTATCAGTGAAAAGGTAATAACAGTAAATCCATGCACTAATTATTCATCTGCAGAATGAGTACTTTTACTTTTCTCTACTTTCTCTCAGAATGTTTACGGAAGAAGATTAGGGCCACAGGAACCTTTCTTTGGGATCTGAACAAGAGACTTCTGGGATTTAAGTAAAAGAATATGATTAAAAACATATATTTTTCATTTTCTCAGAATAAATTGTCAGATTGTCAAAGACCCTACTTTTACTTTTATACTTTCACTTATGTTGCTCTACTTCTTATGTATTGTCCCATTGGTCCATAAATGAGTTCAGCTTTTTTGACTCAGCCCTACAGGTGTGGTTTTAGACCAAAGCTATGACTTCATCTAAATGATTGGATGTTTTCTGTGGATACAAGTTTAGTTTAAATGCTGATGGAAACTAAAGTAACTAACCTGTGTTCAAGATGTAAGAAGTAGAAAGTACAGGTATTTGAGTTCAACATGAGAGAAGTAGAAAGTACAGGTATTTGAGTTCAACATGTAAGAAGTAGAAAGTACAGGTATTTGAGTTCAACATGTAAGAAGTAGAAAGTACAGGTATTTGGGTTCAACATGTAAGAAGTAGAAAGTACAGGTATTTGAGTTCAACATGTAAGAAGTAGAAAGTACAGGTATTTGGGTTCAACATGAGATAAGTAGAAAGTACAGGTATTTGAGTTCAACATGTAACAAGTAGAAAGTACAGGTATTTGGGTTCAACATGTAAGAAGTAGAAAGTACAGGTATTTGAGTTCAACATGTAAGAAGTAGAAAGTACAGGTATTTGTGTTCAACATGTGAGAAGTAGAAAGTACAGGTATTTGGGTTCAACATGTAAGAAGTAGAAAGTACAGGTATTTGTGTTCAACATGTAAGAAGTAGAAAGTACAGGTATTTGAGTTCAACATGTAAGAAGTAGAAAGTACAGGTATTTGAGTTCAACATGTAAGAAGTAGAAAGTACAGGTATTTGGGTTCAACATGAGATAAGTAGAAAGTACAGGTATTTGAGTTCAACATGTAACAAGTAGAAAGTACAGGTATTTGGGTTCAACATGTAAGAAGTAGAAAGTACAGGTATTTGAGTTCAACATGTAAGAAGTAGAAAGTACAGGTATTTGAGTTCAACATGTAAGAAGTAGAAAGTACAGGTATTTGGGTTCAACATGAGATAAGTAGAAAGTACAGGTATTTGAGTTCAACATGTAACAAGTAGAAAGTACAGGTATTTGGGTTCAACATGTAAGAAGTAGAAAGTACAGGTATTTGAGTTCAACATGTAAGAAGTAGAAAGTACAGGTATTTGTGTTCAACATGTGAGAAGTAGAAAGTACAGGTATTTGGGTTCAACATGTAAGAAGTAGAAAGTACAGGTATTTGTGTTCAACATGTAAGAAGTAGAAAGTACAGGTATTTGAGTTCAACATGTAAGAAGTAGAAGGTACAGGTATTTGTGTTCAACATGTGAGAAGTAGAAAGTACAGGTATTTGAGTTCAAGATGTAAGAAGTAGAAAGTACAGGTATTTGAGTTCAACATGTAAGAAGTAGAAAGTACAGGTATTTGAGTTCAACATGTAAGAAGTAGAAAGTACAGGTATTTGAGTTCAACATGTAAGAAGTAGAAAGTACGGGTATTTGGGTTCAACATGTAAGAAGTAGAAAGTACAGGTATTTGTGTTCAACATGTAAGAAGTAGAAAGTACGGGTATTTGAGTTCAACATGTAAGAAGTAGAAAGTACAGGTATTTGAGTTCAACATGTAAGAAGTAGAAAGTACAGGTATTTGAGTTCAACATGTAAGAAGTAGAAAGTACAGGTATTTGAGTTCAACATGTAAGAAGTAGAAAGTACAGGTATTTGGGTTCAACATGTAAGAAGTAGAAAGTACAGGTATTTGAGTTCAACATGTAAGAAGTAGAAAGTACGGGTATTTGAGTTCAACATGTAAGAAGTAGAAAGTACAGGTATTTGAGTTCAACATGTAAGAAGTAGAAAGTACAGGTATTTGAGTTCAACATGTAAGAAGTAGAAAGCACAGGTATTTGAGTTCAACATGTGAGAAGTAGAAAGTACGGGTGTTTGAGTTCAACATGTAACAAGTAGAAAGTACGGGTATTTGAGTTCAACATGTAAGAAGTAGAAAGTACAGGTATTTGGGTTCAACATGTAAGAAGTAGAAAGTACAGGTATTTGGGTTCAACATGTAAGAAGTAGAAAGTACAGGTATTTGAGTTCAACATGTAAGAAGTAGAAAGTACGGGTATTTGAGTTCAACATGTAAGAAGTAGAAAGTACAGGTATTTGAGTTCAACATGTAAGAAGTAGAAAGTACAGGTATTTGAGTTCAACATGTAAGAAGTAGAAAGCACAGGTATTTGAGTTCAACATGTGAGAAGTAGAAAGTACAGGTGTTTGAGTTCAACATGTAACAAGTAGAAAGTACGGGTATTTGAGTTCAACATGTAAGAAGTAGAAAGTACAGGTATTTGAGTTCAACGTGTAAGA
>CM070494.1:38731412-38796412 GCA_036324585.1 Champsocephalus esox
TCACACCAGAAGAAGTGTGGTCCAACAACGCAGGATGCATAGACCTCCACCTGTTTGTCTTTGGAGATGCTTGGCTCCTTGAACATACCAGCATTCACATTTCCTGTGGAAACGTTAAGATGTGTGGTGCTGGAATCTGTCTGAACGTCTTTGTTAGAATCTGTCTGAATTTCTTTGTTGGATTCCGTCTGAATGTCTCTGTTGGACTGCATCTGAATGTCCTCCGTCTGAATGTCTTTGTTGGAATCTGTCTGAATGTCTCTGTTGGATGCCATCTGAATGTCTTCCGTCTGAATGTCTCTATTGGACGCCATCTGAATGTCCTCCGTCTGAATGTCCTCCGTCTGAATGTCTCTGTTGGACTCCGTCTGATTGTCTTTGTTGGAATCTGTCTGAATGTCTTTGTTGGACGTCATCTGAATGTCTTCCGTCTGAATGTCTCTATTGGACGCCATCTGAATGTCCTCCGTCTGAATGTCCTCCGTCTGAATGTCTCCGTTGGACTCCGTCTGATTGTCTTTGTGGAATCTGTCTGAATGTCTTTGTTGGACGCCATCTGATTGTCCTCCATCTGATTGTCTCCGTCGGACTCTGCCTGAACGTCTCCGTCGGACTCCGCCTGAACGTCTTGGAGGGAAGTCTCGGTTTGATCCATTTCAGGCTTGGCATGTTCTGTGGGAAGCGGTTTCCAGTATTTCTGCATCACAGTATTCAGAACCACATTTTCACACTCAATTGCCACCGCATATTGAGGGAACACACCGTCTGAATGCTCTATCTTTAACACTTTCACCCTGATGACTTTATCGACCAGAAGGTTGTAGAAGACATCATGAACTTGGTCATCCCAGGAGCCTTTGCACTTATCAAATCCATCCAGAGAGCACAGAAAGGCCTGAGGATCTATCTCCATCAGACTCTGAGGCACTGATCTCACGTTCTCGATGTCAACTTCAGTCTCGTTTCCATAGTCGATAAACACAACGTCAAATGTATCTTCAACTCTGCGAACAACTTGAGCTCGATACCAGTGTTCGTCACTGGAAAACAGAGCAAGGCATGGACTACCAGGACCGAGAGTCCCAGGAAATGTCATATCCTGCTGAGCCAGTCCTGCTTCCTGAGCAAGACTTGTCACCTTGTTCTGCTCCTCTTCATCGGCGTACTCACACCAGAAGAAGTGTGGTCCAACAACGCAGGATGCATAGACCTCCACCTGTTTGTCTTTGGAGATGCTTGGCTCCTTGAACATACCAGCATTCACATTTCCTGTGGAAACGTTAAGATGTGTGGTGCTGGAATCTGTCTGAACGTCTTTGTTAGAATCTGTCTGAATTTCTCTGTTGGATTCTGTCTGAATGTCTCTGTTGGACTGCATCTGAATGTCCTCCGTCTGAATGTCTTTGTTGGAATCTGTCTGAATGTCTCTGTTGGATGCCATCTGAATGTCTTCCATCTGAATGTCTCTATTGGACGCCATCTGAATGTCCTCCGTCTGAATGTCCTCCGTCTGAATGTCTCTGTTGGACTCAGTCTGATTGTCTTTGTTGGAATCTGTCTGAATGTCTTTGTTGGAATCTGTCTGAATGTCTCTGTTGGATGCCATCTGAATGTCTTCCATCTGAATGTCTCTATTGGACGCCATCTGAATGTCCTCCGTCTGAATGTCCTCCGTCTGAATGTCTCTGTTGGACTCAGTCTGAATGTCTTTGTTGGACGCCATCTGATTGTCCTCCGTCTGAATGTCTTTGTTGGACGTCATCTGAATGTCTTCCGTCTGAATGTCTCTATTGGACGCCATCTGATTGTCCTCCATCTGATTGTCTCCGTCGGACTCCGCCTGAACGTCTCCGTCGGACTCCGCCTGAACATCTCCGTCGGACTCCGCCTGAACGTCTTGGAGGGAAGTCTCGGTTTGATCCATTTCAGGCTTGGCATGTTCTGTGGGAAGCGGTTTCCAGTATTTCTGCATCACAGTATTCAGAACCACATTTTCACACTCAATTGCCACCGCATATTGAGGGAACACACCGTCTGAATGCTCTTCTATCTTTAACACTTTCACCCTGATGACTTTATCGACCAGAAGGTTGTAGAAGACATCATGAACTTGGTCATCCCAGGAGCCTTTGCACTTATCAAATCCATCCAGAGAACACAGAAAGGCCTGAGGATCTATCTCCATCAGACTCTGAGGCACTGATCTCACGTTCTTGATGTCAACTTCAGTCTCGTTTCCATAGTCGATAAACACAACGTCAAATGTATCTTCAACTCTGCGAACAACTTGAGCTCGATACCAGTGTTCGTCACTGGAAAACAGAGCAAGGCATGGACTACCAGGACCGAGAGTCCCAGGAAATGTCATATCCTGCTGAGCCAGTCCTGCTTCCTGAGCAAGACTTGTCACTTTGTTCTGCTCCTCTTCATCGGCGTACTCACACCAGAAGAAGTGTGGTCCACCAATGCAGGATGCATAGACCTCCACTGTCTTGCTTTCTGAAATGTTTGGCCATGTGTACATGCAGATGTTCCCATTTCCCTCGGGGCAAGAAAGAAGGGAAAGTTGTGTCACTTCTGAATCATTGCTGCATATTTCCGAGGTTGTTTTTCTTCCTTCATCTAAAGTCTGTTCATGTTCAATATCTGGCAAAGAGACTTTAGTAACTGGTTGTGAACTCCGCTCATCTCTTGCACAGGTTTCGTTGCCATTAGCACGTTTTATGATGTTTAAAAGCTGCTGATCGGTCTTCTGAACAAGAGCCATCATCCCCGGTTTCATATTTGAAATCCTCTCTCTGACTATTGCATTTACACTCAGAGATCCATCGAACAGTTCAACAATTAGCTTCCCCTTTTCCCCTTTAGCTACCACAGAAATGGTCAGATATTGGCCAACGGCATGATCTGCAAACCACTGGTTGATTTCCTGTGGCACTTCTGCAGGGACATTAAACAGTCCCAGTGGAACTGCCTGAACAGGGAGAGCTCTGACAATACTTTCTCCAGTGGGACAGGGGCAAATATCCCCTTCATTCACGACCAGGGTTTCACCATAATCCACAAAGTGTACTTTAAGCTTTGGAGACAGTTCTACCACTTGTCCTCTGTACCATTGCTTATCAGTGTACTTGGCAAAGCAAATGCTATTAAGTCCAAGTGGATGATCCTTGCACTGTTGCTTGCCAAGTAGTTGTTTGACATTTTTCATCACTTTGTCAAACAGATGATAGTTCCTGTTCAGTTGGCAGTGGAAGAGATTGACATTATCTGAAGACATTATCCACACTTTTTCTTTTCCATTCACCTGAATGTTGTGTGTGGAGTAATTGTATGAATCTGATTGAACCGGTGGAGAGTTTTGCATTTTGTGAGCGTCATTCTGTGCGTATTCTTTAGTCGGACACCTGCATGTACCGTCAGATGGTGTTTCAATATCTAGCACATTTAGCAAGAGACCTTCCTCATCACAAGTGGCAGCTTTTACCGTGCAAGTCAAACCAATGCCCGACTTAGCACATGATTCTGCAAACTTCAGAAATTCTCTGTCAGTCCAAGTGGGATTTGTGGATTTCTTGTCTGGAGGCTGGCATAAGCAGCACTGAAAAGCCTTTGCATTCAGCTGTAAGAAAGCCGGATCAATGGGGTGTATATCCAGCAGAGGAACCGGTCGCATTCGACCAAAGTCTATGAATCTCACATCTACAACGGGGGAGTGTTGACTCGCCATGATCTTTGCTCTGTACCACATGCCGTTGTCTGGACTTCGGGCCACACAGATTGAATCGACGAGTGGCTGACGGTGGGCGGATGCGTAGTGGTTTTGCAGGTCATTCATCAAGCGCCCTAAAGAGTCACCGTCTTCCGTTGTTTGACACCAGAACTTCTGTAGACTTTCGAAACAAGATACCTTAACGTTGAAGCTTCTTCCTACAGCAAACACATCATCACGGGGAGTGTTTTGCACCTCAGCTGGAAGATGCCCGTTGATCTGTATTTGAGGGGATGGATGTTGTTCCCTGTTTTTGCTGCCAGTTGTTGGTTCATCGGTCCATCCATTGACTGATTGGTTCTTTGTGTTTGGCAAAGTTTCCTCCAGTATAACATCAACATCAACATTCACTGTGTTCTGCACATTTAAATCTTGTTCAGTGTTGACAACATCAGACGATGCAAAATGTCCCATCTTCTGTATGAAACTATTGTTGATGCATGTACCACAATTTGCATAGAGAGTGACGTGATAGACATCTTGAGCTTTATTGTGGCGGTTAAACTTTGCCACCTGAGTTTTGTTAAGAAGCAAGGACTTCAAGTAACCGGTCGTTTCTGCTCCGTCATCCGTTACACCTTCAAGAGAACAATGATACGTGACAACGGGCATCCTCAGAAGTTCTCCGTGAAGAGGTCTAATGTCTCCAACGGAGACCGATTCAACTTTTCCTTCATCCACATGGAAGACTTCTACAGCATCATCATTGGTTAAGGTTTGCTTCAGTAACGAGCGATGCCATTTTCCATCCATCCCTTTTGCAGCGCATGGATCCCCGCAATTCAAATGCGAAGTCTCTCCTGAATCTGAGTGCTTTTCATAATGCTGCTGCATCTGCTCTGATATTGTCTTCACCGCCTTGGAGAAAATGTGAAGTTGGCAAAATATGTTGCATGGGTTAGTGACCTCTGTCACAATAACATGTTCGAAAGCATTAATTAACAGATCTGGGTAGAAGTATTGGTCGATCTTCTCAAGTTTGCGCCCAACATTCAGATTGCGTTCTTGCGTTACGCGGTCCACTTCAAGACATTTCTGTACAAGGCACTTGAACTCGTCTCCCGCCATCTTCTTCGCAACTCCAAACATACACATCGGCTTGGAAACCATGGGTATGTCGAGTAGAAGGGTTCTGTTCGGCTTCAGCACATCTTGAACCAGGCCTCTAAACTTCTTACCACGCAGAGACATCAAAAACTTTGTGGCTCTTTCTGGCCACCTGTTATCGAGGAAGAGGACATTAGCGAGAATACATGATTCAGTTTCAGGAGGAAGGAGGAAACTGTCCTTATGTCCCCATGCTAACGCTTTGCTTGTGGTGATATGCGGCAGTCCCTGGTCGATTACAAAAACATTGCAAGTGTCACTTTGAATGGAAACGATCCGAGCTCTGTGCCAGGCGCCATCGATGCAAACCAGACAAAGGTCCCCGAGTTTTCCTTCCGATTCAGCGAACTTCCTGTCAGGATTCTGGATTTCCTCTCTCATCTGCTCATAGATATGCTTCCTCTCATCGTCCATGTTGACCCATAACTCTACGATACCACACCTGTCCTTTAGGTTAACCCTCTTGATGACTACATGCACTTCTGTTCCAGTCGTTGGGAGGCCAGGATTTGAGCACATTGTGAGTTACAAGCTCAAACACACCTGCAAAACAGAAGAAAATGGGGTTTTAACTATTAGCAGAAAGCACTTAAAGTTTCCAATTTTAGCACATTTACCAACTGGTTGCCGAATAAGCTTGGATGTCAATGTGGCCTCTACAGTTTGATAATATAAACAAAGAAAAGGATAACTGGAATAAACATGTCACCCGTTTTCATTTTAAGCGGCAAATCTCTTACGAACAGTTTTAGCCAGTTTTGAAAGGAGCACACTTAAGTAAAAGTACAAATACTATGATCTTAAAATACTCTAAAAAGTCCTGATTTCTAAATGTTACTTCAGTAAAAGAACAAAAGTATTAGTTAGAAATAAATACAGTTCAGTATAGTGGAGTAGAAGTATGAAGTAGCTTTAAATGGAAATACTTGAGTCCAAATATTTCAAAACAGTACCGTTAGAGCCAGTATTTTGTTTTTATAAAAAAAGGCCACCTAATCGTGACGTCTGTAGTCAACACAGTATAAAGTAGGGGTCGACCGATTATCGGGGCCGATATTCCGCATTTGACCGATTATCGTATCGGCCTTTTTTATCAAATTGCCGATACAACTTTGGCTCTGATGCGGCCGTTTCTCTGGCTCTCACCGCTCTCTGTACACGAGCAATGTCCCGCCCACAGCGCTATCTGATAGGCTATTACTGAAGTGTCAATCAACACTGAAGATTTTCCGGGCAGGAGCCAGCATGAGAGGCGGGACCTTCTCAGATTACAGGCAGGTGCGAAAAAACGCAGACACAGACTGAAGCAAGCAGCCGCGCTGAGCGGCAGAGCCATACATGTGTTTCGAAGGTAAGTCAGTTGAAAGCCGAAGTTCAATAAACATCCCAATCCCCTAAACTGAAGTTGCAAAAACACCACGATCTTATAATCCAATCCTATCAGTTTCCCAGTTACACAGGGACGCGTGTTAACATTCAGGTAAATGTGAACCAATTTGTGTTATTTGTTGTGCATGACCGGAAGCCAATAGCGTAACAGGTTAAAGGTCATGATGGGTATAAATAAAGCCACGCCTCCAATGGGAGAGTCCGTTGAATGAAATGCCACTGTCTCTGATGTTTCGTTATTCCTCCGCTTATTTGGATGCTAAACAGCAATGAAGTTATGCTTACTCTGCTAACAACACGGGAAGTCAGTCAGAGTTGGGGGTGCGTGCAGCGTCTCGTTAATAGGGGATACGTTCATTAAACATAATATATGCTTAAATGCATTTCAAAATAAGTTGTGTTGAGTTGTGTTGGAGTTTGTGTTATTTTACATTTTGACACCAAGATTTTCTGATTTTACTGCAAATGTATATCGGTTCCAAATAGTGCTGCGTACCTGGACTCACATTCAGGTTCAGGTCCGGACTCAAGTCCAGAGGTTCAGGTTCAGACTTATAAGTCCGGACCTGAACCCATGGCTTGTGTCAAGTTGTGTGAGTAACTAAAGTGAAGCTAATTATCAATTGAAAATTAACTCATAATCAACTCAAATTCAAACTCGTCAGGTTTATTGCGCTCCCTTCCAACTTGTGTCTACATTTCTCTACAAAGTACAAATGTGTGTTAGTCTACAAATGACTTATGACAGCAACTACAGTGAACTACTACAAAGTTCAAACATGTATTTCATTTACCAAACTAAAGTAACCAAACAGTCCCTGAGCTGACTGAGCCTAAATCCCTAAAGCGTTGCTGAAAGGTAGAGTGTAGAGTAGACTATACACATTACACTGTTACACACCTACTATACAGTATAGGCTACACTGTGAGTGACTGTACAGTCAGAGTGTATTGTACTGTCTGTACACCATGTCTTTTCTACAACTCTACACGTGTACATTATACAGTACATACTACATACAGAGTGATGTACATACATACTGTTAGAAATTTAAATCAATGTTGATGTGGCGTACTTTTGAATTAAATACACTATTTAATTTAAATCAATTTTATTCTAAAAAAACCAGAAGTGCACACTATTAACTTAATACTTTTATTCTGAAAATTATTCACTTCCGGTTAGCATTAGCATGTGGCGAAATGCTACGTTTTCAAACCGTGAATCGAAGGTGAAATGACATGTGATGTTGTACACTGAGCACACTGGGATTAGCACTCATTTATTGACACTGAATAACGTTTATCAGGGAATGTTTAAATAACCACAGACACCAGAATAGACATAAGTGCTAGTTTTTTTGCGAGTCCAGTACCGGTTCGGCGTACCGGTAACTAGCACTCGTTCCAAATATCGGTTATCGGTCTCCTTGATTACTAATAATCGGTATCGGCCTTGAAAAAGCCATATCGGTGAAAAGTGGAACCGAGAGACAGAACGAGAGCAAGACCGACGGACAATTTAGCTGCTGCGGCTTATATGCAGGTGCGCTTTATAGTCCGAAAAGTACGGTAGTGTTTTTCTGAAGGTATCCCACAATGCATCGTTAACAATGAATCTTCCACGCAAACCAAAGTTAGCCATGGAGTGCCACAGGGCTCAGTGCTCAGACCTATTTTGTTCACATTATATATGCTTCCGTTAGGCAATATTATAAGGAATCATTCTGTAAACTTTCATTGTTATGCGGATGATACTCAACTATATTTATCAATCAAGCCTGATGAAATTAATCATCTAAATAAAATTCAAGACTGCCTTAAGGACTTAAAAACGTGGATGACCTTAAACTTTTTGATGTTAAACACGACCAAAACTGAAGTTATTGTACTTGGCCTGAAGAATCTACGAAACAAATTATCTAAAGATATACTAACTATGGATGGCATTAATTTGGCCTCCAGTGAGACTGTAAGGAATCTTGGTGTTATATTTGATCAGGATTTATCCTTTAACGCCCACATAAAATCAATTTCAAGGACCGCCTACTTCCATCTACGTAACATTGCAAAGATCAGGCATATCTTGCCTCAAAGCGATGCAGAGAAACTAGTCCATGCATTTGTTACTTCTAGGCTGGATTATTGTAACTCTTTATTATCAGGGAGTACCAAGAAGTCAGTCAAGTGGCTTCAGCTGATTCAAAATGCTGCGGCTCGTGTACTAACCAGAGTTAGGAGAAGGGACCACATGACTCCTGTTCTGGCTGCCTTACACTGGCTCCCTATAGAACACAGGATAGAATTTAAAATTCTTCTTCTCGCCTACAAAGCCCTTAATGGGCAGGCGCCATCTTACCTTAAAGAACTCATTATACCCTACTGTCCTACTAGGGCATTGCGTTCCAAGAATGCAGGGTTGTTGGTTGTTCCTCGAGTCTCTAAAAGTACAATGGGAGCCAGAGCCTTTTCTTATCAAGCTCCACATTTGTGGAATCAGCTTCCAGTTTGTGTTCGGGCGGCAGACACCCTATCCGTTTTTAAGAGTGCGCTTAAGACCTTCCTTTTTGATAAAGCTTATAGTTAGGGCTGATTAGATTCAGCCCCTAGTTTTGCTGATATAGGCTTAGTTTGTCGGGGGACATCTTACTTCTTCCTTCTCGCTGTCTGTACCTGTGTACTCTCATGTTCCCATTAACCCAGCTTCCCCACATGTCTTTCTTTTTGGGGTCTATATACGCCAGGATCCGGAGTCATGGATGATCCTGCGGTCCTGTGTCCCTGGATCTTGAGTCGTGGCTGTGGTCCTGGATCATCGGTCCTGGATGGATATCCTCGTGGATTCATCTTCCTATTATACACACATGCATTTCCAAACATCTGGACTACCTATGATGCAAATGTATTATCTCTTCGATTTCCACACGGCATCTATTGCAGTCTGTCCGTCCTGGAGAGGACCCTCCTCTGCTGCTCTCCCTGAGGGTTCTCCCATGTTTCCCTTTAAACTGTGGGTTTTCTCTGGAAGTGTTTTCCTTGTACGATGTGAGGGTCTGAGGACAGAGGGTCTAAGGACAGAGGGTCTGAGGACAGAGGACAGAGGGTCTAAAGACAGAGGGTCTGAGGACGAGGGTGTCGTATCGTCATACTGATATTCTGTACACACTGTGAAGACCACTGAGGCAAATGTAACATTTGTGATATTGGGCTATAAATAAACATTGATTGATGAATGATTGATTGATCATAAAGTGCTCCATCTGCAGTTTTGCAGGCTAACATTGCAATCTTTTATTTTTTAAACACAAATCCATATGTTGTGGCTCTGAAAAGGTTGTAGTTTTGCACTGACTTTTTAACGGTGGAGAGAGAAGTAGTCTGAAATGTTGTCCAAAAGACTTCTACATGTACAGGGGTTTCTAGAAAGATATAGTATGAGGTGATACTGTGGAAAGTAAAGAGGCTTTGAAGAGTACTTCAGTAGAAAGTACCCATAGCTAGCAGCTGCTTTAAAGAGTACCTGACCTCCCTTTATATCAATAGAACAATAATGTCATTGTTAGCTAATGAATGTTTCCATGGTGACCAACGGCAACATGACAACGTTTCCATTGGTCCCTCTTCTTTAGAGAAGACCAGGAAGTGATGGATACACGGATCGTGTTCCAACCAATAGGCACGCAGTGACTAAAGAATAATGACCACGCCCCAAACACACATTCAGACTAAAGGAACCAGCTGTTTGGGAAATGAGAGAAGTAGAAAGTACAGGTATTTGAGTTCAACATGAGAGAAGTAGAAAGTACAGGTATTTGAGTTCAACATGAGAGAAGTAGAAAGTACAGGTATTTGAGTTCAACATGTGAGAAGTAGAAAGTACAGGTATTTGAGTTCAACATCAGAGAAGTAGAAAGTACAGGTATTTGAGTTCAACATGAGAGAAGTAGAAAGTACAGGTATTTGAGTTCAACATGAGAGAAGTAGAGAGTACAGGTATTTGAGTTCAACATGTGAGAAGTAGAAAGTACAGGTATTTGAGTTCAACATGAGAGAAGTAGAAAGTACAGGTATTTGAGTTCAACATGAGAGAAGTAGAAAGTACAGGTATTTGAGTTCAACATGAGAGAAGTAGAAAGTACAGGTATTTGAGTTCAACATGTAAGAAGTAGAAAGTACAGGTATTTGAGTTCAACATGAGAGAAGTAGAAAGTACAGGTATTTGAGTTCAACATGTGAGAAGTAGAAAGTACAGGTATTTGAGTTCAGCATGAGAGAAGTAGAAAGTACAGGTATTTGAGTTCAACATGAGAGAAGTAGAAAGTACAGGTATTTGAGTTCAACATGTAAGAAGTAGAAAGTACAGGTATTTGAGTTCAACATGTAAGAAGTAGAAAGTACAGGTATTTGAGTTCAACATGAGAGAAGTAGAAAGTACAGGTATTTGAGTTCAACATGAGAGAAGTAGAAAGTACAGGTATTTGAGTTCAACATGAGAGAAGTAGAAAGTACAGGTATTTGAGTTCAACATGAGAGAAGTAGAAAGTACAGGTATTTGAGTTCAACATGAGAGAAGTAGAAAGTACAGGTATTTGAGTTCAACATGAGAGAAGTAGAAAGTGCAGGTATTTGAGTTCAACATGTGAGAAGTAGAAAGTACAGGTATTTGAGTTCAACATGTAAGAAGTAGAAAGTACAGGTATTTGAGTTCAACATGAGAGAAGTAGAAAGTACAGGTATTTGAGTTCAACATGAGAGAAGTAGAAAGTACAGGTATTTGAGTTCAACATGAGAGAAGTAGAAAGTACAGGTATTTGAGTTCAACATGTAAGAAGTAGAAAGTACAGGTATTTGTGTTCAACATGAGAGAAGTTAAAGTAAACAGTCGTCAGAAAAACAAGTAGTGGAGTAAAGTACTGATACCAGAAAAGTGTACTTAAGTACAGTAACGAAGTATTTGTACTCCACTACTTCCCACCTCTGAAGATATATCAAGAACAAGACGCCCGTATACAAGATGGCACCGCGGACGTAAACAACAACGTGGCGTCGGAGCTCCGTAAAAACAAAGCTCTTTCTGGAGAAATTACACAGTTTTTGACGAACAGAAATGTTGTTTTCTGGCATCACTTTAACATTTGACTACCCGGTGCAGACAAAACCCCGATACAACACCTAGGGTAGGAATTCAATCCTAAAACGTGTTGTGCTCGACACATTTAGGCAATAAGTTATCACAAGTATCTCATTGTATTCAGTCGTGATTGCACTTCCTTTAACGCAGTCAGTTTTCTTTTCACAGGCTATTTTAAAACCAAACCAAAGTCTGTGTATCATGAGATTCTCTAAAAATGGCATTGGGTGCCATCTAGTGTCCATCCAGGGAACATGCAGGCATTTCAACTTGTTTAATGACAAAGTGTTGAAAAGAATCTGAGCATGCAGTTACATTTAGGAGACCTCACACAATCATAATTACAGAGAGTTGTATGAATGGGGCGAAGCTTGCGAGCTGGTTCAGGCAGTCAACTCGAGCACCAATGATACATGAACACGTGGCCGCTCTATTTAAGCTGCCAGGTGTTCCTGCCTCTGCCTCGCGAGCTGCTGCCGCGCTGTGTTCACGTGCTATTGCTGCGTTCATGTTCCTGCCCCCCCCCCAGCTTCCGGCTCGGGGGATAGTCATCTAATCATCACTCAATGTTTTATGTACATCTGTGGAGTGATGAGGCACGAGCCAAACTATATGCTGCTAATAATAAACATTAAGAACACGTGAGTTGTCAATGAGTGAGTTACAATGAAAGACGGGAAACCTTCAAATCTGCTGTGAGTTAAAGAAATAGTGATTTGTATATCAATGACTCACCTGGCGTCAACCTAACTAAAACCAGTTTTATTTTACACTTACAATCTAAAAATAATGTGATTTTTTGTTATAAATTGTGAGATTTTAGCCGGTTTTTACTCTTTAAGACTTTAAGTATTAATTAAAGGATTAATTGTCGTAAAAATGGAATTGATTAAAATACAAACAATTATCTAATAGATTACTTTCTATCAAATGTATTTTATGTTTCCCAACGCAGTCATTTCTGATGTTAAGCCCATTAACTCTAAAAACACTGCTTCAGGGTTATAGCTATTTTAAAATATGTTATTTATTTCTTGATATACATTTGCTGCAGGTTCGTGTTTTGCTGTTCAGTAGTTTCAAAGGTCGTTTTCTCAAAATGAGTTTGTTCTCCTATTCTGAGTGAGAAATGTCCACTTCAGTAGCACTTGCATACACCACACCTTCCCGTTATATTCCCATCAATATTCTGAAGGCTTTTACAGAAGGGTTTGTTCATATATCATTCATTGCCTGAATTATTTAACATTGTATACCTAAAAACATGGCGAAAATTGATATTTTACGGCTGTTGACAGTTTTTTCTGATTTATGGAGTGATACAAAGAGATATCCAAAATCCCTTCGGTAAAAACCTTAGATGCTAATATGACTACAAAATGAAACACGAACTTTGAACCTGGCTTTATCCAATGTTCAGACTTGTGTTCCTGAAATGTGCTAAAATATGCGCATATTTAATGAGATTATGGCTCATTTGCATATTTAAACATGCTATTTCAGAAAACTTGTAATACAAAAATCAATTGCCTTAATGTGAGTAATTCACTGGAACAAGTTCGAGCCGACATGTTTAAGTTAAAAAAGATGACCCTCTTCACCTGTCCTGTCTCGCCTTCAGCATGAAGAGCAGCACCAGATTGCCCTACAAGCCCCAGAAGCAGAGCGCGCGTGTCTTTAAATCCCTCTCCCGTGTCTCGACATCAGAGTATATCATCGCGAGCCTTTAAACTCCTCCACCTGATGCATTACACTCCTAAACCAACTGTATCAGCGGGTTTAATCAGAGTTCCTCACCGTGTGTGTTGCTCGCAGCTCATCACCATCTTAAACTACCGCGCGGCCGGGCTTCCGGTGGGTTTATAAGGTGTTATCCCAATTTGGTTTTACTGAAAGATCTGGATGTACTTTCTTTGTGTTTATGTGGGGTTATTCTGCAACCACTGCGCGGGTTGATTCGATATTTTTGACAATTTTTTATGAAGAAAACTAAATAAAAATTCGATTTATTATTAATTACTTATTACATTTTATATGGATTACAGTCCAGAAAAGTATGAATTGTGACCTTTTCATTACAATTTAAAAGTATATCGTAAGGTTTTATGAATAAAGTCTGGAGAAATGCATGCAGCATCTCAAACAGGCTGTCTATTCAAAAGAAATCAAATCAAATGAAATCCCTGGTCGTAAATATACACTGGTTTCACGACCCATGCTAACTTGTCACTTTAACTTTGTATGCACTTTATAACTTAGATGATGACGAAATATGTATTTATGCTGACAGTTATTTATCTCCTATTTTTATAGTCTTTTATTATTATTATCATTATTTCCTTGATTCTATGTTCTTATTTCAGACTTTAGATGTTATCGATCTGTGTGAATCTCTGCTGTCCTGTTGCTGCTTCGTACGACTGCATCTCCCCTCGGGGATTAATAAAGGTTCATCTCATCTCATCTTATTATACTCTAGTCGACACGTCTTTGCATGTCCTATACTTTATATTCATCACGATTAAAAGTCAATATTGTGACCTTTTTATTTAAGTTTAAAAATAAAACGTGAGCTCTTCTTTAAGAAGGTCTTTAAAAATGAAACATATCAAACAGATTGCTTTTATGTGTTTAAATGTGTTATGTAGGTTATTCTGCAACAACTGCACGATTTAATTCGATATTTTAATTTAAAAACTAAATGTATATTTTATTCATTAAAGGTAGGGTAGGCCTTTCTAAGTTTGAGAAACCTTAAGATGTAAGAAGTAGAAAGTACAGGTATTTGAGTTCAACATGTGAGAAGTAGAAAGTACAGGTATTTGAGTTCAACATGAGAGAAGTAGAAAGTACAGGTATTTGAGTTCAACATGAGAGAAGTAGAAAGTACAGGTATTTGAGTTCAACATGAGAGAAGTAGAAAGTACAGGTATTTGAGTTCAACATGAGAGAAGTAGAAAGTACAGGTATTTGAGTTCAACATGAGAGAAGTAGAAAGTACAGGTATTTGAGTTCAACATGTAAGAAGTAGAAAGTACAGGTATTTGAGTTCAACATGTAAGAAGTAGAAAGTACAGGTATTTGAGTTCAACATGTGAGAAGTAGAAAGTACAGGTATTTGAGTTCAACATGAGAGAAGTAGAAAGTACAGGTATTTGAGTTCAACATGAGAGAAGTAGAAAGTACAGGTATTTGAGTTCAACATGAGAGAAGTAGAAAGTACAGGTATTTGAGTTCAACATGTGAGAAGTAGAAAGTACAGGTTTTTGAGTTCAACATGTGAGAAGTAGAGAGTACAGGTATTTGAGTTCAACATGTCAGAAGTAGAAAGTACAGGTATTTGAGTTCAACATGAGAGAAGTAGAAAGTACAGGTATTTGAGTTCAACATGTGAGAAGTAGAAAGTACAGGTATTTGAGTTCAACATGTAAGAAGTAGAAAGTACAGGTATTTGAGTTCAACATGAGAGAAGTAGAAAGTACAGGTATTTGAGTTCAACATGAGAGAAGTAGAAAGTACAGGTATTTGAGTTCAACATGAGAGAAGTAGAAAGTACAGGTATTTGAGTTCAACATGTGAGAAGTAGAAAGTACAGGTATTTGAGTTCAACATGTAAGAAGTAGAAAGTACAGGTATTTGAGTTCAACATGAGAGAAGTAGAAAGTACAGGTATTTGAGTTCAACATGTGAGAAGTAGAAAGTACAGGTATTTGAGTTCAACATGTAAGAAGTAGAAAGTACAGGTATTTGAGTTCAACATGAGAGAAGTAGAAAGTACAGGTATTTGAGTTCAACATGTGAGAAGTAGAAAGTACAGGTATTTGAGTTCAACATGAGAGAAGTAGAAAGTACAGGTATTTGAGTTCAACATGAGAGAAGTAGAAAGTACAGGTATTTGAGTTCAACATGAGAGAAGTAGAAAGTACAGGTATTTTGAGTTCAACATGTGAGAAGTAGAAAGTACAGGTATTTGAGTTCAACATGTCAGAAGTAGAAAGTACAGGTATTTGAGTTCAACATGAGAGAAGTAGAAAGTACAGGTATTTGAGTTCAACATGTGAGAAGTAGAAAGTACAGGTATTTGAGTTCAACATGAGAGAAGTAGAAAGTACAGGTATTTGAGTTCAACATGTGAGAAGTAGAAAGTACAGGTATTTGGGTTCAACATGAGAGAAGTAGAAAGTACAGGTATTTGAGTTCAACATGTGAGAAGTAGAAAGTACAGGTATTTGAGTTCAACATGTAAGAAGTAGAAAGTACAGGTATTTGAGTTCAACATGAGAGAAGTAGAAAGTACAGGTATTTGAGTTCAACATGTGAGAAGTAGAAAGTACAGGTATTTGGGTTCAACATGAGAGAAGTAGAAAGTACAGGTATTTGAGTTCAACATGAGAGAAGTAGAAAGTACAGGTATTTGAGTTCAACATGTGAGAAGTAGAAAGTACAGGTATTTGAGTTCAACATGAGAGAAGTAGAAAGTACAGGTATTTGAGTTCAACATGTGAGAAGTAGAAAGTACAGGTATTTGGGTTCAACATGAAGAAGTAGAAAGTACAGGTATTTGAGTTCAACATGTAAGAAGTAGAAAGTACAGGTATTTGAGTTCAACATGTAAGAAGTAGAAAGTACAGGTATTTGGGTTCAAAGTGTAAGAAGTCAAAGTAAACAGTCGTCAGAAAAACAAGTAGTGGAGTAAAGTACTGATACCAGAAAAGTGTACTTAAGTACAGTAACGAAGTATTTGTACTCCACTACTTCCCACCTCTGAAGATATATCAGAACAAGACGCCCGTATACAAGATGGCGCCGCGGACGTAAACAACAACGTGGCGTCGGAGCTCCGTAAAAACAAAGCTCTTTCTGGAGAAATTACACAGTTTTTGACGAACAGAAATGTTGTTTTCTGGCATCACTTTAACATTTGACTACCCGGTGCAGACAAAACCCCGATACAACACCTAGGGTAGGAATTCAATCCTAAAACGTGTTGTGCTCGACACAATTAGGCAATAAGTTATCACAAGTATCTCATTGTATTCAGTCGTGATTGCACTTCCTTTAACGCAGTCAGTTTTCTTTTCACAGGCTATTTTAAAACCAAACCAAAGTCTGTGTATCATGAGATTCTCTAAAAATGGCATTGGGTGCCATCTAGTGTCCATCCAGGGAACATGCAGGCATTTCAACTTGTTTAATGACAAAGTGTTGAAAAGAATCTGAGCATGCAGTTACATTTAGGAGACCTCACACAATCATAATTACAGAGAGTTGTATGAATGGGGCGAAGCTTGCGAGCTGGTTCAGGCAGTCAACTCGAGCACCAATGATACATGAACACGTGGCCGCTCTATTTAAGCTGCCAGGTGTTCCTGCCTCTGCCTCGCGAGCTGCTGCCGCGCTGTGTTCACGTGCTATTGCTGCGTTCATGTTCCTGCCCCCCCCCAGCTTCCGGCTCGGGGGATAGTCATCTAATCATCACTCAATGTTTTATGTACATCTGTGGAGTGATGAGGCACGAGCCAAACTATATGCTGCTAATAATAAACATTAAGAACACGTGAGTTGTCAATGAGTGAGTTACAATGAAAGACGGGAAACCTTCAAATCTGCTGTGAGTTAAAGAAAAGTTCCCCCCAGTGATTTGTATATCAATGACTCACCTGGCGTCAACCTAACTAAAACCAGTTTTATTTTACACTTACAATCTAAAAATAATGTGATTTTTTGTTATAAATTGTGAGATTTTTGCCGGTTTTTACTCTTTAAGACTTTAAGTATTAATTAAAGGATTAATTGTCGTAAAAATGGAATTGATTAAAATACAAACAATTATCTAATAGATTACTTTCTATCAAATGTATTTTATGTTTCCCAACGCAGTCATTTCTGATGTTAAGCCCATTAACTCTAAAAACACTGCTTCAGGGTTATAGCTATTTTAAAATATGTTATTTATTTTCTTTGATATACATTTGCTGCAGGTTCGTGTTTTGCTGTTCAGTAGTTTCAAAGGTCGTTTTCTCAAAATGAGTTTGTTCTCCTATTCTGAGTGAGAAATGTCCACTTCAGTAGCACTTGCATACACCACACCTTCCCGTTATATTCCCATCAATATTCTGAAGGCTTTTACAGAAGGGTTTGTTCATATATCATTCATTGCCTGAATTATTTAACATTGTATACCTAAAAACATGGCGAAAATTGATATTTTACGGCTGTTGACAGTTTTTTCTGATTTATGGAGTGATACAAAAGAGATATCCAAAATCCCTTCGGTAAAAACCTTAGATTCTAATATGACTACAAAATGAAACACGAACTTTGAACCTGGCTTTATCCAATGTTCAGACTTGTGTTCCTGAAATGTGCTAAAATATGCGCATATTTAATGATTATGGCTCATGTGCATATTTAAACATGCTATTTCAGAAAACTTGTAATACAAAAATCAATTGCCTTAATGTGAGTAATTCACTGGAACAAGTTCGAGCCGACATGTTTAAGTTAAAAAAGATGACCCTCTTCACCTGTCCTGTCTCGCCTTCAGCATGAAGAGCAGCACCAGATTGCCCTACAAGCCCCAGAAGCAGAGCGCGCGTGTCTTTAAATCCCTCTCCCGTGTCTCGACATCAGAGTATATCATCGCGAGCCTTTAAACTCCTCCACCTGATGCATTACACTCCTAAACCAACTGTATCAGCGGGTTTAATCAGAGTTCCTCACCGTGTGTGTTGCTCGCAGCTCATCACCATCTTAAACTACCGCGCGGCCGGGCTTCCGGTGGGTTTATAAGGTGTTATCCCAATTTGGTTTTACTGAAAGATCTGGATACACTTTCTTTGTGTTTATGTGGGGTTATTCTGCAACCACTGCGCGGGTTGATTCGATATTTTTGACAATTTTGTTATGAAGAAAACTAAATAAAAATTCGATTTATTATTAATTACTTATTACATTTTATATGGATTACAGTCCAGAAAAGTATGAATTGTGACCTTTTCATTACAATTTAAAAGTATATCGTAAGGTTTTATGAATAAAGTCTGGAGAAATGCATGCAGCATCTCAAACAGGCTGTCTATTCAAAAGAAATCAAATCAAATGAAATCCCTGGTCGTAAATATACACTGGTTTCACGACCCATGCTAACTTGTCACTTTAACTTTTGTATGCACTTTATAACTTAGATGATGACCAAATATGTATTTATGCTGACAGTTATTTTACCCTTATTTTTACTCTATTTTTATAGTCTTTTATTATTATTATCATTATTTCCTTGATTCTATGTTCTTATTTCAGACTTTAGATGTTATTGATCTGTGTGAATCTCTGCTGTCCTGTTGCTGCTTCGTACGACTGCATCTCCCCTCGGGGATTAACAAAGGTTCATCTCATCTCATCTTATTATACTCTAGTCGACACGTCTTTGCATGTCCTATACTTTATATTCATCACGATTAAAAGTCAATATTGTGACCTTTTTATTTAAGTTTAAAAATAAAACGTGAGCTTTTCTTTAAGAAGGTCTTTAAAAATGAAACTCACAGATTGCTTTTATGTGTTTAAATGTGTTATGTAGGTTATTCTGCAACAACTGCACGATTTAATTCGATATTTTAATTTAAAAAACTAAATGTATATTTTATTCATTAGAGGTAGGGTAGGCCTTTCTAAGTTTGAGAAACCGGCTCGAGATCGCTAGAATTTGAAAATACATCCAGTCTCCGATAGTGTTACGTTATTATGAGAGTGCGCTGTTTGATTATGAAATTGTAAATATATACATCTGTAGCCTGTTATTGCCTCATGACACCGCCCTGTGAATGAATCAAAGTAAGTATAGAAGTCGTCATGAACACATCTGTCCATCAGACAGAGGCTGCTGCCTCCTGTCATCACTAATGGACGTCTCTTTGAAACGACCGCTCAGAGGAGAGGAGTTCTCCTTTCTCTAACCGCCTGCTGCTTCCCCTCCTCTCTCCTCGGTTGCCCTCCTCTCTCCTCGGTTCCCCTCCTCTCTCCTCGGTTCCCCTCCTCGGCTCCTCCGCTCGCAAATTCTGTGGGCGGGACTAAGTCTCGAGGATAGGAGTCGAGGAGGGGAGTTAGAGAAATGAGAAAGGGCCCAAGTCTCCCATGGTGTCTCCTCGGTTAGAGCTCCTCCAGAGAGCCTCCTCGATGCTCGATGCTCGGTCCTCGAAGTGCATTTAGAGAAATGAGATGTCCATGGCGCGCTGAAATTCATTTCCGGGTCACTACCGGAGGACCGAGGAGTCGAGGAGTCGAGTAGGGGAAATTTGAGTATTGAGAAACCTCTGGCTGCGTCTCAGGTCGATTAAATGGATTCCTTGCGTCCCTCACTTGCGTCGTGTCCCTGCTCCAGCCCCTCCCACCAGGGAAGCAAGGAGGGACGCAAGGAAACCACGAGAAGCAGGGAAATTAGTTTTAAGAGCAACGGGACGTCCTTTCCTCCGGAGCGTCACGTGAAGCGACGTCCGTTTGTGATGACGCCGCACAGCTGATCGTCTGACAGCAGCTCTGTCCCCAGTTGTTTCCACACACACCCCCTGCTCGCTCACATTTACTGACACTAACATGTGTATCATCTGTTGCAGACCCCAATAAATCAAATCAAATAAGAACTCATTCTCAAAAAAGATGAACGCCATTCTTAAAATGTATAAACGAACATTAGTTGGATTAATATCGATCAGAGCGCAACATAAATAAATAATTGAGAGAAGAAAGAGAGAGATGTTATCTATCAGAACCAGTTAGATGAACATTCATTGGACACTGTGTGTGTGTGTGTGTGTGTGTGTGTGTGTGTGTGTGTGTGTGTGTGTGTGTGTGTGTGTGTGTGTGTGTGTGTGTGTGTGTGTGTGTGTGTGTGTGTGTGGATATGCAGCACATTAACATTTAAATAGCACTTAGTGACTGAATGGAAATGACAATAAATGAACAAACAAAACACGGTATAAACCGAGGAGGGACTCCCGTGAGGTTCATGTGTTTTCTTCACTCTGCTCTCATGTTAAGAAGCATCAGATCAGCGCATGCACTGCATCGTCCAATCAGTGAGCGATACACAGTACGGGGGCGGGGCGAGTGTCTGAGGATTTCATCGAAGGATGGTCTGGTGGTTCCTCCATTATAGATCCTCGCTCCTCGGTCCTCTGGCAAAAATAAGGCCATTGGTGGCGCAGACAAATCAACTTCCGGTGAGACCGAGACCGAGGAGCGAGGAAATGAAAATTAAGAGAAGTGAAACGCAGCCAGGAAGTGAATACAAATATCTCTGACTGTGAACACGAGATATATCTGCAGCCTGGACACCAACAGCACGGTAAACTCTTCTCAAGTTTACTTTATTTGTTTGTTTGTTTGTTTGTTTGTTTTTGTTTGTTGTTTGTGAATCCAAAGTGCACCGGAAGTGGGTTTTTAATGCACCTGCTGCTCGAGTGTGTTCTCAGATGTGGATGAAGGATGTGAAATATAATCAAGTGTTGAATCAGACTTTAGTTCCACCTGGAGTAAATCCTCCAGCTACCCTGCAGTCTACAAAGTACTTCAGACTAGCTGCTCCTCCACCAGCTACCCTGCAGTCTACAAAGTACTTCAGACTAGCTGCACCTCCACCAGCTACCCTGCAGTCTACAAAGTACTTCAGACTAGCTGCTCCTTCACCAGCTACCCTGCAGTCTACAAAGTACTTCAGACTAGCTGCACCTCCACCAGCTACCCTGCAGTCTACAAAGTACTTCAGACTAGCTGCACCTCCACCAGCTACCCTGCAGTCTACAAAGTACTTCAGACTAGCTGCTCCTCCACCAGCTACCCTGCAGTCTACAAAGTACTTCAGACTAGCTGCACCTTCACCAGCTACCCTGCAGTCTACAAAGTACTTCAGACTAGCTGCTCCTCCACCAGCTACCCTGCAGTCTACAAAGTACTTCAGACTAGCTGCTCCTCCACCAGCTACCCTGCAGTCTACAAAGTACTTCAGACTAGCTGCACCTTCACCAGCTACCCTGCAGTCTACAAAGTACTTCAGACTAGCTGCACCTCCACCAGCTACCCTGCAGTCTACAAAGTACTTCAGACTAGCTGCACCTCCACCAGCTACCCTGCAGTCTACAAAGTACTTCAGACTAGCTGCTCCTTCACCAGCTACCCTGCAGTCTACAAAGTACTTCAGACTAGCTGCACCTCCACCAGCTACCCTGCAGTCTACAAAGTACTTCAGACTAGCTGCTCCTTCACCAGCTACCCTGCAGTCTACAAAGTACTTCAGACTAGCTGCACCTCCACCAGCTACCCTGCAGTCTACAAAGTACTTCAGACTAGCTGCACCTCCACCAGCTACCCTGCAGTCTACAAAGTACTTCAGACTAGCTGCTCCTCCACCAGCTCTGAGAACACTTTCATGATCAATCATTATAAAACATATCATATATATTATTCTGAAATGGACCAATCTGCACAACGACTACTTTCACTGTCTTTACTATATTTAGATGAGAATACTTTCTACTTTCACTTGAGGGACATTTTGAATACTTTTACTGTGACATAGTATTCCTACACTCTGGTATTTCTACTTTTACTAAGTACAAGATCTGAGTACTTCTACTTTTACTCAAGATCTGAGTACTTCTACTTTTACTAAAGTACAAGATCTGAGTACTTCTACTTTTACTCAAGTACAAGATCTGAGTACTTCTACTTTTACTCAAGTACAAGATCTGAGTACTTCTACTTTTACTCAAGTACAAGATCTGAGTACTTCTACTTTTACTCAATATCTGAGTACTTCTACTTTTACTAAAGTACAAGATCTGAGTACTTCTACTTTTACTCAAGTACAAGATCTGAGTACTTCTACTTTTACTCAAGTACAAGATCTGAGTACTTCTACTTTTACTCAAGTACAAGATCTGAGTACTTCTACTTTTACTCAAGATCTGAGTACTTCTACTTTTACTAAAGTACAATATCTGAGTACTTCTACTTTTACTCAAGTACAAGATCTGAGTACTTCTACTTTTACTCAAGTACAAGATCTGAGTACTTCTACTTTTACTCAAGTACAAGATCTGAGTACTTCTACTTTTACTCAAGTACAAGATCTGAGTACTTCTACTTTTACTAAAGTACAAGATCTGAGTACTTCTACTTTTACTCAAGTACAGATCTGAGTACTTCTACTTTTACTAAAGTACAAGATCTGAGTACTTCTACTTTTACTCAAGTACAAGATCTGAGTACTTCTACTTTTACTCAAGTACAAGATCTGAGTACTTCTACTTTTACTCAAGTACAAGATCTGAGTACTTCTACTTTTACTCAAGTACAAGATCTGAGTACTTCTACTTTTACTAAAGTACAAGATCTGAGTACTTCTACTTTTACTCAAGTACAAGATCTGAGTACTTCTACTTTTACTAAAGTACAAGATCTGAGTACTTCTACTTTTACTCAAGTACCAGATCTGAGTACTTCTACTTTTACTAAAGTACAATATCTGAGTACTTCTACTTTTACTCAAGTACAAGATCTGAGTACTTCTACTTTTACTCAAGTACAATATCTGAGTACTTCTACTTTTACTCAAGTACAATATCTGAGTACTTCTACTTTTACTCAAGTAAGATCTGACTACTTCTACTTTTACTCGAGTACAATATCTGAGTACTTCTACTTTTACTCAAGTACAAGATCTGAGTACTTCTACTTTTACTCAAGTACAAGATCTGAGTACTTCTACTTTTACTCAAGTACAGATCTGAGTACTTCTACTTTTACTCAATATCTGAGTACTTCTACTTTTACTAAAGTACAAGATCTGAGTACTTCTACTTTTACTCAATATCTGAGTACTTCTACTTTTACTCAAGTACAAGATCTGAGTACTTCTACTTTTACTCAAGTACAAGATCTGAGTACTTCTACTTTTACTCAAGTACAAGATCTGAGTACTTCTACTTTTACTCAAGTACAAGATCTGAGTACTTCTACTTTTACTCAAGTACAAGATCTGAGTACTTCTACTTTTACTCAAGTACAAGTCTGAGTACTTCTACTTTTACTAAAGTACAAGATCTGAGTACTTCTACTTTTACTCAAGTACAAGATCTGAGTACTTCTACTTTTACTAAAGTACAAGATCTGAGTACTTCTACTTTTACTCAAGTACAGATCTGAGTACTTCTACTTTTACTAAAGTACAATATCTGAGTACTTCTACTTTTACTCAAGTACAAGATCTGAGTACTTCTACTTTTACTCAAGTACAAGATCTGAGTACTTCTACTTTTACTCAAGTACAATATCTGAGTACTTCTACTTTTACTCAAGTAAGATCTGACTACTTCTACTTTTACTCAAGTACAATATCTGAGTACTTCTACTTTTACTCAAGTACAAGATCTGAGTACTTCTACTTTTACTCAAGTACAAGATCTGAGTACTTCTACTTTTACTCAAGTACAAGATCTGAGTACTTCTACTTTTACTCAATATCTGAGTACTTCTACTTTTACTAAAGTACAAGATCTGAGTACTTCTACTTTTACTCAAGTACAAGATCTGAGTACTTCTACTTTTACTCAAGTACAAGATCTGAGTACTTCTACTTTTACTCAAGTACAAGATCTGAGTACTTCTACTTTTACTCAAGTACAAGATCTGAGTACTTCTACTTTTACTCAAGTACAAGATCTGAGTACTTCTACTTTTACTAAAGTACAAGATCTGAGTACTTCTACTTTTACTCAAGTACAGATCTGAGTACTTCTACTTTTACTCAAGTACAATATCTGAGTACTTCTACTTTTACTCAAGTAAGATCTGAGTACTTCTACTTTTACTCAAGTACAATATCTGAGTACTTCTACTTTTACTCAAGTACAAGATCTGAGTACTTCTACTTTTACTCAAGTACAAGATCTGAGTACTTCTACTTTTACTCAAGTACAAGATCTGAGTACTTCTACTTTTACTCAAGTACAAGATCTGAGTACTTCTACTTTTACTCAAGTACCAGATCTGAGTACTTCTACTTTTACTCAAGTACAAGATCTGAGTACTTCTACTTTTACTCAAGTACCAGATCTGAGTACTTCTACTTTTACTCAAGTACAATATCTGAGTACTTCTACTTTTACTCAAGTAAGATCTGACTACTTCTACTTTTACTCGAGTACAATATCTGAGTACTTCTACTTTTACTCAAGTACAAGATCTGAGTACTTCTACTTTTACTCAAGTACAAGATCTGAGTACTTCTATTTTACTCAAGTACAAGATCTGAGTACTTCTACTTTTACTCAATATCTGAGTACTTCTACTTTTACTAAAGTACAAGATCTGAGTACTTCTACTTTTACTCAAGTACAAGATCTGAGTACTTCTACTTTTACTCAAGTACAAGATCTGAGTACTTCTACTTTTACTAAAGTACAATATCTGAGTACTTCTACTTTTACTCAAGTACAGATCTGACTACTTCTACTTTTACTCGAGTACAATATCTGAGTACTTCTACTTTTACTCAAGTATAATATCTGATGTTATCATGCAGGTCCAGGGTGAGTAAGAGAGAGGACCGATATGTAATTTAAAAGAAGAGGCCCCTAAAATAATGATTGGTATTTCAATACATTTAGTTTTTAATTGTTGAAATTAGATAGAACTGGTACTTGAGAATATAATAATACAGAGCACTCACTAGCTACCATCACATGTCACTAACTAGCTACCATCACATGACACTAACTAGCTACCATCACATGTCACTAACTAGCTACCATCACATGTCACTAACTAGCTACCATCACATGTCACTAACTAGCTACCATCACATGTCACTAACTAGCTACCATCACATGACACTAACTAGCTACCATCACATGTCACTAACTAGCTACCATCACATGTCACTAACTAGCTACCATCACATGTCACTAACTAGCTACCATCACATGACACTAACTAGCTACCATCACATGTCACTAACTAGCTACCATCACATGTCACTAACTAGCTACCATCACATGTCACTAACTAGCTACCATCACATGACACTAACTAGCTACCATCACATGACACTAACTAGCTACCATCACATGTCACTAACTAGCTACCATCACATGTCACTAACTAGCTACCATCACATGTCACTAACTAGCTACCATCACATGTCACTAACTAGCTACCATCACATGTCACTAACTAGCTACCATCACATGTCACTAACTAGCTACCATCACATGACACTAACTAGCTACCATCACATGTCACTAACTAGCTACCATCACATGTCACTAACTAGCTACCATCACATGACACTAACTAGCTACCATCACATGTCACTAACTAGCTACCATCACATGACACTAACTAGCTACCATCACATGTCACTAACTAGCTACCATCACATGTCACTAACTAGCTACCATCACATGTCACTAACTAGCTACCATCACATGTCACTAACTAGCTACCATCACATGACACTAACTAGCTACCATCACATGTCACTAACTAGCTACCATCACATGACACTAACTAGCTACCATCACATGTCACTAACTAGCTACCATCACATGACACTAACTAGCTACCATCACATGACACTAACTAGCTACCATCACATGACACTAACTAGCTACCATCACATGGCACTAACTAGCTACCATCACATGACACTAACTAGCTACCATCACATGACACTAACTAGCTACCATCACATGACACTAACTAGCTACCATCACATGTCACTCACTAGCTACCATCACATGTCACTAACTAGCTACCATCACATGGCACTAACTAGCTACCATCACATGACACTAACTAGCTACCATCACATGACACTAACTAGCTACCATCACATGACACTAACTAGCTACCATCACATGGCACTAACTAGCTACCATCACATGACACTAACTAGCTACCATCACATGACACTAACTAGCTACCATCACATGACACTAACTAGCTACCATCACATGTCACTCACTAGCTACCATCACATGTCACTAACTAGCTACCATCACATGGCACTAACTAGCTACCATCACATGACACTAACTAGCTACCATCACATGTCACTAACTAGCTACCATCACATGACACTAACAAGCTACCATCACATGTCACTAACTAGCTACCATCCCATGTCACTAACTAGCTACCATCCCATGTCACTAACTAGCTACCATCCCATGTCACTAACTAGCTACCATCCCATGTCACTAACTAGCTACCATCACATGACACTAACTATCTACCATCACATGACACTAACTAGCTACCATCACATGGCACTAACTAGCTACCATCACATGACACTAACTAGCTACCATCACATGACACTAACTAGCTACCATCACATGTCACTAACTAGCTACCATCACATGTCACTAACTAGCTACCATCACATGACACTAACTAGCTACCATCACATGTCACTAACTAGCTACCATCACATGTCACTAACTAGCTACCATCACATGTCACTAACTAGCTACCATCACATGACACTAACTAGCTACCATCACATGTCACTAACTAGCTACCATCACATGTCACTAACTAGCTACCATCACATGTCACTAACTAGCTACCATCACATGACACTAACTAGCTACCATCACATGACACTAACTAGCTACCATCACATGTCACTAACTAGCTACCATCACATGTCACTAACTAGCTACCATCACATGTCACTAACTAGCTACCATCACATGTCACTAACTAGCTACCATCACATGTCACTAACTAGCTACCATCACATGTCACTAACTAGCTACCATCACATGACACTAACTAGCTACCATCACATGTCACTAACTAGCTACCATCACATGTCACTAACTAGCTACCATCACATGTCACTAACTAGCTACCATCACATGACACTAACTAGCTACCATCACATGTCACTAACTAGCTACCATCACATGTCACTAACTAGCTACCATCACATGTCACTAACTAGCTACCATCACATGACACTAACTAGCTACCATCACATGACACTAACTAGCTACCATCACATGTCACTAACTAGCTACCATCACATGTCACTAACTAGCTACCATCACATGTCACTAACTAGCTACCATCACATGTCACTAACTAGCTACCATCACATGTCACTAACTAGCTACCATCACATGACACTAACTAGCTACCATCACATGTCACTAACTAGCTACCATCACATGTCACTAACTAGCTACCATCACATGACACTAACTAGCTACCATCACATGTCACTAACTAGCTACCATCACATGACACTAACTAGCTACCATCACATGTCACTAACTAGCTACCATCACATGTCACTAACTAGCTACCATCACATGTCACTAACTAGCTACCATCACATGTCACTAACTAGCTACCATCACATGACACTAACTAGCTACCATCACATGTCACTAACTAGCTACCATCACATGACACTAACTAGCTACCATCACATGTCACTAACTAGCTACCATCACATGACACTAACTAGCTACCATCACATGACACTAACTAGCTACCATCACATGACACTAACTAGCTACCATCACATGGCACTAACTAGCTACCATCACATGACACTAACTAGCTACCATCACATGACACTAACTAGCTACCATCACATGACACTAACTAGCTACCATCACATGTCACTCACTAGCTACCATCACATGTCACTAACTAGCTACCATCACATGGCACTAACTAGCTACCATCACATGACACTAACTAGCTACCATCACATGACACTAACTAGCTACCATCACATGACACTAACTAGCTACCATCACATGGCACTAACTAGCTACCATCACATGACACTAACTAGCTACCATCACATGACACTAACTAGCTACCATCACATGACACTAACTAGCTACCATCACATGTCACTCACTAGCTACCATCACATGTCACTAACTAGCTACCATCACATGGCACTAACTAGCTACCATCACATGACACTAACTAGCTACCATCACATGTCACTAACTAGCTACCATCACATGACACTAACAAGCTACCATCACATGTCACTAACTAGCTACCATCCCATGTCACTAACTAGCTACCATCCCATGTCACTAACTAGCTACCATCCCATGTCACTAACTAGCTACCATCCCATGTCACTAACTAGCTACCATCACATGACACTAACTATCTACCATCACATGACACTAACTAGCTACCATCACATGGCACTAACTAGCTACCATCACATGACACTAACTAGCTACCATCACATGACACTAACTAGCTACCATCACATGGCACTAACTAGCTACCATCACATGGCACTAACTAGCTACCATCACATGGCACTAACTAGCTACCATCACATGACACTAACTAGCTACCATCACATGACACTAACTAGCTACCATCACATGTCACTCACTAGCTACCATCACATGACACTAACCAGCTACTATCACATGTCACTCACTAGCTACCATCACATGACACTAACTAGCTACCACCATATGGCACTAACAAGCTACCATCACATGACACTAACTAGCTACCATCACATGACACTAACTAGCTACCATCACATGGCACTAACTAGCTACCATCACATGGCACTAACTAGCTACCATCACATGGCACTAACTAGCTACCATCACATGACACTAACTAGCTACCATCACATGACACTAACTAGCTACCATCACATGTCACTCACTAGCTACCATCACATGACACTAACTAGCTACCATCACATGTCACTCACTAGCTACCATCACATGACACTAACTAGCTACCATCACATGACACTAACTTGCTACCATCACATGTCACTCACTAGCTACCATCACATGTCACTAACTAGCTACCATCACATGGCACTAACTAGCTACCATCACATGACACTAACTAGCTACCATCACATGACACTAACTAGCTACCATCACATGACACTAACTTGCTACCATCACATGACACTAACTAGCTACCATCACATGACACTAACTTGCTACCATCACATGTCACTCACTAGCTACCATCACATGTCACTAACTCGCTACCATCACATGTCACTAACTAGCTACCATCATATGGCACTAACTAGCTACCATCACATGACACTAACTAGCTACCATCACATGACACTAACTAGCTACCATCACATGTCACTAACTAGCTACCATCACATGTCACTAACTAGCTACCATCACATGTCACTAACTAGCTACCATCACATGTCACTAACTAGCTACCATCACATGGCACTAACTAGCTACCATCACATGACACTAACTAGCTACCATCCCATGTCACTAACTAGCTACCATCACATGACACTAACTAGCTACCATCACATGGCACTAACTAGCTACCATCACATGACACTAACTAGCTACCATCACATGTCACTAACTAGCTACCATCACATGACACTAACTAGCTACCATCACATGTCACTAACTAGCTACCATCACATGTCACTAACTAGCTACCATCACATGTCACTAACTAGCTACCATCATATGGCACTAACTAGCTACCATCACATGGCACTAACTAGCTACCATCACATGACACTAACTAGCTACCATCACATGGCACTAACTAGCTACCATCACATGACACTAACTAGCTACCATCACATGGCACTAACTAGCTACCATCACATGGCACTAACTAGCTACCATCACATGGCACTAACTAGCTACCATCACATGACACTAACTAGCTACCATCACATGACACTAACTAGCTACCATCACATGTCACTAACTAGCTACCATCACATGACACTAACTAGCTACCATCACATGTCACTAGCTTGCTACCATCACATGACACTAACTAGCTACCATCACATGTCACTAACTAGCTACCATCACATGGCACTAACTAGCTACCATCACATGTCACTAACTAGCTACCATCACATGTCACTAACTAGCTACCATCACATGGCACTAACTAGCTACCATCACATGACACTAACTAGCTACCATCACATGACACTAACTAGCTACCATCACATGACACTAACTAGCTACCATCACATGACACTAACCAGCTACCATCACATGGCACTAACTAGCTACCATCACATGTCACTAACTAGCTACCATCACATGACACTAACTAGCTACCATCACATGACACTAACTAGCTACCATCACATGGCACTAACTAGCTACCATCACATGTCACTAAGCTTGACTTGAATTTATTAAAAGTATAATTAAGTGACAGCAAAGAATGAATAACTTGAGCATAATATCTGACATTCTGTTCTGTGTGCAGGTTCAGGATGAGTAAGAGCAGAGGAGGAGTGATGGTGTCGGGGGGGAAGAGACGGAGGGTTTCGGACGAGAGGGACTCCAGCAACACGGTGACGCTTCTGATTTATTAAAGGCATAAATGAGAGGCGTGGGATTTCATGTGCAGTTCCCACCAGGAGCTGATCCATGTGCTGCTGTGGAGAGAGCCATCTTTATTTCTGTTGCATATTTCAGAATATTTTCACCGCTACATTTTTTTATTAAATCATTTGTTAATTTATGTATTTATTAATAATATTTTCACATCGTTACCTTTATGATTTTTAAAATATATTTGGTTCTTTATTTATTACATTTCTTGCATCATTTGGAATATTTTCACCTCTTTAACCATTAATTAATTGATTGTTTTAATTTAATGGATTATTCGGTTGTTTATACATTTTTGAATAGTGTCACCTTTTTATCAATTGATGAGTTTTTTGTATTGATGAATGTATTTGTTTGTGTATTCCCTGTGTGTTATCAGGGGGACATTGGTCTGATCGAGAGCATCGCTCTGAAGAACTTCATGTGTCACCGTCTGCTCGGACCCTTCCAGTTCGGACCCAACGTCAACTTCATCGTGGGAAACAACGGCAGTGAGAAACCTATAAATACCGCTTTATATCACGCTGTCTTTGGCTCCTGTAGTGTCATTTAAGTTTTTAATTGTGCAGAAACAGAAAAACTTTTTCCACTAAAACCTGAAAAACGTGGGAAATGGGGAAAAATTGTATCATAATAATTGTTATTTTCATATGTAAAACATATAATTAAAAAATATATATAATTACAAATAAATGTGTCGCATTCACACCAGCCGTGTATAGTCCGGTTGAATCAAACCCTGGTGCTTTTAGCCGCTTGGTGCGGTTCATTTGGGTCTGTGTGAACGCAGTCCGAGACCTCTGAAGTGAACTCAACAACCGGACTCTGGTCCGCCTAAAAGAGGTGGTCTCGGAGCGCTTGCTAGTGAACACCATTGCTGGTGTGAACCATAGAGTGAACGCAGTCCGCACCAAAACACAGGAAGCGTAGTATTTACGTGTCACATGATGAAGCAGAATCTTTAGCGAAAGAGTGAAGCAGAATGAAGAGTTGAACAGTGTCGTGTAAAGTAAAAGCAACGATCACACTAAAAACTATACATACAAGTCAGAGCCACCTGCCGTCGCTGAAACCCCCTCCTGACTGCAGAGCGTCTCTCATTATACACTGAACAAAAATATAAACGCAACACTTTTGTTTTTGCTCCCATTTTTCATGAGATCAACTCAAAGATCTAAAAAAAATTCTTTATACACAAAATAACCATTTCTCTCAAATATTGTTCACAAATCTGAAAGAATGTGTGATAGTGAGCACTTCTCCTTTGCCGAGATAATCCATCCCACCTCACAGGCGTGGCATATCAAGATGCTGATCAGACAGCATGATTATTGCACAGGTGTGCCTTAGGCTGGCCACCATAAAAGGCCACTCCGAGTTTTGCTTTATTGGGGGGGTCCGAAAACCAGGCAGTATCTGGTGTGAGGGGTAGGATTAGGGTAATGTTGTGAATCGAGTGGCCCATGGTGGTGGTGGTGGGGTTATGGTATGGGCAGGCGTAGGCGTATGTTATGGACGACGAACACAGGTGCATTTTATTGATGGCACAGATACCGTGACGAGATCCTGAGGCCCATTGTTGTGCCATTCATCCACGACCATCACCTCATGTTGCAGCATGATAATGCACGGCCCCATGTTGCGAGGATCTGTACACAATTCCTGGAGGCTGAAAACATCCCAGTTCTTGCATGGCCAGCATACTCACCGGACATGTCCCCCATTGAGCATGTTTGGGATGCTCTGGATCGGCGTATACGACGGCGTGTTCCAGTTCCTGCCAATATCCATCAACTTGGCAGCCATTGAGGAGGAGTGGACCAACATTCCACAGGGCCACAATCAACAACCTGATCAACTCTATGCCACGGAGATGTGTTGCACTGCGTGAGGCAAATGGTGGTCACACCAGATACTGCCTGGTTTTCGGACCCCCCCAATAAAGCAAAACTGCACGTTTCAGAGTGGCCTTTTAGTGTGGCCAGCCTAAGGCACACCTGTGCAATAATCATGCTGTCCAATCAGCATCTTGATATGCCACGCCTGTGAGGTGGGATGGATTATCTCGGCAAAGGAGAAGTGCTCACTGTCACACATTCTTTCAGATTTGTGAACAATATTTGAGAGAAATGGTTATTTTGTGTTTATAGAAAATGTTTTAGATCTTTGAGTTCATCTCATGAAAAATGGGAGCAAAAACAAAAGTGTTGCGTTTATATTTTTGTTCAGTGTAGTTTAATTTGAAAATATTTAATTACAAGTTTTAAATATGCAGAAACTGAAAAAGTTTTCCCCACTAAAAGCTGAAAAATGCAAAGCACAGGAAACAGAAGATGGGGGGTGTTTTTATATATATTTATGTAACACCTTGGTTTTAATTGTACTCCTCAGGTGGGAAGAGTGCGATTCTGACGGCTCTGATCGTGGGTCTCGGAGGAAAAGCAACGGACACGAACAGAGGGACGTCTGTGAAGGACTTTGTGAAGACCGGCGAGACGTAAAGACACAATATTATACCATTTTAGATCCTTTATTACAGGCAGAGGTGTCCAAACTCTTTTCACCGAGGGCCACATACAGAGAACTACACGAAGGGCTGGTGTTGGTGGTTAATTCATGAAAATAAGTCACAAATTAACAGAAAAATAAGGTTATTCTCTTAAATATAGTTGTTTTAAATTGACGAAAAACCACTCACACATTTCCAAAAAACAACGTGCATCATCTCTGTAATTTGATGGGGTATGTTTACAGGATACAAACTCACATTTATGAGGAAAATCTTGGCTATTATTGTGAAGTTGGAGTGGTTGGTTTATGAAAAAGAAGTTGGCAATTAACAGAGAGGTAATTCTCTTAAATGTAGATGATGTAAAACCATTCGCATATTATACTTATTAACACATAAATACTGTGTAACATATTTGAACATATATATTTAACCCTTGTGTTAGGGCTGCTCAATTAATCGTATCGCATTTTTTTTCTCCAATAAATCGATGTTTTCAAAGTCAATGAATAGTCGCAATTACAATTATTGACCCAAATAATCGAGATTAGGATTTTTGCCATAATCGAGCAGCCCTACCTTGATGGCCCTGATGGCTCGCCACTGCCTTAAGAACATATATAGGAGTAAAAGACTAATGTCACAGCAGGATCTGGAGACACGTGTCCATGCCTTTATCTTCAGTAGACTGGACTACTGCAAAGGTGTCTTCACAGGTCTCACTAACAAATCTATCAGGAAGCTGCAGCTGATCCAGAACGCCGCTGCTCGAGTCCTCACTGACACTAAGAAAGAGGATCACATCACTCCTGCTCTGAAGTCTTTACACTGGCTTCCTGCGTGTTCGAAAGCTGTTACCGTTCATGGTGTTTGTGGGTACATTTGTACCCATGATTTATCTCAGTCCAAAACACACACAAATAATGACTATCATCCAATATTGCTTTAACTACATCATAACTAACTTATAATGCATTCATAACCGTACAATCCTGTTGTAATTTCATGTCATGGCCCCAAAACACATTACACCACACATTGCACACGTGCATGTGTGAGTTCAGGTTCAAGTGTTAGTGCACATATTCTTTGAGAAAGGTGGAGTTCCCGTGGGGAGGGGGGGGGGACCAGGTGCATGTTGCGAAACAATTATTGTTACAGTGTATGAAGGAGGTGGGGGAGGGGGTTCTAAAGTCAAAGATGAATCTTGATTGGGCCACATTTGACCTCAAGTCACCCACAACTATTCTGCTGGGTCTCCCCCGACCCCGACACCAAATTATACACTTGTTTTTTTAGAAACCTTCAGACTTGGCGAAAATTGTCAAAATCAGTTTTGTAGTGTTTATATAACTCGTAAGGGTTAAGAAGTACAATATAAGACAAGCAGAAGTTTATTTTATTATACTTAAGAGACGCGCACCATCTCCCCCGTCTCCATCACCGTGCCAACGTCAACCCCCCCCCCTTCAAGACACCATCTGCGGTCACCGAAGCCTGATAAGGATGTGTGTGTACAAAACGCAGCAATCTCTTACTGATCTGTGCTGGGTCCAGGCTCAAGGGCGTATGGCACTCTCAACTCTCTCCAGGACATGCCGGGGCCCTGCCTGCCAGGAGCTTTGTCGATATCTGTGTTGATAGGTAATAGATTAAGAGCGGTGAATGATCTTAGATACAGGAAGCGCTCAAACGTTTGTGTGAGTTTATCTAATGTAGCAGTGATTCCATGTCAGCCACAGCTTGTTACAAAAAACCTGACTGATAGTGTGTTTAACAAACTTAAACTAGCTTTATTAAATGTCAGGTCTTTGGCAGGAAAAACATTTTTAATCAATGATTTTATCGCTGAGCACAATCTGGATTTGATGTTTTTAACAGAAACTTGGATTGAACAAAATAACAGTGCAGCTGTTCTTATCGAATCAACCCCTCCCAACTTTAGTTGTATGAGTCAGGAAAGAATGCATAAGAAAGGGGGTGGAGTTGCTATTCTGTTCAATGATTCCCTTCAATGCAGGAAGACATCGTATGGAAACTTTGACTCTTTTGAATATGTGGCCCTTCAGCTGAAACGCTCCTCTCGAGCTCTGTTCCTAAATATCTATAGGCCACCCAAATACTGTGCAAGCTTGTTGATGACTTTACTGAACTGCTGTTTATAGTGTGTATTGACTTTGACCGTCTAGTCATTGTTGGTGATTTTAACATCCATGTTGACAATCCCCAGGACAGAGGGGCTAAAGAACGGTTGTGTGTTCTTGATAGCTATGGACTGACTCAGCATGTGACGGAGCCCACGCACAATAAGGGGCACCCTCTGGACTTAATTATCTCAACGGGTCTGAATATCTCTAAGGTTGTGGTGACTGATGTTCTACTGTCTGACCATTCCTGTGTTTTCTTTGAGAGCTCTATTTCTGTTCACACAAGTGTTCAAAAAGAGGTAACCACAAAGCGATATTTAACAGAAAATACTAGGGGAATGTTTACTCAGAATCTTTCTTCCACACTTGCCCCTGCTAACACCTCAGTAAATGAGCTAGTAGATCATTTTAATTGAAAATGTTATAGATGCCATTGCTCCAACTAAGGTAAAGGAAGTGACTGGCAAGAAAATACCTCCATGGAGAAAGGCCATGACCGTGAGAACAGAAAAAAGAGAGTGTCGAAAAGCTGAACTCCAGGTTCACTTTGAAATCTATAAAGAGAGACTTGGTCTTTATAATTTGGAATTGAGAAACGCACGACAATCGTTCTTCTCTGACATCATTACCAAAACCAAAAACAACGCACGTGCCTTGTTTGCTACCGTCGACAGACTAACTAACCCCCCAGTGTCAGTAGCCTCTGAATTTCTATCCACCAGGGCGTGCAATGACTTTGCCTTTTTCACTGACAACATTCAGAACATCAGACAAGCAGTCAGTGCCTCTGCATCAGGAACAGCAGATGTGTTGTCCCTGTGTCCACTTAACATCAATTCAGACACCATGACACAGTTCCATCAGATTAATGATAAAAACCTGGACGACATTATTCAAGTTCTGAAGTCCTCCTCCTGCTGCCTTGATATTATTCCAACAGGGTTTTTCAAAGATGTGTTGCCTTGCATGGCCTCAGATCTATTTCATATAGTAAACAAGTCTCTTCACTCAGGTATTTTTCCACAGGCCCTGAAAACTGCAGTCATTAAACCGCTCTTAAAAAAGAATAATCTAGATGCTTCAGTAATGAACAATTACAGGCCCATATCAAACCTGCCATTTCTAGGTAAGATCATTGAAAAAGTTGTTTTTCAACAGTTGAGTAATTTCTTGCATTTAAATGACTGTTTTGATGTGTTCCAGTCAGGCTTTCGTCCAAACCACAGCACTGAGACTGCTCTTGGAAAGGTCTTTAACGACATCCACTTAAACACAGACAGTGGCAGAACTTCAGTGTTAGTATTATTAGATCTCAGTGCTGCATTTGACACTGTTGACCACAGCATATTACTAGACCGACTGGAAAACTGGGTGGGACTTTCGGAAACAGTTCTAAATTGGTTTGAATCCTACCTAAAGGACAGAAACAACGTTGTTTCTATAGGTAAATACACATCTGACAAATATGACATGTGGGGTTCCTCAAGGCTCCATCTTGGGGCCTCTTCTCTTTAACATCTACATGCTACCACTGGCTCAGATAATGAAGAACAACAAAATAAGTTACCATAGCTATGCAGATGACACACACATTTACGTAACAATTTCACCAGGAGACTGTGCTCCAATTCAAACACTGAGTAAGTGCATTGAACAAATCAATGACTGGATGTGTCAGAACTTTCTCCAATTAAACAAAGATAAAACTGAGGTAATGGTTTTTGGAGCCAAGTCAGAACGTTTAAAAGTTAGCGCTGAGCTTCAGTCTGCAATGTTCAAACCAACAGAGAGACAGAGATCTAGGTGTAGTCATGGACTCTGACCTGAGTTTCAACAGTCACATTAAAACAGTTACTAAATCAGCCTGCTATCACCTTAAGACAGTGGCGAGCCGTGACCTTTATACCTAGGCCCTCTGACCCTCTGGGTTCGTTCAGATGTGTGTCTCTCACACTGCACTGTAACTGTGATTCATATATTTGCTTTTTAAATGAGTGTTTTTAAATATCATTTCATAATATGTTTCTTAAATGCTATTAATGTCTTTCATTTTTGTAAAGCACTTTGAATTGCCTTGTGTTGAAATGTGCTATATAAATAAACTTGCCCCCTTCTGGTCCGAGCACTTGCCTGTCGGCAAACGGCGCCCCTGTACACACACACACACACACACCACACACACACACACACACACACACACACACACACACACACACACACACACACATCATACATATAGTGTGATGGCTTGAACTAGTGGGAGAAATGGCACTGTTTGTAGTCAATGCCTTGAACCTCGGCTAAAAAGGCATTAGAAAGTCAAGGTCAACTTCCGGTTAACTTGCGGTCTGCAATGCGTGTCACGCTCGCGCACACAAGTAAATGCACGTTCATTCTCACAAGAAAATATACATTAATTTACATCAGAATCGTTTTTATTTTGTATTGACTTGGTTAGTTAGTTCCCATTGTATTTATAATGGGACACGCGGTCCGGATTGATTTGCACTTCGGTCCGAGTTTGAGAAGCCCTGCTTTATTATGTTGGTGGAAATTGGAAAGATGTATTTTGTTTTCTGTAGTTCTGCAGAAATCACTGTGAAGGTGAGAAACAGAGGACTGGACGCTTTTAAAAGAGACGTCTACGGAGACAGCATCTCCATCGAGAGACGCATCTTCAGCGATGGCAGCCGGACCTGCAAGCTGAGGAGCAAAACTGGTGATTACTGGCATACTGTGTACTAAAGAGAGACACTAAGATGACTTCAAAGATACAACATGTCTACAAAGAGATATTAAATAACTACAAAACACAAAATGACTCTAAAAGACACACAACATGATTATAAGTAGACACAACATGACTATAAGTAGACACAACATGACTATATGTAGACACAACATGACTATAAGTAGACATAAGTTGACTTAAAAATATACAAAATGACCAGTAAATGACACAAAAGAACCTTTAAGTGACTATAAAAGACTTAAAAAGACACAATGACTACGAAGACACACAAATTGATTATAAATAGACATAACATCTCTTAAATAGATACCGCTCTTGTTTTGTCATTTATACAAAAAAGACTAGTAATGTGTATGAGGCATTCTATGAGATCTGGGGCCTCATTTATAAAGGGATATACGCTCAAAAAGCCAGTTTCTACGCAATGTTTGCGATTTATAAAATACTAACTTGACGGGAAAACGTGCGGTCCTCCACGCAAACTCTAACCCATGCGTACGCACTAAGCACAACAACGGGAGAGACGAGAAACTGCGACACCGCTGGCAGAAGGAAGGATGGAGAGAAATATGTGGAAATAAGACCATAAATAAAACGTTACCTCTCATTTATCAGATATGAAGAATTCATTTTCAAACATCGATTAAAGCCAATCTTAAAATGATGAAACAAACGCCTGCTTGAGACTCCTCAGTGCGCGCGCACACACACACACACACACACACACAACCTGGAGGAATAAATAAATACGGATATGTTATTTAAAACCACCTCGAATGTGTTGTGCTAATGTTATGAAATGTTTTCCTCATGAATGATGCGGTGAGCAGGAGGACAGAATTACGTCTGAACTGACGCTGTGTTGTATTTCTATAGGTTGTAGATACGAGCATGGTTTTATATACTCTCACGTTTAATCGTGTTTTATGCCGCTTGCTAAGACTTGAGAAGTCGCTCGTAAAACACAGGAGTATGGAAGCTAAATGGTAAATGGACTGTACTTAGATAGCGCTTTATCCAGTCTTTAAGACCCCTCAAAGCGCTTTACATACTACATGTCGTTCACCCATTCATACAGAGCAGTGTATGTTAGGACATGCAGTAACATACATACACATTCACACACCGTTGGCCATCGGGAGCAACTCAGGGTTAAGTATCTTGCTCAAGGATACATCGACATGTTGGCTGCATGGGCTGGGATCGAACCCACAACCAACTAAGAACACCATGTGGTCAATTAAACAGCGAATATAACACATTGGTTGTATTTCCTCTAACTGGTGGATATAGAGTCGCTGCGGGGGGGGGTTGAGATGCACAGGCTGCAGTGGAGACGCTGCGCACAGCTGATCGACAGCTGGGACACAAACCACCAAATACAAACACGTAATTCAGATCCAGTCGTCATGACTCCACTCCGGAGGGATTCCCCGATCACTCATACAGACTCATACAGTCTCTCATCAAGGGGGGGGGGTCCTGTCCTGTCCTGTCCTGTCCTGTCCCCGGTACAGCCTGAGGAAGTCTGTGTATGTTTTTTCGTCATGAACCTTTTTCGGACCACTTATTTATTTATGTTGGTGACGATCCGACCTCCATGCTGCTGCTCTGTTCAAACTGCATCCACCAAACAATGTGATTTATCTCCACCTCCCCAACATAACTGACGGTGTGAGACGTCTTTTTTAGCTGTTCTGTCCTCATTTGCTGCTCTCCGTCCTGCAGTCAGTCAGGATGAATGAATGGGCGTTTCTTTGACTATTTATAGGCAAACATGGGCGTTACGTAAAGCCCGCAAAAGCTGCACCGCATTTCGAGTCGATTGTGATTCATAAAGGGAAACCGGCGTAGGAAGTGGCGTACGCACTTTCCTCGCCGGTACGCAATGTTTGGTGAATCGGAAAATGTCTGTACCTATTTTTTGGATTTCTACTATGTAAGCAACCTTCCCGCGTGAATCCTACGCACGGCGTTATAAACGAGGCCCCAGCGTTTTAGTGTTTCTAAAATTAAAATAAAACCCGTGCCGTAAAGTAAAAGCGCAATCATGTTTTTCTGAATAGAACAAAAACTTTAGGTTTCAAGAAAGATTTATTTTAAATAATCTTCTCAACTACAACTCATTACATTTAAATCGTTCTGCATTACGATAAAAACTAAATGTGAAAAAAAGTAGATTTTATGAAATCAAGTATTAAGAAAAAACATTGAATTAAATGTTCACATTTTCTTTTACTGGATTCATTGAATTAATATTGCAGTTTTTAATAATATTTAATGTAAGGTTTGATCCTCGTGAATTAAATCATTCTTTAATTATAATTTCAGGACAGCTTATCTCGAACAAGAAGGAGGAGCTGACCTCTATTCTGGACCACTTTAACATCCAGGTACTAACTCTGCTTTCTTTACACATTTACATATTTCACTTGTTTTATATCCTTCATTTATTTTCCCTTAAGCTCCTTACACGCCAAGCCGATTTTCGGCGTCGATAGATGTCTGGCCGCCGATGAGCGTCGTGTCGCCCGACTCAGATTGGTGTGTGGTGTGTCCCGCACCGTCGTGTCTTTTCGGCCGTGCCGACACCTTCCGTCCCATCAACATGTTGAATCGGGAGGCCGTCGGTGAAATAAATCACTCTGATTGGCTGTTCAGCTAGCGAATCAGTGCATGAGAAGCGAAACGGAAGTGATCTGAGATTTCATTGAACTCCAGCTCTCGACAGGTTCCGGGAAAGCCCCGTGAGCTTCCCGCTGTAGAGGGAAAATGGAACGCACGCTATTTGTCGTTTGTTTACATCACGCAGTCTGTCTTCTTCTCTCGGTTATCACGCAGTCTGTCTTCCGGTTGTTGCCTCTTTTGAATGACGAATACACACTACCGCCCCCTGGTGGTAAGGAGAGTCATTGCCACTCACGCATGCGCAGTTCGTACGTGCTTCTTGGCCGTCGGCTGAAGTCTGTGCGGTGCGTTCCAGACACATGGCCGAGAGGCAGAGACGCGAGGCGACGCCACAGTCGGGTCCGTCGGGACGTGGTCTTTGGGGTCAGCTCGGTGTGTCCGGCCTTTAAATGTATGATTCTTCCTTTTTCAGTGCATGTTTTTTATTAATGTTTTATTTTGACCGCTGTGTCCCAAAATAGCAAAGAAAGTCCTCCTCTTGTATTCTGCAGATGTTTCTCCTTGAGTGCATGCGTTAATGTTATTTTCAGACCTTTTTTTCAAATGTATTTAATGCAATAAACAATATGTTTTTTATGTTTGCAGCTGGATAACCCCGTGTCCATCCTGAACCAGGAGATGAGTAAACAGTTCCTGCATTCAAAGAGTGAATCAGACAAATACCAGGTGCTTTATTCATCCTTTACTCCAAGGTACTCGAAAGGAGGGTCAGGCCGACTGTGGAACCTCAGATCGAGGAGGAACAATGCGGATTCCGTCCTGGCCGTGGAACGACGGATCAGCTTTTTACTCTCGCAAGGATCCTGGAGGGGGCCTGGGAGCACGCTGATCCGGTCTACATGTGTTTTGTAGACTTGGAGAAGGCGTATGACCGGGTTCCCAGGGAGTTACTGTGGGAGGTGCTGCGGGAGTATGGGGTGAGGGGGTCTCTACTCAGGGCCATCCAATCTCTGTACTCCCAAAGCGAGAGCTGTGTCCGGGTCCTCGGCAGTAAGTCGGACCCATTTCCGGTGAGGGTTGGCCTCCGCCAGGGCTGCGCTTTGTCACCAATCCTGTTTGTAATATACATGGATCGGGTTTCGAGGCGTAGTCGTGGGGGGAGGGGGGTCTGCAGTTCGGTGGACTAAGGATTGCCCCACTGCTTTCTGCAGATGATGTGGTTCTGATGGCTTCATCGGTCTGCGACCTTCAGCACTCACTGGATCGGTTCGCCACCGAGTGTGAAGCGGCTGGGATGAGGATCAGCACCTCCAAATCTGAGGCCATGGTTCTCAGCAGGAAACCGATGGACTGTCCACTTCGAGTAGGGAATGAGTCCTTACCCCAAGTGAAGGAGTTCAAGTATCTCGGGGTCTTGTTCTCGAGTGAGGGAACGATGGAGCGTGAGATGGGCCGGAGAGTCGGAGCAGCGGGAGCGGTACTGCAGTCGCTTTACCGCACCGTGTGACGAAGAGGGAGCTGAGCCGGAAGGTAAAGCTCTCTGTCTACCGGCCGTTCCTCCCTCACCTATGGTCATGAAGGATGGGTCATGACCCAAAGAACCAGATCCTCCCCTCACCTACGGTCATGAAGGATGGGTCAGGACCCAAAGAACCAGATCCTCCCCTCACCTACGGTCATGAAGGATGGGTCAGGACCCAAAGAACCAGATCCTCCCCTCACCTACGGTCATGAAGGATGGGTCAGGACCCAAAGAACCAGATCGCGGATACAAGCGGCCGAGATGGGTTTCCTCCGCAGGGTGGCTGGCGTCTCCTTTAGGGATAAGGTGAGAAGTTCGGTCATCAGGGAGGGACTCGGAGTTGAGCCGCTCGGAGTTGAGCCGCTCCTCCTTCGCGTCGAAAGGAGCCAGTTGAGGTGGTTCGGGCACCTAGTTAGGATGCCACCTGGGCGCCTCCCTAGGGAGGTGTTCCAGGCACGTCCAGCTGGGAGGAGACCGAGGGGTAGACCTTGGACCAGGTGGAGGGACTATATCTCTTCTGGCCTGGGAGCGCCTTGGGACCCCCCAGTCAGAGCTGGTTGATGAGGGACAGGAACGTTTGGGGCTCTCTGCTGGAACTGATACCCCCGAGACCCGACCACGGAGAAGCGGAGAAGATGGATGGATGGATGGATTCATCCTCAGTTTCTCTGAGAGGCTGATATAACGTATAATATTCAATATTTCATATTCCCTCGTGTTTAAGTAACGTTTTCTGCTGCTGCAGTTCTTCATGAAGGCGACGCTCCTGGATCAGATGAGGAGGGATTTTGTTCACATCAAACAAACCAAAACCCTCACCAGACAGCAGGTGGAGCGACAGGAGGAGGTGAGGACACAATTCATGTTTATTACAGATTTAAACCATGCTGCATTTATCAAGACTAAAAACAAATCTGAATAAATTCAAGATATTTTTCTAAAGTCAGAATTTGTTTAGAGAATGAAGTCAAGATTTACTTCGACATTTACTGAAAGATTCTGAAAAAATATCTTTTTTATCTTGACTTTATTCTCAAAAAATAGTTTTTACTTTTGAGAAAGATATCTTGAATTTATTCGGATATTTTTGTAATATTTAATAATTTCTCGTACGGATATATTTAACGTTTATTATATATTTAAAGCATTCTGCATTCATCAGGACTCGTGCATCACTTCGGGGATTTACAGTTATTTCTAGACTTTATTTATCTTTCAAATACCTTCACATTTACTTTGATGTGAATTCAGACTTTAGAGAGTCTGAAGAAAATTACAATTTGTTTTTATTAAAAGTAGAAGTACTCAGATCTTGAGTAAAAGTAGAAGTACTCAGATCTTGAGTAAAAGTAGAAGTACTCAGATCTTGAGTAGAAGTAGAAGTACTCAGATCTTGTACTTTAGTAAAAGTACTCAGATCTTGAGTAGAAGTAGAAGTACTCAGATCTTGTACTTTAGTAAAAGTACTCAGATCTTGAGTAGAAGTAGAAGTACTCAGATCTTGAGTAAAAGTAGAAGTACTCAGATCTTGAGTAAAAGTAGAAGTACTCAGATCTTGAGTAGAAGTAGAAGTACTCAGATCTTGAGTAAAAGTAGAAGTACTCAGATCTTGAGTAGAAGTAGAAGTACTCAGATCTTGTACTTTAGTAAAAGTACTCAGATCTTGAGTAGAAGTAGAAGTACTCAGATCTTGAGTAAAAGTAGAAGTACTCAGATCTTGAGTAGAAGTAGAAGTACTCAGATCTTGTACTTTAGTAAAAGTTGAAGTACTCAGATCTTGAGTAGAAGTAGAAGTACTCAGATCTTGAGTAAAAGTAGAAGTACTCAGATCTTGTGATTTAGTAAAAGTAGAAGTACTCAGATCTTGAGTAAAAGTAGAAGTACTCAGATCTTGTACTTTAGTAAAAGTTGAAGTACTCAGATCTTGAGTAGAAGTACTCAGATCTTGTACTTTAGTAAAAGTAGAAGTACTCAGATCTTGTGATTTAGTAAAAGTAGAAGTACTCAGATCTTGAGTAAAAGTAGAAGTACTCAGATCTTGAGTAAAAGTAGAAGTACTCAGATCTTGTACTTTAGTAAAAGTTGAAGTACTCAGATCTTAAGTAGAAGTACTCAGATCTTGAGTAAAAGTAGAAGTACTCAGATCTTGAGTAGAAGTAGAAGTACTCAGATCTTGTACTTTAGTAAAAGTTGAAGTACTCAGATCTTGAGTAGAAGTAGAAGTACTCAGATCTTGAGTAAAAGTAGAAGTACTCAGATCTTGAGTAGAAGTAGAAGTACTCAGATCTTGTACTTTAGTAAAAGTTGAAGTACTCAGATCTTGAGTAGAAGTACTCAGATCTTGTACTTTAGTAAAAGTAGAAGTACTCAGATCTTGTGATTTAGTAAAAGTAGAAGTACTCAGATCTTGAGTAAAAGTAGAAGTACTCAGATCTTGTACTTTAGTAAAAGTTGAAGTACTCAGATCTTGAGTAGAAGTACTCAGATCTTGTACTTTAGTAAAAGTAGAAGTACTCAGATCTTGTGATTTAGTAAAAGTAGAAGTACTCAGATCTTGAGTAAAAGTAGAAGTACTCAGATCTTGAGTAAAAGTAGAAGTACTCAGATCTTGTACTTTAGTAAAAGTTGAAGTACTCAGATCTTAAGTAGAAGTACTCAGATCTTGAGTAAAAGTAGAAGTACTCAGATCTTGAGTAGAAGTAGAAGTACTCAGATCTTGTACTTTAGTAAAAGTTGAAGTACTCAGATCTTGAGTAGAAGTACTCAGATCTTGTACTTTAGTACAAGTAGAAGTACTCAGATCTTGTGATTTAGTAAAAGTAGAAGTACTCAGATCTTGAGTAAAAGTAGAAGTACTCAGATCTTGTACTTTAGTAAAAGTTGAAGTACTCAGATCTTGAGTAGAAGTACTCAGATCTTGTACTTTAGTAAAAGTAGAAGTACTCAGATCTTGTGATTTAGTAAAAGTAGAAGTACTCAGATCTTGAGTAAAAGTAGAAGTACTCAGATCTTGAGTAAAAGTAGAAGTACTCAGATCTTGAGTAGAAGTAGAAGTACTCAGATCTTGTACTTTAGTAAAAGTTGAAGTACTCAGATCTTGAGTAGAAGTAGAAGTACTCAGATCTTGAGTAAAAGTAGAAGTACTCAGATCTTGAGTAAAAGTAGAAGTACTCAGATCTTGAGTAAAAGTTGAAGTACTCAGATCTTGAGTAGAAGTACTCAGATCTTGTACTTTAGTAAAAGTAGAAGTACTCAGATCTTGAGTAGAAGTACTCAGATCTTGTACTTTAGTAAAAGTAGAAGTACTCAGATCTTGAGTAGAAGTACTCAGATATTGTGATTTAAGACTTGATTATATTTCACATCATTAATCCAAATCTATAAAGTAACTAAAGGGATTAAATACATGTAGCGGAGTAGAAGTACAAGGTAGCATTACATGGAAATACTCAAGTAAAGTACAAATACCTCACAATTGTACTTAAGTACTAAGTAAATCTACTCCGTTACTTCCCACCTGTGAAGCATGTGCTGCTGCTGTGTTCAGGCTCTGAAGGACCTGAAGCTGGACTTCCTGCAGAAGAAGGAGCGCTTCGAGACGCTGCACTCCTTCAGCGACATGAGGGAGCAGCTGCCGAGCCTCCAGAGGAACATGGCCTGGAGTCTGGTGAGAGGAAGCCGCTGCTGCAGAAACAAGCCATCGTGCATGCAGGAGGAGAGGAAGCGTGGTTAACGGTGTCTCCTCCTGCCAGGTGCGAGATAAGGAGCAGTTTGTGCAGCGGTTAAAGGAGGACGTGGAGAAAGAGGAGAGTAATCAGAGACATCAGGAGAGCCTCAAGCTCTGCCAGGTCAGATTATATTCATTAAAACCCTACAAAATGTGATATGTTGTGAAATAAATGCATTGATTTCCGTCAAAGAAACATGAACTTTGATAAAGCCAGCTTCATGTTCAGAGGGGATTCACGATGTCTTTGTATCGCTCCATAAATACTGCTGAGAGAGGGTGAGAAACAACTCTTCGGGAGGTTAAAGAAATCAGAGAGAGAAAGTTGTAGAATGTAGACAAAATGAAGGATTAAACGAGTTTTAAAATAATTGGTAATATTCCGTCTTAATGTCACGAGACATGGCGTGTGAAAGGAAAAACCTATTTTGGAGGAAACGGCCTTCAAATATATGGATTGTAAAATGCAGGTGAATGGGGTAAAATATTTAACTACCAAATATCACCATGAAACTTTCCCACTTGATTACGGACATTCACACAATTATTTCTTATATTACAAGTTTTCTGACATCCTATGATTACACATGCAAATGAGGCGTGATGTGATGCTAATGCTAATGGGAGAATTCTGCAGACACAGACGGTAAAATAAACTCCTGGCTGTCTGACAGAAGACGTGTAATATAAGATAAATAGAACTCATGCATGTCTCTTTTTCCTATCGCTCTCACAGACTCAGCTCACGGCAGCAGAGCAGAAGCTGCGGGGCGTCAGAAGCAGAATTGAAAGTGTGACGCAGGAACAGGAAGCTCTTTCTGAAGGTCATCTGAGGTTAAAGGAGCAGCTGAAGGTCGTCGGCAAAGAGCACAATGAACAGGAGGTACTGATCAGGAAATAAGATGATATGATATATCAAGTGAGCATCATTAATATTGGTTAACGTTACATAATACTTTCCTTTTAGATCGTTTATTTCAGGGCTCTGAACAAATTCAAAGAGTCGGAGCGAGAGCAGAACTTTCTTCAGGAGAAAATAAACAAGACGAGAACAAGGTAAGGAAATAGCCCAACGTTAGCCACCTTTAGCTTAGCGGTGGTGAAGTCATGTGACCGTGCTGTAGTTCCTTTATAGCCCAACATTAGCCTCCTTTAGCTTAGCGGTGGTGAAGTCATGTGGCCGTGCTGTAGTTCCTTTATAGCCCAACATTAGCCTCCTTTAGCTTAGCGGTGGTGACGTGAAGTCATGTGACCGTGCTGTAGTTCCATTATAGCCCAACATTAGCCTCCTTTAGCTTAGCGGTGGTGAAGTCATGTGACCGTGCTGTAGTTCCTTTATAGCCCAACATTAGCCTCCTTTAGCTTAGCGGTGGTGACGTGAAGTCATGTGACCGTGCTGTAGTTCCATTATAGCCCAACATTAGCCACTTTTAGCTTAGCGGTGGTGAAGTCATGTGACCGTGCTGTAGTTCCTTTATAGCCCAACATTAGCCTCCTTTAGCTTAGCGGTGGTGAAGTCATGTGGCCGTGCTGTAGTTCCTTTATAGCCCAACATTAGCCTCCTTTAGCTTAGCGGTGGTGACGTGAAGTCATGTGACCGTGCTGTAGTTCCTTTATAGCCCAACATTAGCCTCCTTTAGCTTAGCGGTGGTGAAGTCATGTGACCGTGCTGTAGTTCCTTTATAGCCCAACGTTAGCCTCCTTTAGCTTAGCGGTGGTGACGTGAAGTCATGTGACCGTGCTGTAGTTCCTTTATAGCCCAACATTAGCCTCCTTTAGCTTAGCGGTGGTGAAGTCATGTGACCGTGCTGTAGTTCCTTTATAGCCCAACATTAGCCTCCTTTAGCTTAGCGGTGGTGAAGTCATGTGGCCGTGCTGTAGTTCCTTTATAGCCCAACATTAGCCTCCTTTAGCTTAGCGGTGGTGAAGTCATGTGGCCGTGCTGTAGTTCCTTTATAGCCCAACATTAGCCTCCTTTAGCTTAGCGGTGGTGACGTGAAGTCATGTGACCGTGCTGTAGTTCCATTATAGCCCAACATTAGCCTCCTTTAGCTTAGCGGTGGTGAAGTCATGTGACCGTGCTGTAGTTCCTTTATAGCCCAACATTAGCCTCCTTTAGCTTAGCGGTGGTGACGTGAAGTCATGTGACCGTGCTGTAGTTCCATTATAGCCCAACATTAGCCTCCTTTAGCTTAGCGGTGGTGAAGTCATGTGACCATGCTGTAGTTCCTTTATAGCCCAACGTTAGCCTCCTTTAGCTTAGCGGTGGTGAAGTCATGTGACCGTGCTGTAGTTCCTTTATAGCCCAACGTTAGCCTCCTTTAGCTTAACGGTGGTGAAGTCATGTGACCGTGCTGTAGTTCCTTTATAGCCCAACATTAGCCTCCTTTAGCTTAGCGGTGGTGACGTGAAGTCATGTGACCGTGCAGTAGTTCCTTTATAGCCCAACGTTAGCCTCCTTTAGCTTAGCGGTGGTGAAGTCATGTGACCGTGCTATAGTTCCTTTATAGCCCAACGTTAGCCTCCTTTAGCTTAGCGGTGGTGAAGTCATGTGACCGTGCTGTAGTTCCTTTATAGCCCAACATTAGCCTCCTTTAGCTTAGCGGTGGTGACGTGAAGTCATGTGACCGTGCTGTAGGTCCTTTATAGCCCAACATTAGCCGCCTTTAGCTTAGCGGTGGTGACGTGAAGTCATGTGACCGTGCTGTAGTTCCTTTATAGCCCAACGTTAGCCTCCTTTAGCTTAGCGGTGGTGAAGTCATGTGACCGTGCTGTAGTTCCTTTATAGCCCAACATTAGCCTCCTTTAGCTTAGCGGTGGTGACGTGAAGTCATGTGACCGTGCTGTAGTTCCTTTATAGCCCAACATTAGCCTCCTTTAGCTTAGCGGTGGTGACGTGAAGTCATGTGACCGTGCTGTAGTTCCTTTATAGCCCAACATTAGCCTCCTTTAGCTTAGCGGTGGTGACGTGAAGTCATGTGACCGTGCTGTAGTTCCTTTATAGCCCAACATTAGCCTCCTTTAGCTTAGCGGGAGAGATGTTCACCTCTAGCTGAATAATCTTCTCCCTCCTTGTATTTATTTTATTTTCATTCTAACCTTTATGCTCTTAACCTTTTATATATTACCATATTTTATTCAATATGCTCCTTAGATAGCATCGTGAAGCACCTTGAGATGGCGTTGTTTTTAAAGTGTGCAATTCAAATGAAATGTATTATTATTTAAGTCTCAGTGTGAGTAAAGATGGAGAGACGGAGTACTCGAAGCAGCAGAAGAGGATCGTGAGTTTGAGGAAGCAGCTGGAGGAAGTCGAGGAAACGCATTCGCAGCTGAACGGGGAAATAAAGAACGAGCATCAGGCGCTGTTCACGGGAAGAGAGGCGCGCGACAAACTGAGGTCAGACAATACATTCTGCTTTAATAACGTGCGTTTACGTATCTGCCACTACGTGTTTTTGCTGCACTACTAAGCACAGCTCGTCACTGTACAGTATTTTACATTAAATGTGACCGTCTGCGTTTCCTGTCGTTATTTAATTGCTGTTTTTACCGCATGTTAGTGTACAGTTGTTTTATTATGCTGCTGCGTTTATTGTATTTTGAGTAACTCTGGCACAACCATTTCCTTCGGGATGAATACAGTCTCGTCTGTTCCTGTAGTGTGTTCTATATGTTTCTGTGCATGTCAATGGTCTGCAGACGCCCAAATGCTGCATGTTTTCACAGACTTTATCAACATGTTAAAACTACAAATTAAGGGCCATTGGAAAGATGATTCTTGTTTGTAATTATTATTTAATTATTTTACTCCTATATTGTGTTTGTTCCCTGTCCAGCACTCTGGTCACTGAGGTTGTTTTAAAGGGGACCTATCATGCAAACGTCACTTTTTGATGTCTTCTCTACATCACCATGTGTCCCCGCTGTGTCCCCGGTGTGTCCCCGCTGTGTCCCCGGTGCGTCCCCGCTGTGTCCCCGGTGTGTCGGGGAACTCACGCAGCGTCAGGAAATAAACCCTCTCTCTTTTCCTCCGTACCCAAATCTCTAAAAACGGGGAACACGGAGCTGATCCAGATGTGCGTCCGATACGACGTAACATCTGAAATGTGGACCCACGGGCCAATCAGAAAGCTGCTATCAGAAACAATGCCCGACTGTTCTGAACGTAATATGGTCGGTGTTCACATTAGCATGCTAACACTCAGAGCTAACCTGTGCTGGAGAGCATGTGTGTGAAGAAGCAGGAAGTAGAAAGGAACTCACCTCGTGGTGTAACCGGGAGAGAGGAAGCCTTTGAGCTCCAGACTGTTCCAGAGCCTTGATGATCCATGATATGGAGTTTCATCACGGCAGCAATTAGTTTAGACCAGGGGTGGGGAACCTCCGGCCTCCGGGCCGTATACGGCCCGCGAGACAATTTGGTACGGCCCTCGAGGTAATTTATAAACACACGCAAAAAATGAAAGAAATCTAGACCGCAAAAAAAATAAACAAGCGAGTGCCTGTTTTTCCTGGCCAAGGTCAGGGTCCTTGAACACAACACGAGCCTAACGTGTCATCACGTGGTATATGTCTCGACTGACAGGGTGCAGTTCTGACGGAGAGCACCAGAACGCCACTCCAGCACTTCAGAGATTGCAGTACCGATAAGTCCATACACATGCCGCAGCTCCTGCGTGTCTGCGTCTCAGCTGAGAGCCCGGTGGAGATCTGCTCCTCCGTCACGCTGAGCAGACAGTCAATACCTGTGTTGTTATCATTAGCATCTGGTTAGCTCGCTATGCTAACGAATATAAGAAGCTTTTTCTCCAACCAGTGAGGTAAAGGCACATCTTCATATGATCATTATAGTTATAACAAAAATAAGAGAATAAAGTAAACAGGTATAAAATACTATGTGACAGTTATTAATAAAGAAGAATACAGTTTGAACGGGGAGTGATTTGTCAAATATCCATAAATTAAAAGAAAATCTGTTCAGTTGTGTTTGGGTGTTGAGAGATGTCTCCATAGATCTCTCAGGTTGCTCTCAAAGTGCACCAGATTCATGCTTTTAACTTCAACATTTAAAAAAAAATCTTCCCAGGGGAGCATGCCCCCGGACCCCCCTAGAGGAGGTGAGGTCACTTAAATCATGTTCACATGGATAGGAAACTAAATACATTTGTACAACTTCCTAGAGGAGGTGATTCTGGCAAACACATTTTTCACATGTTTTTCAGTCACAACAGGAAGTCAAGCATTTAGATCAGATTTACAAAATGTTTTGACTTTTTACAGAATATTTTTTTCAAAATAAAGACTTTCTTTTGAAATTCTGACATGTTTGACTTTTTCCCTCAATTTTCACAATATTTGACTTTTATTCAAAATGTTGCCTTTTTCTGTTTTTCTGACTTTTTCCAGAATATTCGATTTTTTTGTTCTGGTCCTGATCTGTTGTGTTGGTTCTGTTGGTTGTGTCAGACTGGAGGAGAGGAACATCCAGGTTCTGTTGGAGTCCAAAGTGAGGAGGAGGAACCAGGTTCTGGCCAGCCGGTCCAACAAACTGAAGCGTTTCGGAGACCAAGTTCCAGACCTTTTGATTTCCATCGATGAGGCGAACGCTGCCGGACGCTTCAAGAAAAAACCCATCGGACCCCTGGGTAAAATAACTTTCTTTAAAAGCCAGTGCAACTCCATTCTTGTATTTTATACTCCTTATTCTATTCTGGCTACGTTTTTATTCCTTTTATAGACAATTGTAAAAGTAGGGTAGACATGTGGATATTACAAATATGAACAAAACGTGATCCGTCTCTTCAATGCGTCTCAACCACAGACCTGATTTAGAGCTATTTCCCAAAATGCTATGGAGAGATCTCATTGCGTTTTTGTCGAAGGAACCCATGCGCAGCTCACGTCCGGGTTTTAGGACGCGTCACTATTGGCTTTCGAATAACTATTTTATACAACTCTTATTAATGTCTTATTCTACATGACCATATTCTAGAAGTAATAAACCATTAGTTGAGAGTTTTTCCTCAATAACCCTCTAATTACAGTTACACTGGCTCTCTAAAAAATCTATTTGAAAGCTGCAGCTGATTCAGAACGCCGCTGCTCGAGCCAGAGATCTAGGCGTAGTCATGGACTCTGACCTGAGCTTCAACAGTCACGTTAAAGCAGTTCCTAAATCAGCCTGCTATCACCTAAAGCACATATCTAGGGTTAAAGACTAATGTCACAGCAGGACCTGGAGACACGTGTCCATGCCTTTATCTTCAGTAGACTGGACTACTGCAAAGGTGTCTTCACAGGTCTCACTAACACATCTATTAGGAAGCTGCAGCTGATTCAGAACGCCGCTGCTCGAGTCCTCACTAACACTAAGAAAGTGGATCACATCACTCCTGCTCTGAAGTCTTCACTCTGGCTTCCTGTGTGTCAAAGAATAGATTTCTAAATACTGCTGCTGGGTTATAAAGCACTGAATGGTTTAGGCCCAGAATACATTTCTGACCTCCTGCTAAACTATGAACCATCCAGACCTCTCAGGTCTTCAGGGACGGGTCAGCTTCCTGTCCCCAGAGACAGATCTCTCAGGTCTTCAGGGACTGGTCAGCTTCCTGTCCCCAGAGACAGATCTCTCAGGTCTTCAGGGACTGGTCAGCTTCCTGTCCCCAGAGACAGATCTCTCAGGTCTTCAGGGACTGGTCAGCTTCCTGTCCCCAGAGACAGATCTCTCAGGTCTTCAGGGACTGGTCAGCTTCCTGTCCCCAGAGACAGATCTCTCAGGTCTTCAGGGACTGGTCAGCTTCCTGTCCCCAGAGACAGATCTCTCAGGTCTTCAGGGACTGGTCAGCTTCCTGTCCCCAGAGTCAGATCTCTCAGGTCTTCAGGGACTGGTCAGCTTCCTGTCCCCAGAGACAGATCTCTCAGGTCTTCAGGGACTGGTCAGCTTCCTGTCCCCAGAGACAGGTCTCTCAGGTCTTCAGGGACGGGTCAGCTTCCTGTCCCCAGAGGCAGATCTCTCAGGTCTTCAGGGACTGGTCAGCTTCCTGTCCCCAGAGACAGATCTCTCAGGTCTTCAGGGACCGGTCAGCTTCCTGTCCCAAGAGACAGATCTCTCAGGTCTTCAGGGACCGGTCAGCTTCCTGTCCCCAGAGACAGATCTCTCAGGTCTTCAGGGACTGGTCAGCTTCCTGTCCCCAGAGGCAGATCTCTCATGTCTTCAGGGACTGGTCAGCTTCCTGTCCCCAGAGACAGATCTCTCATGTCTTCAGGGACTGGTCAGCTTCCTGTCCCCAGAGACAGATCTCTCATGTCTTCAGGGACTGGTCAGCTTCCTGTCCCCAGAGACAGATCTCTCAGGTCTTCAGGGACTGGTCAGCTTCCTGTCCCCAGAGACAGATCTCTCAGGTCTTCAGGGACTGGTCAGCTTCCTGTCCCCAGAGACAGATCTCTCAGGTCTTCAGGGACTGGTCAGCTTCCTGTCCCCAGAGTCAGATCTCTCAGGTCTTCAGGGACTGTTCAGCTTCCTGTCCCCAGAGACAGATCTCTCAGGTCTTCAGGGACTGGTCAGCTTCCTGTCCCCAGAGACAGATCTCTCAGGTCTTCAGGGACTGGTCAGCTTCCTGTCCCCAGAGACAGATCTCTCAGGTCTTCAGGGACTGGTCTGCTTCCTGTCCCCAGAGTCAGAACTAAACCTGGAGGAGCAGCGTTCAGTTATCATGCTCCAAACATCTGGAGCTCCCAGAAACCTGCAGGTCCGCTGCGACTCGGACTGCTTTCAGAGTTTGTCGCTGCTTCTAATTGAAACTGAGCCGTTGTGTTCGTCAGTGAAGTGGAACCTCTGTGTGAACTATTCATATCTTAAACCGCACTGTAACTTTTATTCATGTATTTTTTCTTTTAATGTTTCTTTGATTATCTGTTACTGTTTCTAAATGCCTTTGTCTGAATGTCTTTCATCTTTGTAAGGCACCTTGAATTGCCTCGTGTTGAAAGGTGCTATTTAAATAAACTTGCCTAATTCATGCTGATCTATTTTGAGTAAGGACGTTGTTACATGGGTTGTGGTCTTAAGATGCTCAATATGGGCCGAACAAGAAGAGCAACTCTCCCATAATAACACCTAACAGATATGATCTGTTCCTATGATGCAAATGTATCATCTCTTCAATTCACACACGGCATCTGTCGCAGTCTGTCCGTCCTGGAGAGGATCCTCCTCTGCTGCTCTCCTGAGGGTTCTCCATGTTCCCTGAGACTGTGGGTTTTCTACGGAAGTTTTTCCTTGTACCATGTGAGGGTCTGAGGACAGAGGGTCTGAGGACAGAGGGTCTGAGGACAGAGGGTCTGAGGACAGGGCGTCTAAGGACAGAGGGTCTGAGGATAGAGGGTCTGAGGATAGAGGGTCTGAGGACAGAGGGTCTGAGGACAGAGGGTCTGAGGACAGAGGGTGTGAGGACAGAGGGTCTGAGGACAGAGGGTGTGAGGACAGAGGGTCTGAGGACAGAGGCTCTGAGGACAGAGGGTCTGAGGATAGAGGGTCTGAGGACAGAGGGTCTGAGGACAGAGGGTCTGAGGACAGAGGGTCTAAGGATAGAGGGTCTGAGGACAGAGGGTCTTAAGACAGAGGGTCTGAGGACAGAGGGTCTAAGGACAGAGGGTCTGAGGATAGAGGGTCTGAGGATAGAGGGTCTGAGGATAGAGGGTCTGAGGACAGAGGGTCTGAGGACAGAGGGTCTTAAGACAGAGGGTCTGAGGACAGAGGATCTGAGGACAGAGGATCTGAGGACAGAGGATCTGAGGATAGAGGGTGTGAGGACAGAGGATCTGAGGACAGAGGATCTGAGGATAGAGGGTCTGAGGATAGAGGGTGTGAGGACAGAGGGTCTGAGGACAGAGGGTGTGAGGACAGAGGGTCTGAGGACAGAGGCTCTGAGGACAGAGGGTCTGAGGATAGAGGGTCTGAGGACAGAGGGTCTGAGGACAGAGGGTCTGAGGACAGAGGGTCTAAGGAAGGACAGAGGGTCTGAGGATAGAGGGTCTGAGGACAGAGGGTCTTAAGACAGAGGGTCTGAGGACAGAGGGTCTAAGGACAGAGGGTCTGAGGATAGAGGGTCTGAGGATAGAGGGTCTGAGGATAGAGGGTCTGAGGACAGAGGGTCTGAGGACAGAGGGTCTTAAGACAGAGGGTCTGAGGACAGAGGATCTGAGGACAGAGGATCTGAGGACAGAGGATCTGAGGACAGAGGATCTGAGGATAGAGGGTGTGAGGACAGAGGATCTGAGGACAGAGGGATCTGAGGATAGAGGGTCTGAGGATAGAGGGTGTGAGGACAGAGGGTCTGAGGACAGAGGGTCTGAGGACAGAGGGTCTGAGGATAGAGGGTCTGAGGACAGAGGGTCTGAGGACAGAGGGTCTGAAGACAGAGAGTCTGAGGATAGAGGGTCTGAGGACAGAGGGTCTGAGGATAGAGGGTCTGAGGACAGAGGGTCTGAGGACAGAGGGTCTGAGGACAGAGGATCTGAGGACAGAGGGTCTGAGGACAGAGGGTCTGAGGACAGAGGGTCTGAGGACAGAGGGTGTGAGGATAGAGGGTGTGAGGATAGAGGGTCTGAGGACAGAGGGTCTGAGGACAGAGGGTCTGAGGACAGAGGGTCTGAGGACAGAGGATCTGAGGACAGAGGATCTGAGGACAGAGGGTGTGAGGACAGAGGATCTGAGGACAGAGGATCTGAGGATAGAGGGTCTGAGGATAGAGGGTGTGAGGACAGAGGGTCTGAGGACAGAGGGTCTGAGGACAGAGGGTCTGAGGACAGAGGGTCTGAGGACAGAGGGTCTGAAGACAGAGGGTCTGAGGATAGAGGGTCTGAGGACAGAGGGTCTGAGGATAGAGGGTCTGAGGACAGAGGGTCTTAAGACAGAGGGTCTGAGGACAGAGGGTCTGAGGACAGAGGGTCTGAGGACAGAGGGTCTGAGGACAGAGGGTGTGAGGACAGAGGGTCTAAGAACAGAGGGTCTTAGGACAGAGGGTCTGAGGACAGAGGGTCTTAGGACAGAGGGTCTGAGGACAGAGGGTCTGAGGACGGAGGGTCTGAGGACAGAGGGTCTGAGGACAGAGGGTCTGAGGACAGAGGGTCTGAGGACAGAGGGTCTGAAGACAGAGGGTCTGAGGACAGAGGGTCTGAGGACAGAGGGTCTGAGGACAGAGGGTCTGAGGACAGAGGGTCTAAGAAAGGACAGAGGGTCTGAGGATAGAGGGTCTGAGGACAGAGGGTCTAAGGATAGAGGGTCTGAGGATAGAGGGTCTGAGGATAGAGGGTCTGAGGACAGAGGGTGTGAGGACAGAGGGTGTGAGGACAGAGGGTCTGAGGACATAGGGTCTAAGGACAGAGGGTCTGAGGACAGAGGGTCTGAGGACAGAGGGTCTGAGGACAGAGGATCTAAGGACAGAGGGTCTTAGGACAGAAGGTCTGAGGACAGAGGGTCTAAGGACAGAGGGTCTGAGGATAGAGGTCTGAGGACAGAGGGTCTTAGGACAGAGGGTCTGAGGACAGAGGGTCTTAAGACAGAGGGTCTGAGGACAGAGGGTCTAAGGACAGAGGGTCTAAGGACAGAGGGTGTCGTATTGTCATACTGATATTCTGTACACACTGTGAAGTCCACTGAGACGAATGTAACATTTGTATTTAAATAAAGTTTTCCTTGTGTTGTGTATTTAAATAAAGTTTTCCTTGTGTTGTGTATTTAAATAAAGTTGTCCTTGTGCTTCAGGGGCGTTCATCAGCCTGAAGGACCCCCTGCTGGCAGCAGCCGTGGAGGCGTGTCTGCGCGGCTTCATGAAGGCGTTCTGCTGCGATAACCACGGCGACGAGGCGCTGCTGCAGGACATCATGAGGCGGCATTACACGAAAGGAAACCGACCGCAGATCAACGTCAGCCGCTTCTCCGAGAAACTCTACAACCTGCGCGGGAGGTACGGAGCTGCGGGACGTCGAGAGTAGGGTTTTACTTTGAGTTTTATCGAGCGGTGCAGTGACGAGTCCTGAAACCAGGAAGTGAGTCAGCATTTCTCCACTTCCTGTTCCCTGGTCTCAGAGCCAATGGGATCTCTCCGTAGGGTTTAGGAGACTAGCTGGAACTCAGGTCTGAGGTCGAGACGCGTTGAAGAGACGTTTTGACCCCACTGGGGACTTCTGAAGAGTGGACGTCTCTCAGAAACGATGGTTGCTACCGAGCGGCTGAACGGGACTCCAGAAGTCGTGGAGGTCGTCATGACGCCGAACACGTGAACGCTCCTCTGTTAGTTTCTGTTCTGCTTGAAAGCCAGTCCCCGCCTCCTGCAAAGGGTTCAGACAAACGCTTCAACTCGTTCCATCTAGAGTGTTTGAATCTGGATCTGAAGTCGGCGAGACGTTGAAGTCGTGCGGCTGGACTCGGCTGTAGCTCCTTTGTAGCATCACGTTAGCATTTAGCTTCTGGACGTTAGATTTACGATTAGGAACTGAACTTAAACTACAAAATAATTAACGTACTACTGCGTTTAAAGGTCTCCTATCATGCAAAATGCACTTTTTGATGTCTTCTCTACATCACCATGTGTCCCCCATGTCCCCCCCCGGTGTGTCAGGAACCAAACCCCTCTCTTCTCCTCCGTACCCTCATCTCTAAAAACGGGGGAACAACGGAGCTGATCCAGATTTGCTGCGTCATGACGACATTACTAAAATGTGGGCGGGCTTTAACCCCACGGGCCAATCAGAAGCGTTCCTGTCAGAAACAATGAGACGTGTTCTGGAAGTTATATGGGGTGTTTCTCAATGTCGAGGACGCTTGCTTGGTAGCACATGTCTTCCGAGTCACTTGCTTCAGAAGCGAGGCAAGAATCCTTCCTGGCATTCGGAAAACGAAGAGTGGAACAGGCGAGCAAGTGTGCAGGTGTCACTCACTTCAGAGACATGTCCTTAGTAACGGCTGGGAGAGGGGGGGGGCTACAAGGACCTGTTTGGGGTTTGGAGCAGGACACTTCAGAGACATGTCCTTAGTAACAGCTGGAGAGAGGGGGGGGGCTACAAGGACCTGTTTGGGGTTTGGAGCAGGACACTTCAGAGACATGTCCTTAGTAACAGCTGGAAGAGAGGGGGGGGCTACAAGGACCTGTTTGGGGTTTGGAGCAGGACACTTCAGAGACATGTCCTTAGTAACAGCTGGAAGAGAGGGGGGGGGCTACAAGGATCTGTTTGGGGTTTGGAGCAGGACACTTCAGAGACATGTCCTTAGTAACAGCTGGAAGAGAGGGGGGGGGGCTACAAGGACCTGTTTGAGGTTTGGAGCAGGACACTTCAGAGACATGTCCTTAGTAACAGCTGGGAGAGGGGGGGGGCTACAAGGACCTGTTTGGGGTTTGGAGCAGGACACTTCAGAGACATGTCCTTAGTAACAGCTGGAAGAGAGGGGGGGGGCTACAAGGACCTGTTTGGGGTTTGGAGCAGGACACTTCAGAGACATGTCCTTAGTAACAGCTGGAAGAGAGGGGGGGGCTACAAGGACCTGTTTGGGGTTTGGAGCAGGACACTTCAGAGACATGTCCTTAGTAACAGCTGGAAGAGAGGGGGGGGGGCTACAAGGACCTGTTTGGGGTTTGGAGCAGGACACTTCAGAGACATGTCCTTAGTAACAGCTGGAAGAGAGGGGGGGGGCTACAAGGACCTGTTTGGGGTTTGGAGCAGGACACTTCAGAGACATGTCCTTAGTAACAGCTGGAAGAGAGGGGGGGGGCTACAAGGACCTGTTTGGGGTTTGGAGCAGGACACTTCAGAGACATGTCCTTAGTAACAGCTGGAAGAGAGGGGGGGGGCTACAAGGACCTGTTTGGGGTTTGGAGCAGGACACTTCAGAGACATGTCCTTAGTAACAGCTGGAAGAGAGGGGGGGGGCTACAAGGACCTGTTTGGGGTTTGGAGCAGGACACTTCAGAGACATGTCCTTAGTAACAGCTGGAAGAGAGGGGGGGGCTACAAGGACCTGTTTGGGGTTTGGAGCAGGACACTTCAGAGACATGTCCTTAGTAACAGCTGGAAGAGAGGGGGGGGGCTACAAGGATCTGTTTGGGGTTTGGAGCAGGACACTTCAGAGACATGTCCTTAGTAACAGCTGGAAGAGAGGGGGGGGGGCTACAAGGATCTGTTTGGGGTTTGGAGCAGGACACTTCAGAGACATGTCCTTAGTAACAGCTGGAAGAGAGGGGGGGGGCTACAAGGATCTGTTTGGGGTTTGGAGCAGGACACTTCAGAGACATGTCCTTAGTAACAGCTGGAAGAGAGGGGGGGGGCTACAAGGACCTGTTTGGGGTTTGGAGCAGGACACTTCAGAGACATGTCCTTAGTAACAGCTGGAAGAGAGGGGGGGGGCTACAAGGACCTGTTTGGGGTTTGGAGCAGGACACTTCAGAGACATGTCCTTAGTAACAGCTGGAAGAGAGGGGGGGGGCTACAAGGACCTGTTTGGGGTTTGGAGCAGGACACTTCAGAGTCATGTCCTTAGTAACAGCTGGAAGAGAGGGGGGGGGCTACAAGGATCTGTTTGGGGTTTGGAGCAGGACACTTCAGAGACATGTCCTTAGGAACAGCTGGAAGAGAGGGGGGGGGCTACAAGGACCTGTTTGGGGTTTGGAGCAGGACACTTCAGAGTCATGTCCTTAGTAACAGCTGGAGGAGAGGGGGGGGGCTACAAGGACCTGTTTGGGGTTTGGAGCAGGACACTTCAGAGACATGTCCTTATATCTTTTTGATATATGTGAGACCTATACTATATGCCTAATGATAGTAGGAGTCCTTTAGCTCTTCTTCTGTGGTGTTTGCAGGAAGGCTCTTCATACAGACTTTCCCTCGCTGCTGGACGTCATCACCGTCACGAGTCCGGTCGTCTTCAACTGTCTGATCGATATGAGAGGCGTCGAGTCCATCCTCATCATCAAGGTCACACACCTTTGCATTATTGTTAATAGTTTTATATTTTTGGTGAAATAATCAATTAATGCTTATAAATATATAAATGTATTTATATATATATATATAAATGTATTGTATGTACAATCATTAAAATTTGATAGACAGCAGTGTCTAATAGATCGGTTGAAGCCTGTTGCTGCCGAGTCCTCCAGAGGTCTGTCCTACGAAGCCGGTTCAAGCTAACCTGGATATGTTTGAGTTAGCCGGCTCACCTAACCCAAAACAATCGCGCTCTCGCTAAGCGGTCAGACGACGCTGGTTATCAACTCGGTAACTCGAGCCAGGGTGTCTCCGTCCGGCTGAGTGCGCGTTCACATGAAAGGGGCGGGGCTAGCAACATTCGACCAATCACAGACATGGAGAAGCTACTGACAGCGCAGCGTCATACTTCCTGAATGAAGAGTCAACTCTAATATCAGACACATGAAGAAGTTAAACTTGAAACATGACTCGAACACTTGATCAGGATCAGAGCCTCAGAGCTGCAGCTGCAAGGTGAACACAGCTGGAGCAGAGCAAGTGTTGGAATGCGTCCATCAGCAGGTTCATGATGTCACTGCCCGTCTAACACACCGTCTGACTGGGCTTAGTGTACTCTGATCCGGGTTCTGATGCTGACTGGACTTAGTGTACTCTGATCCGGGTACTGATGCTGACTGGACTTAGTGTACTCTGATCCGGGTACTGATGCTGACTGGACTTAGTGTACTCTGATCCGGGTACTGATGCTGACTGGACTTAGTGTACTCTGATCCGGGTACTGATGCTGACTGGACTTAGTGTACTCTGATCCGGGTTCTGATGCTGACTGGACTTAGTGTACTCTGATCCGGGTACTGATGCTGACTGGACTTAGTGTACTCTGATCCGGGTACTGATGCTGACTGGACTTAGTGTACTCTGATCCGGGTTCTGATGCTGACTGGACTTAGTGTACTCTGATCCGGGTACTGATGCTGACTGGACTTAGTGTACTCTGATCCGGGTTCTGATGCTGACTGGACTTAGTGTACTCTGATCCGGGTTCTGATGCTGACTGGACTTAGTGTACTCTGATCCGGGTTCTGATGCTGACTGGATTTAGTGTACTCTGATCCGGGTTCTGATGCTGACTGGACTTAGTGTACTCTGATCCTGGTTCTGATGCTGACTGGACTTAGTGTACTCTGATCCGGGTTCTGATGCTGACTGGACTTAGTGTACTCTGATCCGGGTACTGATGCTGACTGGACTCAGTGTACTCTGATCCGGGTACTGATGCTGACTGGACTCAGTGTACTCTGATCCGGGTTCTGATGCTGACTGGACTCAGTGTACTCTGATCCGGGTTCTGATGCTGACTGGACTCAGTGTACTCTGATCCGGGTACTGATGCTGACTGGACTCAGTGTACTCTGATCCGGGTTCTGATGCTGACTGGACTTAGTGTACTCTGATCCGGGTACTGATGCTGACTGGACTTAGTGTACTCTGATCCGGGTACTGATGCTGACTGGACTCAGTGTACTCTGATCCGGGTACTGATGCTGACTGGACTCAGTGTACTCTGATCCGGGTACTGATGCTGACTGGACTCAGTGTACTCTGATCCGGGTTCTGATGCTGAGGCAGATCGCTAATGTTCTAGCAGTCAGACTGCTCTGAGGATGGAGCTGAAGTTCTGTTCATGTTCTCGTTCACACAGTCGTGATTTCTACCGGCCGTCTTTCCTTTCTCCTGTGATATGACTGGATCGCTTTGAACTCCGCACGCTGAGCTCTGATTGGTCAGCAGGCGGTGCTTTCACTGATCTGAGCTCTTAGCCTGCAGCGTAACCTGATCCGGAGCAGGCTAGCCGCTCAGCATCAGTTACCATGGAGATCTAGCCGCTCAGAGAACATCCGGCTTCGTAGGACAGGCCTCAGGAGTGTTGTTGTTGTTGTTGTTGGTGTTGTTGTTGTTGTTGTTGTTGTTGTTGTTGACCTGTGTGTTGTTTGTGTATTGTCAGGAGAATGAGGTGGCTCGGCAGGTGATGCAGCAGAGTCGTCCTCCGAAGAACTGCAGAGAGGCGTTCACTGCTGAGGGCGATCAGGTGTTTCCTAACAGATACTACACCTCCGACTGCAAGCGGGCCAAATACCTGGGAGCAGATCTGGAGACAGAGATCAGGTTCTTACATATCTTTAATATCAAGAGACGTGCTAAAGTCTACAAAGTACTTCAGACTAGCTGCACCTCCACCAGCTACCCTGCAGTCTACAAAGTACTTCAGACTAGCTGCTCCTCCACCAGCTACCCTGCAGTCTACAAAGTACTTCAGACTAGCTGCACCTTCACCAGCTCTGAGAACACTTTCATGATCAGTCATTATAAAACATATCATATATATTATTCTGAAATGGACCAATCTGCACAACGACTACTTTCACTGTCTTTACTATATTTAGATGAGAATACTTTCTACTTTCACTTGAGGAACATTTTGAATGAGGACTTTCACCGTGACAGAGTATTCCTACACTCTGGTACTTCTACTTTTACTCAAGATCTGAGTACTTCTACTTTTACGACAAGATCTGAGTACTTCTACTTTTACTCAAGTACAAGATCTGAGTACTTCTACTTTTACTCAAGTACAAGATCTGAGTACTTCTACTTTTACTCAAGTACAAGATCTGAGTACTTCTACTTTTATTACAAGATCTGAGTACTTCTACTTTTACTAAGTACAAGATCTGAGTACTTCTACTTTTACTCAAGTACAAGATCTGAGTACTTTTACTTTTACTCAAGTACAAGATCTGAGTACTTCTACTTTTACCCGAGTACAAGATCTGAGTACTTCTACTTTTACTCAAGTACAATATCTCAGTACTTCTACTTTTACTCAAGTACAATATCTGAGTACTTCTACTTTTACTCAAGTACAATATCTGAGTACTTCTACTTTTACTCAAGTACAAGATCTGAGTACTTTTACTTTTACTCAAGTACAAGATCTGAGTACTTCTACTTTTACTCAAGTACAATATCTGAGTACTTCTACTTTTACTCAAGTACAATATCTGAGTACTTCTACTTTTACTCAAGTACAAGATCTGAGTACTTCTACTTTTACTCAAGTACAATATCTGAGTACTTCTACTTTTACTCAAGTACAAGATCTGAGTACTTCTACTTTTTATACAGTAGCTTTATGCTGATGTCAAATATTTCCCCCTTGATAGATACAGTAGATGGATGGATGGATAGATGGATGGATGGATGGATGGGTTGATGGATGGATGGATGGATGGGTTGATGGATGGATGGATGGATAGATGGATAGATAGATAGATGGATAGATGGATAGATGGATGGATGGATAGATAGATAGATGGATGGATAGCCACATTTAAGGAAGAGATTCCACCGATACTTAACTCGATAGCATGTCTGCATGTAAGGGAGGAAACTTATACAAAATGTACACCACCCCAAATTGATCATGTTGTTGATAGTGCTATAGATGCGCTGCGAATAAAATTAGACTCTGTTGCTCCTTTGAAAAAGAAGAAAATAAAGCAACATAGATTAGCTCCATGGCATAATGCCGAAACCCGCAAAATAAAGCAAAAGTCTAGACAACTTGAAAGGATATGGCGTTCCACTAAACTTGAAGAATCTCGTTTAATTTGGCATATTACTCTCAATGAATATAAGAAAGCACTGCGTAAAGCGAGAGCAGCCTACTACTCTTCATTAATAGATGAGAATAAGAATAATGCAAGATGTCTCTTCAGCACTGTAGCCAGGCTGACAGAGAGCCACAGCTCCATTGAGCCTTCTATTCCCACAGCACTCAGTAGTAATGATTTTATGTGCTTTGTTAACCATAAAATTGTTACTCTTAGAAACAAAATTAATGACCTCTTGCCTTCGACCAGTATAATGTTATCAACAGCTCCCGGAAACGTAAGTTCTAATATTACACTAGATAGTAAACTAGAATGCTTTTCAGCCATTAACCTTGAACAATTACATTCAATGATTCTCTCTTCTAAACCATCAACGTGCGTTAGACCCAATTCCAACTCAGCTGTTGAAGGAAGTGTTTCCATTAATTAGCACTTCTTTATTAAATATTATGAATATGTCTTTATTATCAGGCTATGTTCCACAATCATTCAAAGTAGCAGTGATACAACCGCTTCTTAAAAAGCACAACCTCGATCCAGAGGTTTTAGCCAACTATAGACCTATTTCTAATCTTCCGTTCCTCTCAAAGATTCTTGAGAAAGCGGTCGCAAAACAGCACATCATAGCACAGAGACAGCTCTGGTTAAAGTCACAAATGATATTCTAATAGCCTCAGACAAGGGACTTGTCTCTATTCTTGTGTTGCTCGATCTCAGTGCTGCATTTGATACTATCGACCATGATATCCTATTGCAAAGACTAGAGCACTTGGTTGGCATACAGGGAACTGCTTTAGGCTGGTTTAGGTCCTATCTATCTGAACGCTCTCAGTTTGTACGTGTTAACGATGAATCTTCAACGCAAACCAAAGTTAGCCATGGAGTGCCACAGGGCTCAGTGCTCGGACCTATTTTGTTCACATTATATATGCTTCCGTTAGGCAATATTATAAGGAATCATTCCGTAAACTTTCACTGTTATGCGGATGATACTCAACTATATTTATCAATCAAGCCTGATGAAATTAATCATCTAAATAAAATTCAAGATTGCCTCAAGGACTTAAAAACGTGGATGACCTTAAACTTTTTGATGTTAAACACGACCAAAACTGAAGTTATTGTACTTGGCCCGAAGAATCTACGAAACAAATTATCTAAAGATATACTAACTATGGATGGCATTAATTTGGCCTCCAGTGAGACTGTAAGGA
>CM070494.1:38801412-38901412 GCA_036324585.1 Champsocephalus esox
ATGTTCAGGTGTATATCAGTATGTAGTGTCTCTACTTTAAAGAGTCCTCTCCTGCTGATGTTCAGGTGTATATCAGTGTGTAGTGTCTCTACTTTAAAGAGTCCTCTCCTGCTGATGTTCAGGTGTATATCAGTATGTAGTGTCTCTACTTTAAAGAGTCCTCTCCTGCTGATGTTCAGGTGTATATCAGTGTGTAGTGTCTCTACTTTAAAGAGTCCTCTCCTGCTGATGTTCAGGTGTATATCAGTATGTAGTGTCTCTACTTTAAAGAGTCCTCTCCTGCTGATGTTCAGGTGTATATCAGTATGTAGTGTCTCTACTTTAAAGAGTCCTCTCCTGCTGATGTTCAGGTGTATATCAGTATGTAGTGTCTCTACTTTAAAGAGTCCTCTCCTGCTGATGTTCAGGTGTATATCAGTATGTAGCGTCTCTACTTTAAAGAGTCCTCTCCTGCTGATGTTCAGGTGTATATCAGTATGTAGTGGCTCTACTTTAAAGAGTCCTCTCCTGTTGATGTTCAGGTGTATATTTAGTGGCTCGTTTAGAGGCTTGATGAATGACTGAATGGTTTGGAAAACACCTGTATCTTGAGGATGAGATTTATGTTGTTGTTGTTGTTGTTGTTGTTGTTGTTGTCCTCAGGAGGAGCAGCTGGAGCTGGAGGCTGAGTGCAGCAAACATGAACAAAGCCTCCAGGTGTCAGAGAAGAACCTGAAGAGTCATGCAGAAACGATGGCAGAGATGAAGAGTGGCCTCGCCCAGACAGAGGAAGAGCTGAAGGTAATAATCAATAACGAGATTAAAAACAATTACGAGAAACTTCAAAATGTTCAACTCGTATTAAAGTTATTATTCATGCTCCACTTCATGTTTTGATTCGTCTGTCTGTCTGTCCGTCTGTCTGTCTGTCCGTCTGTTTGTCTGTCTGTCTGTCTGTCCGTCTGTCTGTCCGTCCGTTTGTCTGTCTGTCTGTCTCGTCTGTTTGTCTGTCTGTCTGTCTGTCTGTCCGTCCGTCTGTCTGTCTGTCTGTCCGTCTGTCTGTCTGTCTGTCTGTCTGTCTGTCTGTCTGTCTGTCTGTCTGTCTGTCTGTCTGTCTGTCTGTCTGTCTGTCTGTCTGTCCGTCTGTCTGTCTGTCTGTCTGTCTGTCTGTCCGTCTGTCTGTCTGTCTGTCTGTCTGTCTGTCTGTCTGTCTGTCCGTCTGTCTGTCTGTCCGTCTGTCTGTCCGTCTGTTTGTCTGTCTGTCCCTGTCTGTCTGTCACCTGTCTGTCTGTCACCTGTCTGTCGTCCGTCTGTCACCTGTCTGTCCGTCCGTCTGTCGACTGTCTGTCTGTCTGTCTGTCTGTCTGTCTGTCCGTCCGTCCGTCTGTCTGTCTGTCACCTGTCTGTCTGTCTGTCTGTCTGTCTGTCTGTCACCTGTCTGTCTGTCACCTGTCTGTCGTCCGTCTGTCTGTCACCTGTCTGTCTGTCCGTCTGTCGTCTGTCTGTCTGTCTGTCTGTCCGTCCTGTCTGTCCTGTCTCGTCCGTCTGTCTGTCTGTCTGTCCTGTCTGTCCGTCCGTCCGTCTGTCTGTCTGTCTGTCCGTCTGTCTGTCTGTCTGTCCGTCCGTCTGTCTGTCTGTCTGTCTGTCTGTCCGTCTGTCTGTCGTCCTGTCTGTCGTCCGTCTGTCACCTGTCTGTCTGTCTGTCTGTCTGTCTGTCACCCGTCTGTCCGTCCGTCGTCCGTCCGTCCGTCGTCCGTCCGTCTGTCTCTCTGTCCGTCTATGTGTCTGTCTGTCTGTCTGTCTGTCTGTCTGTCCGTCCGTCCGTCTGTCTCTCTGTCTGTCTCTCTGTCCGTCTATCTGTCTGTGTGTCTGTGTGTGTGTGTGATCTCCCCCTGCAGGAGTGTGTGAGTAAAGCGTCAGAGATCAGTCCTCAGCGACAGGTCGTGTCCGCCAGCTCGAGGAGTTTGGACACAGAAATAACTCGACTGCAGAGGAAGATCAAAGTTTACGAGAGCATTCACGGAGAGCAGCAGCTCACAGTGAGGTGAGGAACCACACGCTGTGAGTCGACACCAAATCAAGACGCACCTTTTCGTTCGACTTTCTCTGAATTCTGACATTTTTGGAGAATTGAATATTTTCCTTAGAATTGATTTTTTTTCTCACAATTTTGACTTTTTCTCATATTTTATTATTTTTCTTAGAATTCTTACTTTTTTCAGAGTTTAATTTTTTTGGTGAGGAATTATTTCACTATTAGTCAAAACAAAGTAAAGAGATTTTGCACCTTTTGGTTATCAGCTCAAAATGTGCTTACACTGACAGAATGCTCGTGTTCCCTGAATCATGTTGTTGGACACCATGAGAACTTAAATCAGAAATATTATATATTATTATTATATGTATTAATTAGTAATATATATTTTTGATCAAAATGTTTCCTCTTCCTCAGGGAGTACGCCGAGGCGGTGTCTCTGTTCAGACAGAAGAGCAAACAGGCGAGAGACCTGCGGAGATTCATCGACCGCCTCGAACACATCATATCGGACAGACAGAGCAGATACAAGGTCCTGAGGAGGTATGTAACATTAATACTTTTACACCTTGTGCACAGATACTATGAATACAGAATTGACTTTTTTCTTAAAATCGATTTTCGGAATTTAGATTTTATTAGTTTACTTTTTTTTCTTTTGACTTTTTATTGAATGTTTAAAACTTGACTTTTTAAGGACGCTTAAACTAGAAAATATCAGAATACTGCAGAGAGACTTCACAGCGTGCTGTTCTGTGTTCTTCCTTCAGGTCTCTATCGGTCAGGTGTAAATTATATTTTAATAACTTCATGATAAAGATGAACTGCTGCGGCTCCATGATCTTCGACCACAACAACGAGACGCTCTCCATCTCCGTGCGTACAGTTACTCCTTTCTTATTTCAGCATTTAAAACATTGAAGCGTACAATAACAAGTAAACAAACAATATTGTTTAAAGTAAGATGGACTGTCCTGGTTTGTTTCTCACCTGTAGTTGTCTCACCTGTAGTTGTCTCACCTGTGTTGTCTCACCTGTGTTGTCTCACCTGGTTGTCTCACCTTAGTTGTCTCACCTGTGTTGTCTCACCTGTGTTGTCTCCCTGTGTTGGCTCACCTGTGTTGTCTCACTGTAGTTGCTCACCTGTAGTTGTCTCACCTGTAGTTGTCTCACCTGTAGTTGTCTCACCTGTAGTTGTCTCACCTGTGTTGTCTCACCTGGCTTGTCTCACCTGTAGTTGTCTCACCTGTGTTGTCTCACCTGTAGTTGTCTCACCTGTGTTGTCTCACCTGGCTTGTCTCACCTGTGTTGTCTCACCTGTAGTTGTCTCACCTGTAGTTGTCTCACCTGGCTTGTCTCACCTGGCTTGTCTCACCTGGCTTGTCTCACCTGTAGTTGTCTCACCTGGCTTGTCTCACCTGTGTTGTCTCACCTGTAGTTGTCTCACCTGTGTTGTCTCACCTGTGTTGTCTCACCTGTAGTTGTCTCACCTGTAGTTGTCTCACCTGTAGTTGTCTCACCTGGTTGTCTCACTGTAGTTGTCTCACCTGGCTTGTCTCACCTGTAGTTGTCTCACCTGTAGTTGTCTCACCTGGTTGTCTCACCTGTAGTTGTCTCACCTGGCTTGTCTCACCTGGTTGTCTCACCTGTGTGTCTCACCTGTAGTTGTCTCACCTGTGTTGTCTCACCTGGCTTGTCTCACCTGTGTTGTCTCACCTGTGTTGTCTCACCTGGTTGTCTCACCTGGCTTGTCTCACCTGTAGTTGTCTCACCTGTGTTGTCTCACCTGTAGTTGTCTCACCTGTAGTTGTCTCACCTGGCTTGTCTCACCTGGCTTGTCTCACCTGGCTTGTCTCACCTGTAGTTGTCTCACCTGGCTTGTCTCACCTGTGTTGTCTCACCTGTAGTTGTCTCACCTGTGTTGTCTCACCTGGCTTGTCTCACCTGTAGTTGTCTCACCTGTGTCACGTTGTCTCACCTGGCTTGTCTCACCTGGTTGTCTCACCTGGCTTGTCTCACCTGTAGTTGTCTCACCTGGCTTGTCTCACCTGTGTGTCTCACCTGTAGTTGTCTCACCTGTGTTGTCTCACCTGGCTTGTCTCACCTGTAGTTGTCTCACCTGTAGTTGTCTCACCTGGCTTGTCTCACCTGTGTTGTCTCACCTGGCTTGTCTCACCTGGCTTGTCTCACCTGTAGTTGTCTCACCTGGCTTGTCTCACCTGTGTTGTCTCACCTGTAGTTGTCTCACCTGTGTTGTCTCACCTGGCTTGTCTCACCTGTAGTTGTCTCACCTGTAGTTGTCTCACCTGTAGTTGTCTCACCTGGCTTGTCTCACCTGTAGTTGTCTCACCTGGTTGTCTCACCTGTAGTTGTCTCACCTGTAGTTGTCTCACCTGTGTTGTCTCACCTGGCTTGTCTCACCTGTAGTTGTCTCACCTGTAGTTGTCTCACCTGTAGTTGTCTCACCTGGCTTGTCTCACCTGTAGTTGTCTCACCTGGCTTGTCTCACCTGGCTTGTCTCACCTGTAGTTGTCTCACCTGTAGTTGTCTCACCTGTGTTGTCTCACCTGTGTTGTCTCACCTGGTTGTCTCACCTGTAGTTGTCTCACCTGTAGTTGTCTCACCTGTTGTCTACTGCTTGTCTCACCTGGCTTGTCTCACCTGGCTTGTCTCACCTGTAGTTGTCTCACCTGTAGTTGTCTCACCTGGCTTGTCTCACCTGTAGTTGTCTCACCTGGCTTGTCTCACCTGGCTTGTCTCACCTGTTGTCTCACCTGTATTGTCTCACCTGTGTTGTCTCACCTGGCTTGTCTCACCTGTGTTGTCTCACCTGTAGTTGTCTCACCTGGCTTGTCTCACCTGGCTTGTCTCACCTGTAGTTGTCTCACCTGTGTTGTCTCACCTGTAGTTGTCTCACCTGTAGTTGTCTCACCCTTGTCTCACTGCTTGTCTCACCTGGTTGTCTCACCTGTAGTTGTCTCACCTGGTCTCACTGTTGTCTCACCTGTAGTTGTCTCACCTGGTTGTCTCACCTGGCTTGTCTCACCTGTAGTTGTCTCACCTGTAGTTGTCTCACCTGGCTTGTCTCACCTGTAGTTGTCTCACCTGGCTTGTCTCACCTGGCTTGTCTCACCTGGCTTGTCTCACCTGTAGTTGTCTCACCTGGCTTGTCTCACCTGTTGTCTCACCTGTAGTTGTCTCACCTGTGTTGTCTCACCTGGCTTGTCTCACCTGTAGTTGTCTCACCTGTAGTTGTCTCACCTGTAGTTGTCTCACCTGTTGTCTCCCTGTAGTTCTCACCTGGCTTGTCTCACCTGTGTTGTCTCACCTGGCTTGTCTCACCTGTAGTTGTCTCACCTGTGTTGTCTCACCTGAAGTTGTCTCACCTGGCTTGTCTCACCTGTAGTTGTCTCACCTGCAGTTGTCTCACGTGGCTTGTCTCACCTGTGCAGGTGATGCCCCCGGGCCGGGGGGATGAGGCGGTGTTGAGTGACATGCGCTCTCTGAGTGGAGGCGAGCGCTCGTTCTCCACCGTCTGCTTCATGCTCTCTCTGTGGGAGATCACAGAGTCTCCCTTCAGGTGCCTCGACGAGTTCGACGTCTACATGGTACACACACACACACACACACACACACACACACACACTTGCTTTCAGACGACCGCTGCCACTCCGTCCGAGGTCTTGCTTTCGGTCCCGATAATCCTTAACCTTTTGCAGTTTGTTGCAGATCTGGCCCACGCTCTAAGTCGGGGTTTCCCTCGCTGTGTACAAACTGGACATACGTGGGCTTTCTGTTGTTGTTGTTCAGGAGGGCGATCCCGCCCCCGACGTAAGCGTGACGTATGCGGTCAGGGGCGCCGCCAGGGATTTTGGGCCCCATGAAAAGATATCTCATTGGTTACTTAATGTTCTAAAATAGTTGGGGCCCCTGTCGGTCGCGGGCCCTTAGAATCGTCCTCACTTGTCCCCCCCTTACGGCGCCCCTGTGTGCGGTTCTTGCTTCTAGACGGACACTTTCGCGCTCGGTAAGAACAGGTTTTCGGGGGAAAGAGCCGGCTGCGCGCGGTGTGAACAGGAAAAACCGGTGCTTATCAGGCTCTAGCTCCGAACCGGCCCTGGAACCGCGTCGGTGTGAAAGGGGCGTGTGCGTTTTGATTATTCTTATTTGCACTTTCTTTTTGCAGGATATGCACAACCGGCGGATCTCTCTGGATCTCCTGCTGGAGCTTTCTGAGCGACAGACCCTTCGTCAGTTCATCTTCGTCACTCCTCTCACCACCAGGTGGCGCTCCTCTTCACACTGACCTTTCTATTATACCGTTTTAATTGTCCTTCTTAGTTTCCTGTCCTGAGGCTAAAGCGTGCCCTCACAACTATTATATAGGTTTTAGTTTTTAACTGTATCATAAATATTAGGAATGGATCATTATTTCAAATTGATCTTAAATATAATATGAATTCAGCATTACAATTTAAAAGCGATTTTAATAAAAAATGTATTTGTGATAATTGTGCATTTTTATATGAAATTATAAAAGATTTATTTTCTTTATTCTATAATTTCTGAATTGTCAAAGTATCTTTCTATCGTTATTTATCAATTGTTATTTAAATTATATATATATTTTGTATTACTGCTTTACAATAGATTGCTTTGCATCATTACATAATTTAAAACATATTTAAGTGAAAAGGCAACTTGGGGTGCTAGAGGGTGCTAAAGGGTGCTAGAGGGTGCTAAAGGGTGCTAAAGGGTTCTAAAGGGGGCTAGAGGGTGCTAGATGGTGCTAGAGGGTGCTAAAGGGTGCTAAAGGGTTCTAAAGGGGGCTAGAGGGTGCTAAAGGGTGCTAAAGGGTGCTAAAGGGTTCTAAAGGGGGCTAGAGGGTGCTAGATGGTGCTAGAGGGTGCTAAAGGGGGCTAGAGGGTGCTAGAGGGGGCTAGAGGGTGCTAAATGGTGCTAGAGGATACTAGAGGGTGCTAAATGGTGCTAAATGGTGCTAGAGGATACTAGAGGGTGCTAGAGGGGGCTAGAGGGTGCTAAATGGTGCTAGAGGATACTAGAGGGGTGCTAGAGGGTGCTAAATGGTGCTAGAGGATACTAGAGGGGGCTAGAGGGTGCTAAATGGTGCTAGAGGTACTAGAGGGTGCTAGAGGGTGCTAAATGGGTGCTAGGGTCTAGAGGGTGCTAAAGGGGGCTAGAGGGTGCTAAAGGGTGCTAAAGGTGCTAGGGTCTAAAGGGTGCTAGAGGGTGCTAGAGGGGGCTAGAGGGGGCTAAATGGTGCTAGAGGGTGCTAGAGTGGTGCTAGAGGGGTGCTAGAGGGTGCTAAATGGTGCTAGAGGATACTAGAGGGTGCTAGAGGATACTAGAGGGTGCTAGAGGGGGCTAGAGGGTGCTAGAGGGGGCTAGAGGGTGCTAAATGGTGCTAGAGGATACTAGAGGGTGCTAGAGGGCGCTAGAGGGTGCTCTTCTCATACCTCTTGAGGGGGCAGGGATCCTGTGCGTCGGTTCTTTGGCATATTTTCACTTTGTTTTAACGTCACAGTGTTTTGTGTCTTTCAGCAATCTCCCAAAGTCCAGACTGATAAAGATCCACAAGCTGCCGGATCCAGAGAGAATCTGCAGCGAGGCTCAGCGGGAAGAAGAGGACGCTTAGAAGAGACGGTGGTACGACGTGAAGCTCGATGGATGTCAGCATTCAGTGTGCTCATGTTTGCTTCATTCATGGATGTGTTTGAAAACCTAACGACGGGTTCATGGTTCAGGGCTCGCCGGTATGTTCACTCTTAGTGTTGTGTTAGTGTGCTGCTGCCTTTGGCCACACCATCGTTCTTCACATCGATCTGTTCTCAACATGTCGTGCATCTCGATAACGTGTTCATCGTGACGAGAGGAGGCGAGGCGGGTTGTATTCATCTCGTTCTCACTGTCTGCAAATAAAGTACATTCCTGTCGACCTACAACGAAACCTCTTCAATCACTTTCCTTAAAGGGAACCCGATGTTTGGTGTTACGAATACTGAGCGGACATTTTGGGGTTTGCTTGATGTTCATCGCCGATTAGCGTACACTGGCACATACACCGTGATGAGCCTTTTCCTAAATATAAACACAATTACAATATTTATTTCAGCATTGACATAAAAACTGAAAACGTGGAGTTATAGCATCAATTACATGTTAGACGCATCTTAAGCTTTTACAGGGTGGCCAACTGTGGGCACCGGGCTGGAGTGAGATGGTGATATCGTGGGTTTGATTACACACATGCGCACTAAAGGACTGCTATCGTGTCAGCAGCGGGACCTTAGCGCATATATAGGATATACAAATTAGTGCTGGAGCGACGCGTCGACTTCAAAATATCGTCGACGACATATTTCCGCGTCAACGCGTCGCTACACACACGTGGGTCACCCACAGCAACAAGCAGTTCTAGCTGTGGTGGCTACCATTAGCAGCTAGCATTTGCTCTCCGATTTTTTACATAAAAATGGAATTATGGATTATAAATTCAATTGTCTGTTTATACAGAGACGTTAAAAACCTATGGATCAACCGATTCAGCCGCGTGTTTTCTCGTTTTAATGCCATTGAACACGTCTTTTGATCAGATTGACAGCTACGGTGGTGAGACGATCTCCCTAGAAGCTCTGTAAAGATACGTGTTGTGATGACTGTATTTGCTTCCCCTGTCCGAGTCCGGATCGCTCAGTGATGATACTATATACCTGCATGATCTGTGGAGTCTCAGCTGTAATCGATATCTTGTACGTGCAGCTACGATGAGTAATAAGGGCACTTTCATCTTGAGTTCTGTGCCAATGTCCGTTAGCATTTTTCGCTATAGGTCATTTAGATGCTTCTTATGAGACTTGTGTTTTGTTTTGGTAAACATGGTTTGTATCGTCAGTTAGCTGAGATTATTCCCGTTAATCCGGTGTAACACATTAATAGGTTCTTAAATAATAAGATGCCCTGAGACACTGTGTCGTGAAAAAAATATTTTTTACATTACGTTTTTTAGGAATTGAACAACAGAAAAATAATCGTTAGATTAGTCGACTAATAATCGCCCGATTAATCGTTTTCAAAATAATCGTTTCCCCCCAGCACTAATACAAATACACAAAATTGGACTGTGAAGCCGACAATTGAGCGGCCCGACCAAGCAAGGAGGCAGAACGTCCAAAGATATAACCCGGTGTGAGATATGACACGGCCTCAATCTGCTGCCCACGTGAACACAGCCACCACAAGGATCTCTCACACACTACCAGCCCCCAAACAGACAGGGCAACGGAGCCTAAATACCCACACACGGGGGGGGGCAACACAGGTGGGGGGGGAGGCAACACAGGGCACCAGGTGAACACAATCAACCACAATGAGGCTACACAACCAGGCCGAGATCCATGGGCCCAAAGATCGCCTCCTTGACATGGACACAGACTATAAAGGGCACGAAGTTTCATCAATCAATCAATGTTTATTTATATAGCCCAATATCACAAATGTTACATTTGTCTCAGTGGTCTTCACAGTGTGTACAGAATATCAGTATGACAATACGACACCCTCTGTCCTCAGACCCTCTGTCCTTAGACCCTCTGTCCTCAGACACTCTGTCCTTAGACCCTCTGTCCTTAGACCCTCTGTCCTCAGACCCTCTGTCCTCAGACCCTCTGTCCTTAGACCCTCTGTCCTTAGACCCTCTGTCCTCAGACACTCTGTCCTTAGACCCTCTGTCCTCAGACCCTCTGTCCTCAGACACTCTGTCCTTAGACCCTCTGTTCTCAGACCCTCTGTCCTTAGACCCTCACATCGTACAAGGAAACACTTCCAGAGAAAACCCACAGTCTAAGGGAACATGAGAGAAACCTCAGGAGAGCAGCAGAGGAGGATCCCTCTCCAGGACGGACAGACTGCAATAGATGCCGTGTGTAAATTGAAAAGATAATACATTTGCAACATAGGTAGTCCAAATGTTTGAAATGCATGTGTGTATAATAGGAAGATGAATCCACGAGGATATCCATCAGGACCGATGATCCAGGACCACAGCCACGACTCAATCTAAATCTATTTTTATACGCCTATCCTATGCTATTTTAACTGCAATTCTTTTATGAAAGGTGCTATACAAACAAAGCTTATTTTATGATTATTATATTATATTTGGACAGTGACATGCTTTTGTTGATAGGTAGACAAACACTTCACAAGCTCAAAGACCATTTTTGTGACAGATTGTTGCCCAAAAATCCTGTATATGATGAAATATAACCCAGTGTCTGTTGACTGGTATTACAGCTGTCATCATAGCTCTCAGTCTACCCCCTCTTTCGTATTGAACATGACCCTCAGTGTGTGTCTGCATTATTCTGTCACGCAGTGCTGGTGATATTGTGATGTTGATCGGTGTCGTGTTTCTACCTTGTAGCCCTGAAGTCCAGGGAGTCCGTGGAGCCTCTCTGGGAATAGCTCTCTGCCGTCTGCTGCTCGGAGCTCAGCAGAGGCCTGCAGCCGTCCTCCATGATGCCTCAGACGTTCAGCTACAGCCTCCCAACGCTCATCACCGGACTGGGAGGAAGCATGTTGTAAAATATAATCGGTAACTGGCACACCGCAGCCGTAAAACATGCAATATTTATGAAGTCCCAGTAAAGCAATTGTGTTCTACTTGCTGTGTGAAGCCGTTGTATATTTGTGGTGTAGTACTTTTGTTATTGTTTATTTTGTTGGAGCAATGAGTGGTCTGAAACCCACCTCGGCTCCGCGTGTGCTTTGATGAGCTGGTCAAAATAAAACTACAGAGCCCATTCCGTGTCCTGTTAGTGTTCACTTCCTGTCTGCCTTCTCCTGGAGATTTACCTGACGTCCAGCGCTCCGTCTTTTAACCTCGTTTCCTTTCTCTTTCTGGATCCTCCTTAGCAACCTTCATTAGAGTCCTTGACAGCGGTCTGTATTATCAACGTGTCACATGTTAAGAAGTTACAATCAGAATCGAGTATTCACCTAAGCCGTGTAATACAAGTAGTTAGTCGCCTTAAGGGCCTACACAGCTGTTATGCTACACCACACCGCCCTTCACTGGATGCATAATGAGCTGCACTAAACTACATGTTAGCATTTAAAATATCTAGCCATCTTTTGTGGTTATTTTGGTGAAAGTAACTAAAAAGTAACTAAAGTAGTGTAACTCATTACATTTCAGAGACAGTAATATTGTAATGTAACTTATTACTTTCAAAAGACAGTAATAAGTCATATGTAATATATTACATTTTGGAAGTAACTTGCCCAACACTGTATATCTATGCTCATAACACCTATGTGTGTGTCCAGAGATCAAAGGTTTCCATGGTGTCTGCTCTGATTAGATGATGTCACTCACGTGTGTGTGGCTCCAATCTGCCCGGCAACACCATGACAACCAACTGCAGCACTGAGTCCCATAAGAATGCAGGGGCGGACTGGCCATCGGGAATACCGGGAGTTTCCCCCGGTGGGCCGGTGCTGTGTGTGCACCGGCCCACATTTGTAAGTGTTCCGGCCCAGCCCAGCGGGGTGTGGCCAGGGTTGGGTTGTAACGGAATACATGTAACGGCGTTACGTAATCAGAATACAAAAATCAAGTAACTGTATTCAGCTCGTGTTACATTTGAAAAACGAGTAATCTGATTACAGTTACTTTCGTAAACCTGAAGTGAAGACATTTTGGATTACTTATTGGAATTATTGGTGGAAAGATTTCCTCTCAACATGTAATATTCATTACTAAAGGTACAGCCTTGTCCGGTTCTTGCTCAAGGGCACCACGGCAGGGCAGGAGGTGAACTGGGACCTCTCCAAGTAGAAGTCCACACTCCAAATAGGTCTGGTCGGGGACTTGAACCGGCGACCCTACGGCTCACAGTCCAAGCCCCGACTGACTGCCATAGATTTAGTCCCTAACTCTGCTCTCAAAATGGACCAGATTGATGCATTTAACTTCGACATTTAAAAACAAATCTGAACTGATATCTGTTGTTTCTTTGGGGTTTGTGTGTCCAAAGTGAAGATGGGGGCAGTTTGTCTGAAGTGTACTTCTCTCTTTTCTGAAGAAAAGTCGGTTTGATAGGATGAAGGCAATTGAGCAGGCCAGACTAATAATGCTCCTGAAATCTTTTGAAATTATTTGAATAGATTATTCGAAGCTTTTTAAGACCTCTACACTCTACGTGACGATGTCACGCACTCTAAAATCTAAAACAGCAAGTACATTTACCTGAACCTAAACGTTGATGAGTCAAAAACCGTAAAATATATGAAGAATCTGAAGAACAAGTTCCAAAGCTGGAGGTCTTGTGATCATTTGGTGGTAGACGGTGGTATTGTTGTGCGTCTGGACACATTTCACTGGATCCACCGGTTTGACGCGGCCGTACGCACAGACTCGCACAGCAAATACGCACTAGCTGGGGCAGTGTTGGCCTACAACCGCGCCGATCTCGAGCTGCTGATCAAGGCCGTCAGAGCCAAGGACCCGGACACACTCAGGTCCGTGTCGGAACAGGATGTCGTCCGCCTGTACGTCACCGGGCAGCAGCTGCAACACCACGTTCCGGCTCATCCACCTGGCCATCGAGGAGCCGAAGGGCTTGGCTGGGCTGGACCAGAGTGGAGTGGGCCTCTTTGACACACCTGGTAGGATCTCATACAAAAACATTATTGCAGCTTCAATACAGATGATGATGTAGCATATAAAGTGAGAAAAACAAACTGTATGTATATGTGCCTTTACAGGAGCCATTGACGAGATGTGGGTAGGGCAGCAGAGACGCCTGCAGTGCATCCAGGATCCACCAGGGATGATTATGCATAGGGTGGCCCGCACCACAACCACCAACGGTGTGGACCTGCCCTACTACACAACTCTGCATGGAAGCAACAGCCTGGAGGGATTCCACACGTCTCTGCCTCACATGATCCCAGGTCCACAAGTGTAGTCGCTTTCATTAATAATAATTAAAACCGCGGTCACAGACGTGCGCGCAGTGATGAGCGGGCCCTCGCGTCCGTGCGCCTGTCGGGGGGGCGGCCGGTCGTCCCGGCGTCAAGCAGAGGCGCGCGGGTCCTCGGAAATGAGCCTTTTGTCATTTCACAAATGTTCGCGTCCCAGACTCCCAGGTCCTCCGGCAGCGACCCGGAAACGGATGTCGGCGCGCCGTCTCGAAGGAAAACAAATGTCTCTAAAGGCTCGTCGAGGATCGATTATCGAGGAGGCTGTCTGGAAGAGCCGTAACCGAGGATACACTGATTTAGAGGAGAGAGGAGTCTCTCTGGAGGAGCCGTAACCGAGGGTACTGGTTGGCGACGACTGCTTTAGGAGATATCTACAAACAAACAGTAGATATTTGTCATGAAACCATTTAGTGCTTCACATACTCAAATATACAAGGGCTGTAGCCTGATACTTGTGTGTGTGTGTGTGTGTGTGTGTGTGTGTGTGTGGTGTGTGTGTGTGTGTGTGTGTGTGTGTGTGTGTGTGTGTGTGTGTGTTGATGTGTGTGTTGATGTGCCAGGCAGACAGGCAGGTGTCAGTAGGTTATCTGACATATAAATGGTGAAAAATGGGACATTCTCCGTGAGCCGACGAGCCGTTTGAGCGAAGGACTGTTCCTTCTCAATGTAGCATGACGTTGGATAAGCACTGAACTTGTCCTGGATTGGAATTTTTCCGAACATTTCCCTAGGAGGAGTTTGCAGAAATGTGCAAACAACAAAAATGTGCAAATAACAATAGGTTCCTCGCACTTCGCGCTAGGACGCCGTTGGGTCCTCGCGCTCCGTGCTCGGGCCCTAATAATAAACACGTCTTATAATTAAAAAAATTAAATGGCCCCTTTTCACGGGAGGACATCATCCACGATGGCCCCGGGCCAGACGAGCAGGTGGTTCAGCCCGGGCAGCCCACTCCAGATCCTGAGGCGTACCAGAGCGACGGGGAGTCGCATTGTGAAGGGAGACAATGTGCAGGATGCCACCCTGCCCCACATCACACTCGTCACAGACGAAACCTCCACTGTCAACCCGCCCGCTTTTGTACGTGACTTGGTGTCTTCTAGAATGAAATTAAAATGCACTGCATCAGTGGTCAATGTATCCATTTCAACTTACCACATTTCCCATGTCATTTCTTTAACAGGAGGATGCCTGCGGTCAGAACCCTCTTCCCGGCTTCCAGCAGTTGGAGAGGTTCTGCTCGCTGCTGGTGGAGATGGGTCTCGTGGAGGACAAGCTGTCCCCCGTCACCCAGCAGAGGAACGCGATCCTGGCTGCCTGGAATGCAGTGGAGGACCACGACAAACGGCAGCAGAAGTTCAACCAGCTGTACAGAACGCACTGGGGCAACACCCTGCACTGCCGCTCTAAACGGCACAACCTTGTCGATGCTGCGGTGATACAGCGCGTGAAGATGGGCATTCGCTACGCACCAGCACAACAGGACAGTAGTGCAGTGAACAACAGGCTGATGTACACGCTGGTGCTGTGGTTGAAGTCACCACAGGGTTCTCGCACAAGCCCAGAGAAGACCACTATCTTGAAGGCGTACGAGAGGATCCAGCACCGGGTTTCGGTGGACGATCCCGTCTTGTCTAAAGCAGGCTTTCCGCTGCCAAAGATAAACATTAAGACGGTGCGTGACTTTATCTGCGCTCAAGAATGCCTCCTCGACCTGCGTGCGACCAACCAGCCAGCTCTCAAAGACCACTTCCTCTGCCCACTTGCCTCCAGCGCCACACCAGCCAGCAGTCCTCCCTCCACCAGACTACCCACTGATGCAGCACGTGCCGACACCCAGCGCGGCAGGGACCAAGTCATTGAAGGGAAGGAGGGACATGATCATGCCTCTCTCACACCCTCAGATATCACTGCCAGCTGTGTCACTGCCACGGCCACCAACCCCAGCCCTTTGCCCTCCCCCTCTCCATCCACAGCAACCCGGCCCCTCCACGAGGCCCATCGTGCCTGCCACCAGTACCATCGCCAGACCTCTGCCCTCCCTTGTCCCTGGCCCCATCCTGCCTGCCAGTCAGCCAACCCCAGCCATTGCTAGCCCCTCCTCAATGCCCTTACTGCCTCCATTCAGGCAACCCCGTCTGCTGATGTGTCTGTCCCCACTACTCTCTAGTGCATTCCCTCATCCTGGGCAAGGTCCACGCTTGACAAGCGCAAGGGGATGGACGAGCCCTCGGGAGTAGGAGCCAAAGTGTACAGGCGCAAAGTCTTCTGCCCTGTGAAGAGGATGTCTCCATCAAAGTGTCTAGAGACAACACATCCTCACTCCCAGGTCGGCCTATGTTGACGTTATGTCAAGTCCCCTGCCGGCTTTTTCCAACGCAAGGGGGGGGCCTTAGCGTCCATTTTCAACGCCAGGGGGGGGGCCTTAGCGTCCATTTTCAACGCAAGGGGGGGGGCCTTAGCGTCCATTTTCAACGCAAGGGGGGGGGCCCTTAGCGTCCATGTTCAGCTTTCCGGGATGTCCATGTGCTTCTATGGACGCTCATGTAAGCACGGCATTCGTTTGTGTCAACTGCCCTTAAAGGCAATGAAGACACTACACTACCCAGAATCCCCAGCTATCGTTTGGCCTACACCATGTGCTCTGTTTGACGTCACGTGATTTCTCCCTGCAGAAAAAGAAAACATGGCCGAACTTCGTTTTATTCTGGGTGTAAAATGCCTATTTTAAAGTTAGTTTGGCATTAAAATGCGTTTTGATGTCATTTGATGCGAGAAATATGAGTTGTTATTTCAGATTATGTGTGCAGTGGATGTACATGATCTTTAGTTTGCTAGTTATTACGAAGATTACTTCAGGAAATTGCGTCCAACGTTTTCATTGTTACCAAGGTGGTTGCTAGGGACGCTGCTATCGATATTATTTCTGTTATGTTGTGTAACTGTTTAATGGTGTTATCTTTATTGCTACCCCCTTCCCCGTCAATGTATAGTGTTGGTCCACAGCCTAAACATATTAGTTTAACAAAATCCGCATCTAAAGATACGTTATTTTCCCCCCTGTGCAATTCCAGTCTCACATCTCACAGCACATCGTCATTAACAAATACCGGAAACAGACCGAAAATATTTTTAAAATAATACCTTATTCCGAGTGCTCTTGCTTTTCTCTTTGGAAGTCATCACATAACGGCATTGTAATACACGGTTCGGCTGCATTAAATATTACATATCTGCCGTAGTTCTGTATTTATAGCCCTGATGAGAAGACAAAACATGAGGAACTGAAAACGTGACGTGGATCATAAATATATCAGCCATTAAACAACATCTTACATTTCTTTTCACACATGCGTCTCCTTGCCGTATCAACACTAATTCAGCTCACTTTTATATCTGATCCAATTGGTAGATAGGCTGTATTTACACCATAAAGGTGCACACCTGATATAAAGAGACACCTGGTGGTTAAAGCATGTTATTGAATTTCATTATTTTTATTATTAGATATTAATAGAATCCCTATAAAGTATATTCATTACTCGTTATTCTCTACTAATAGTTCATTAAAGACTGTATGTAATGACTATTTTGCACATCCCGTTCAAGATTTCAAGATGTTCTAAGGTTTATTGACATATCATATAGGCCTACACAACTGTGGTGTAGTTCTGCACTGAATGAAAAACTTGGGTCGCAGGTTCCTCAATAGTGCATTACAAGACATCTATCAATATGTGTGCATACCTCCAGCAATGTTAACTATGTTGTATGTATACTATGATGTAACGCAAATGTTCCAACTTGGGATCAATAAAGTATATCTTATCTTAAGCTGATCGATGGCTACTGCCATATTTGCAAAATGTGCCTCTGAACCTTGACAAGTGCATGTTTCAGGCTTATCAATTAATGTAATGTAATGTAATGTTATCAATTAACAACAGGAGGGGTCACAAACATAAGTCCAGCTGTTAAATAAAGCTCTTCTGACCTTAGCTGGCGTGTGGGTATATATATTAATGCTGCCCATTATGGGCACAAGCAATTTACACCCATTTATTAATTATATGTTTTAAATATGAGTGTTTCCTGTCCCCTAAACCTCCAGGGATGTACACAGTTTAATACTGGCAACTTCTTATTATGGGAAATACGAACACGTCTTTTAAAACTACAACTCCCAGTAGAGACGTGCCATAGAGAACATGTTGCGAAACAGAATAGCCAGCATGTGTAGTTCTGGGGACAGGGTGGGGGAGGGGGGGGACGCGGTGGACCCGTTCAAATCCAGTTTTGAACAGTCTGCCGTGGTTCCATCCCATTTCAAGTGCTGTTCGAGGCTCGGTAACCCTCGGAGCACACTCTCCAATCACAGAGCTTGAGGACGATCACGGGTTTGCCAAACAGAGCACATGGTGTAGTCCAAACGATAGCTGGGGATTCTGGGTAGTGTAGTGTCTTCATTGCCTTTAAGGGCAGTTGACACAAACGAATGCTGTGCTTACATGAGCGTCCATAGAAGCACATGGACATCCCGGAAAGCTGAATATGGACGCTAAGGCCCCCCCCCTTGCGTTGAAAATGGACGCTAAGGCCCCCCCCCCTGGCGTTGAAAATGGACGCTAAGGCCCCCCCCCTGGCGTTGAAAATTGACGCTAAGGCCCCCCCCCCTTGCGTTGGAAAAAGCCGGCAGGGGACTTGACATAACGTCAACATAGGCCGACCTGGGAGTGAGGATGTGTTGCAGATATCACTGCCAGCTGTGTCACTGCCACGGCCACCAACCCCAGCCCTTTGCCCTCCCCCTCTCCATCCACAGCAACCCAGCCCCTCCACGAGGCCCATCGTGCCTGCCACCAGTACCATCGCCAGACCTGTGCCCTCCCTTGTCCCTGGCCCCAACCTGCCTGCCAGTCAGCCAACCCCAGCCATTGCTAGCCCCTCCTCAATGCCCTTACTGCCTCCATTCAGGCAACCCCGTCTGCTGATGTGTCTGTCCCCACTACTCTCTAGTGCATTCCCTCATCCTGGGCAAGGTCCACGCTTGACAAGCGCAAGGGGATGGACGAGCCCTCGGGAGTAGGAGCCAAAGTGTACAGGCGCAAAGTCTTCTGCCCTGTGAAGAGGATGTCTCCATCAAAGTGTCTAGAGAACACAGTTTACAGCAGTTACCAACATTGTACAGCTGTTGCTATGTGAATATTGTAAATAGTCATTTAAATATTTTTCTACTTGCTGTGTTATCATTTTTATTTTTCATGTTGAGTTTTATATGTATTATGTATATTGTAAATATATGTACGTCATTAATGTAAATAGTTCTATGTACATTACATGTTAGACGCTTTTATCCAAAGCGACTTACATACTCAATACTGTGGGGTGAAGGGTCCCAGGGACACACGACATGCTGACTGCAGTGGGGTTTGAACCTGTGCTCCCCTGATCCCAACACCAACGCACTGCGCCACAGCCTCCCTGTACATAATTGTACATCTGATGTGTATCCACTTTAGCTTTTTTACCTGTGCTTATGTTGTTGCTGTGCCATCCTTTATACTGAGTCAATGAAGGTGAATGGCTGCTCAGGAAAAGTCCTAAAGAATCCAACTGGGTTCAATAGCTGGATCATTCCTGTTCTTCGTCCGCAGTGGAGTGACATCTCGTTGTTGTTGACTTGCATAACAACAAATGTTAGTTTACAAGAAGTCCCCTAACATTTGATTCATAGCTGATGACAAATAAATCCTGGGATCTACAAAAGTGAATGTGTTTCATGCATCGGATGTGTATCCACTTGAGCTTTTGTACCTGTGTTTACCTGAGTGTATGCTGTTGCCATCATGTATACTCAATCAATTCAATATTTTGCCAGAACGGTCAAGCTTTAGGAATACAGAGCAGTTCTTATCTTGCCATAACCATAGCCGTGGAGGCAGTGCCAACTAAAATATAATATTGGTGACAAAACACACAGAGCCATCGGTGCAATTGTTACATTCAAATTTCTCTGATATTGTAGGCGTTAATTATCTATTTATTATATGTAACTTAATTTAACTGCACTTTATACAATAAAGTGGTCAGTGTTACAGTGAGTCGTGAAATATGAATTATTGAATGGAATAATGGGGATTAATTTGTTTATCTATATAAGTGACCTGCTCTATCGAAATCAGTCGCATTGACCTGAAGACACATTTTGAGTTGGATACACTGCTGGAAAGAGCAGATTCCTAGCTTTCTAATGATATCAGGATTGTTGTTGTTCTCCAAATATTAAGCGAAATATGTCACATTATATAATGACCGTCACCGAGTCATCGTTTTGAGAAAAAGGCCTTCAAAGTTTTCTCTTCTCTGGAAGCCATCGCTCCGATTGATTATTAGCAAATGATCAAAATACTACGGAGGCAGTGGCGGTTCTACAGGGTGGCACGGGGTGGCAGCTGCCACCTTAGAAAGATGCCTTGCCACCCCAGCTGGCAGCTTTGTTTTGAAAAAAATGTTGTGGCTCATCGGACATTTATGAGAGAAAATCTCTAATGTCCGAGTGCAAGTGAATGCAGCACAAGACGCGAGCCTTGCAACCCCTCCCCCGGCCCTGGAACGAGCGTGGAAATATGATTGGCGGCGATTTAATTTGAACGGGGGACGGCGCAAAACGAGAAGCATTTTGGATCCAAGTAGACTGAAGGAATGAGGTATTTGCGGTCAGCGGCAGCGCCAGGGTATGGCTGGGGTAGGCTACAGCCATACCAAGAAATGGCTTGGCCCCACCATGAGACACGATGTTAAAGTAAGCTAAATAAAGTCCGCCAACTCGCGGAGTAAATCGCACAGACAGCAGTTAGTCAGATTGATTTCAGCCACTCGTCTGGAAATACCGAAGACTAGAAACGGTTTTGAAAACCTTTGTCACGTGATCTTCTTCTCAATAGAACATCTTTGATAATGTCTTCTGGCCAATCAGAATCAAGATAACGACGTGGTGTTGTTGCAGGAAGTCCCGACGGAGAATATTTTTGCTGTAGTACATCTCTATACATCGATACAACATTACGTGTTGATAGAAATCAACACGTAATGAAATAAGACCCCACGGTTTGATGATTGATAGGTGTGTGGGCTGTCTTTCATGTTGACACACAGAGTAACAAAGTAACAACAAACTAAATACCATTCATTTTTTTAAATATGTCGTGGAGTAATAGATGTATTTATGTTTCTTCTCAAGAGAGGACCAGAATGTGTGCAGGGGTTGGGCTTTCAGTATGTCAACTCTTTCAGCTGTGGGGAAGTTGCAGGATTGGCTCCAGGTCGCCCTTTTTATTTACTTCAAGACAAATGTGCCTTTTTATTTCATACAGTTCAATTTGGATTGAGACGGGGAAATAATCTAAACCTCACGCGTGGCGTTTCACTGTCAAGGGGAGCGTGTATGTGATTACATTGCAAATACTGACTTGAGCCCCACCACTGTATGGGTTAGCCCTACCGTAGATTACCCAACACAAATACTCTGGAGCCGCCACTGATTGCGGTCTACAATGACAGAGAAGAGCATGTCAAGTTTGGCTGTACTCAGCATTGAATCAAAACGCACCATAGCTTTAAATCTTAATACGTTTGCGAGGCGTTTTGCTGATCAAGATGGTAATCGCCACATTCAGCTTTTATAGGCAACTTGATGCTCTGCTCACGGAGGAGTCGATGAGAATAATAAACTGTTAAGATGATGACCTTACGTGTGTATAATATTTTTCTTCTTTGAGGGGGTCTGCCCCCAAAAAACAGTTTCAAGTCCTGAGAAAGTCAAATAAGACGGTGTGTAAAACTACACTGCCAAGCCGAAAAAAAGTAACAGCCTTGATTTAACTAGGCCTGTAGGTCAGGACTCTCCACTGGATGATAACTGCAGCGATGTTTATGTTTTAGCTGAATACACGTTGTTTAAGCCTAACTTTAATGTTTGTTCTTTCTGATGTAAAGTCAAGGTTGTAACTGTTTGCAATGAAGTCGTGGGGCGCTGAACTGTTCTTTTGATTGCTTTGAATTATGATAGTAATTACTCGTCTTTCAAATTTGAAGGAGGGTGAGGGCAAGCATCTTAAATCATCTTAAATGATCTCCTCCAAAAAAATATAGTTTATTTAATAATAACAATGAATATGTGAATCATAACAGTGATTGACAGCTGATAGGAATAATATGATTGTTAATGTTATCATATTCATTCAGACAAACATCGACAAGACAGTAATGAATGTACTTATTGCAGCAGTCTGCATTGATTTGGTACCCCTGCTGGTCGAAGAGTGAAACCAACTCATTCAGTTAAAATTCATTACATGATGTCTGCCAGCTTATATTTTATATGTAAGGATTCACTGATGTGCCACAATAATGTCACCTGATGTTGAGTTAAAATATCAATATTGTGGCTTTCCAAGTTAACATTGATTGATATGACTGCGATTAAATTAGCATATACTTCTGCCAGGGGATGCCATCCCCTCAAATTCTCCTGCCACCCCATGAATATTTTTCTAGATCCGCCCGTGTACGGAGGGAAGATATTTTCGTTTGAATCGCAAGTGTGTGTGTGTGTGTATGTTTGTGTAATTTTGCGTTTGTGTGTATTGTGTTTGTTTCTCGGGGAAAACCCTCACGAGAATCACCGGCTGTTGTAGTGCCTGCTGTGACGTTAAGTTACTCCATTCTCCGCTTGTAATTATGCCGAAGCTTCAAAGTTGTATTTATCATCTGAATTTGCCGAAACAAGTTTAATATTCTGAAAGCCAAGACTTTGTTTAATTGAAATCAGATGAAAACAAACTGTAACGGACCCTGCCGAGTTATCTATGATTACTATACTCGTACATTCATAATGTCAGCCAGAGGGAGGGGGGGCGGCGCTGCGGAAGAGCAGATTGCGAATGAGCCTGTCTTCGTCCCTTTACAAGCTTCAAACATGTATTTATTGTGTGATTTAGGAAATAAAAGTTTCATATTCTGATAGCCAAGACTTTGTTTATTTAAAATCAAACAATGTTTTTTTACGCAAATCCACGTTTATTTTTTAAACGAGCCGTTGCGACTTCCGACTGATTCCGATAGAGCTGGTCACATATATGGACAAAGGTAGAGTTCCACATTACACAATGTTCAGATGACTTTGCCCAAAAGCAAATATTTAAGTTGCTTGAGTCAGACTCAGAAATATTAAAACACTTTTAAAATCAGACTCTTGAGTCATAAGGAAATCTATAAGATATCTCACGGAAGAAAAGACACATTTGAATGAAATAAGCTTTATTTCGATGACTTAAATTCAGAAAGACTCTTAAAATATAACTCCAGCCCTCTGGACATCAGGAGGAGGAAACAGCTAGCTTGCCTCTCATCGTTCTTCAAAACAATGCAGTGTGCATTCGCTCATGGACTTAAAGGTGAATACTTTGAGAAAAAGTTTTCCCACACTCTTCACACCACTATGGTTTTTCTCCTGCGTGAATGCGTTGATGTATTTTGAGACCACCTGATGTAGTGAAAGTTTTCCCACACTCTTCACCCAGTACGTTTTTCTCCTGTATGAATACGTTGATGTGATTGAGAGCACCTGATGAGTGAAAGTTTTCCCACACTCTTCACACCAGTACGGTTTTTCTCCTGTATGAATACGTTGATGTGATTTGAGAGCGCCTGATTGAGTGAAAGTTGTCCCACACTCTTCACAGCTGAACGGTTTTTCTCCTGTATGAATACGTTGATGTGATATGAGAGCACCTGATTGAGTGAAAGTTTTTCCACACTCTTCACACCAGTACGGTTTTTCTCCTGTATGAATACGGTGATGTGATTTGAGATCACTTGATGTATTGAAAGTGTTCCCACACTCTTCACAGCTGTACGGTTTTTCTCCTGTATGAATACGTAGATGTGATTGGAGAGAACCTGAGTGAGCAAAAGTTTTCCCACACTCTTCACACCAGTACGGTTTTTCTCCTGTATGAATACGTTGATGTGATTTGAGAGCGCCTGATTGAGTGAAAGTTGTCCCACACTCTTCACAGCTGAACGGTTTTTTCTCCTGTATGAATACGTTGATGTGATATGAGAGCACCTGATTGAGTGAAAGTTTTTCCACACTCTTCACACCAGTACGGTTTTTCTCCTGTATGAATACGGTGATGTGATTTGAGATCACTTGATGTATTGAAAGTGTTCCCACACTCTTCACAGCTGTACGGTTTTTCTCCTGTATGAATACGTAGATGTGATTGGAGAGAACCTGAGTGAGCAAAAGTTTTCCCACACTCTTCACACCAGTACGGTTTTTCTCCTGTATGAATACGTTGATGTGATTTGAGAGCGCCTGATTGAGTGAAAGTTGTCCCACACTCTTCACAGCTGAACGGTTTTTCTCCTGTATGAATACGTTGATGTGATATGAGAGCACCTGATTGAGTGAAAGTTTTTCCACACTCTTCACACCAGTACGGTTTTTCTCCTGTATGAATACGGTGATGTGATTTGAGATCACTTGATGTATTGAAAGTGTTCCCACACTCTTCACAGCTGTACGTTTTTTCTCCTGTATGAATACGTAGATGTGATTGGAGAGAACTGAGTGAGCAAAAGATTTCCCACACTCTTCACACCAGTACGGTTTTTTCCTGTATGAATACGTTGATGTGATTTGAGAGCGCCTGTTGAGTGAAAGTTGTCCCACACTCTTCACGCTGAACGGTTTTTCTCCTGTATGAATCGTTGATGTGATATGAGGCACCTGATTGAGTGAAAGTGTTCCCACACTCTTCACAGCTGTACGGTTTTTCTCCTGTATGAATACGTAGATGTGATTGGAGAGAACCTGAGTGAGCAAAAGTTTTCCCACACTCTTCACACCAGTACGGTTTTTCTCCTGTATGAATACGTTGATGTGATTTGAGAGCGCCTGATTGAGTGAAAGTTGTCCCACACTCTTCACAGCTGAACGGTTTTTCTCCTGTATGAATACGGTGATGTGATTTGAGATCACTTGATGTATTGAAAGTGTTCCCACACTCTTCACAGCTGAACGGTTTTTCTCCTGTGTGAATAAGCAGGTGGCGCTTTAAAGTTCCAGATCTTGTGAAGGATTTGTCACATTGCTGACAGCTGTGACATCTCTCTTTTCCTTTCGGTTTCTAGAACAGACAGACAGAGAAAGAGAGAAAGTTAATCTAAAAAGCATAAATACATTACATTGCATTTAGCTGACGCTTTTATCCAAAGCGACTCACGATAAATGCGTTCGACCAACAAAATACAAACTTGAAGAAAACAGAATCATAAAGTACATCAGGTTTCATAGAGCCAAACATTTCAGGTGCTACTCAACTGGCTTTAGAGGAGCCAGTCCTTTGTTAGTATATAAGTGCTTTGTTAGTAGTTCTATCGCTCGAAGTGGAGTCGAGGGTGCAGCGAGCCGTCTGGCGGAGTGCACGTGCTGGGGTGCACGGTTTAACCATGTCCTGGATGTAGGAAGGGCCAGATCCATTCACAGCACGGTACGCACCAGTGTCTTGAAGTGGATTCTAGCAGTTACCGGAAGCCAGTGGAGGGAGCGGAGGAGCGGCGTGGTGTGGAACATTCAGGAAGGTTGAAGACCAGACGAGCCGCTGCATTCTGGATGAGCTGCAGAGGTCGGATGGCACATGCAGGCAGACCAGCAGGAGGGAGCTGCAGTAGTCTGTACTGTACTCGTTCGCAGGAGAAAGTAGGAAGTGGAGCGCACAGGAGACAGCAGTTTCAGTGCAGACTGTTATGTTTATGTGGGGAAATACATACATTATTTGAGATATATTGCAAACTCGGACTCGGGGTGTAGTTATTTGTTCAAGCACCGGATCGGCAAAACAGGAGAGTCTGTGAACCAGTCTGCCTTGACCTATGTATTCATGTCTGTGACTCTCACAGTATCTGCTGCCCACAGCTGCTTCATAGAAGAAAACCTCCTTCACGTCATGAAATCTCTGCAGCGCCAGGAGGCAGCAACGTGCGACTCAGCAGACTCTGAGAAGAGCAGCACCAGCTGCAAAGAGCAATTCCAGCTTTGGTCCTGAAGAATCTGTTTCTCTGTTGTCCCCGTTCATAAAGCAGAGCAGCAGCATCAGAGCACGGAGCAGAGTCTCTGGATGAGTTCACAGCAGTCCCTCGTTCTTATTGAGCATCCATGTTGTAGTCCGCTGTGTAGAAAATTGTAGTTTCCATGGTTTCCCCACAGCCGCAGACTTGAATTCTCCTATCCACTATCCCTTAACCCGTGACCTTTCACTCAGAGGTCAAGGAATAGGAGATAGGGTTAGAATTTAGGAGCTGATTTTTGGATTATTGGAACACAACCCAAGCCTTTGAATTAGCATTGAGTGAAAAAATGCTAACTAATGCTAACGCACTTTTGCACAGTACTCACGGTAGAAATGCCCTTATTACTTATCGTAACTGCACAAACAAGATATACGATTTAAAGCTGAGACTCCACAGATTCCAGACATGTAATGCCATCACTGTACGCCCCCGAATTGCGGAGCCATCAGCCAGAAAACAGAAAGTAAACAACATCCGGTTTCAAAAATATTACAATAATTCCGTCTTGCCTTTTTTGATTTGTGATCAAAAGTTGTGTTCAACGGAATAAAAAACGCCGCTCAAGGTTAATCCAATGTCTTTGTGTCACGTAGAATTTTTTACTGATAAACCATCATCATATTTATGGCAATATACTGGGTATAACGTGTACTTTCAGATATGCTTCGTTTGCTTCCCTATTACGTCCGCAATGGTAATGTTTACGTGGATTTGGGAACTGCACCTCGATTCTATTGGATGTAATGGTTAAGAAAAAGGTGTAAATCACGCGAATCGACCAATGGGTTCCAGAGATATGGTCCTGCGTAAAGTATAAAGAATGCCAGCCAGCGGAAGCACATCACGCAGCAGGCTCTACTTATTGTTTCCTACGTAAGGAAGCAGGAATAACAGAACAGATTTTTTTTAACAGTGTAATGTGTATAGTCTACTACGGGTTAGTAACTTTACGGGTTACTAACCCTAACCCTAATCCACGAGGATACACATCTATGTGTATCCTCGTGGATTCATCTTCCTATTATACACACATGCATTTCCAAACATCTGGACTACCTATGTTGCAAATGTATTATCTTTTCAATTTACACACGGCATCTATTTCAGTCTGTCCGTCCTGGAGAGGATCCTCCTCTGCTGCTCTCCCTGAGGGTTCTCCATGTTCCCTTAAACTGTGGGTTTCTCTCTGGAAGTGTTTCCTTGTACGATGTGAGGGTCTAAGGACAGAGGGTCTAAGGACAGAGGGTCTAAGGACAGAGGGTCTAAGGACAGAGGGTGTCGTATTGTCATACTGATATTCTGTACACACTGTGAAGTCCACTGAGACAAATGTAACATTTGTGATATTGGGCTATAAATAAACATTGATTGATTGATATTAGCAAGAGTACCTATAGAAACACACGTTGGTGGGACACACGCGAGAAAGCTGAACAGTCCGACCAGTGTGATTAGCTATCCAATTAATTTGTTTGAAATATTTCCAGGCTTCAACCAGTGCTAGTGTAGCAGCAAGAGAGGGCCAGGGAGCCGTGGCAGAGCCAGCTAGCTCAAAAGCAGCAGGTGAGATTGACAGAAAACAGAGAGATATAGAAGGAGGTCAGATGGTCAGAAAACCAGATTTCTGAGGCATCATTTCTATTCTTCTGTGCCTCCTTTCTGTAATTGTGAAGCAAGCAGCAAGCATAGACGCACTGGATTTGATCCAGAGTGGTTGAATATGCCTCCATTTTAAGGCCCCGGCCACACGAGGACGATAACGGTCGTTTCCGTTACCGTTTTGTGTCATATAGACCAGCAGTTATCAAACTGAGGGTACTGCAGGTGGTCCGTGGAAAAAAGCTAAATAAAATCCACTTTTTATTATCAAGGATTTTCGGGGACCACCTCATATGTGTCGTATTGACCCGAAGACACATTTTGAGTTGTATACACTGTCGGGAAAGAGGAGATTCCTAGCTCTCTAATGATATCAGGCAGTGGGGTAGTGGTCGTTGGACTCATCGGACATTTATGAGCGAAAATCTCTAATGTCCGAGTGCAAGTGAATGCACCACAAGACACAAGCCTTGTAACCCCTCCCCCGGCCCTGGCGTGAGCGTGGAAATATGATTGGCGGCGATCTCATTTGAACAGGACGGCGCAAAACGAGAAGCATGGACCCAAGTACTGTAGACGGGAAGGAACGAGGTATTTGCGGTCTACAATGACAGAGAAGAGACTGACAAGTTTGGCTGTACTCGGCATTGAATCAAAACGCACTAAAGCTTTGGATCGTAATCCGTGTGTGAGGCGTTTTGCTGAACAGAATGGTAATCACCGCATCATAACAGTGATTGACAGCTAATACGATTGTTAATATTATCATATTAATTCAGACAAACATCGATGAGACAGTTAATGAATGTACTTATTGCAGCAGTCTGCATAGATTTGGTACCCCTGCTGGTCTAAGAGTGAAACAAACTAATTCAGTTATTGTCCAGTTAAAATGCATTCAATGATGTCTGCCATCTTCTATTTAAGGCGTTCCTGATGTGCCACAATACTGGCGCCACATGTTATTCACTTAAAATATCAATATTGTGGCTTTCCAAGTTAACATTGATTGATATGACTGCGATTAAATCAGCATATACTTCTGCCAGGGGATGCCACCCCGCAAAATCTCCTGCCACCCCAAGAATATTTTTCTAGATCCGCCCCTGAGTTGGCTATATTTTTCGTTTCGTTTAATAAGTTAATTTCAGGACAACTTTGGGAATTTGTTTTGAGATTTAAATATATTTTGAAAGTAGAGAGAGAGAGTAGTGAGAGAGAGTAGAGAGAGAGTGAGAGAGAGAGAGAGAGAGAGAGAGAGAGAGAGAGAGAGAGAGAGAGAGAGAGAGAGAGAGAGAGAGTTGAGAGTGAGAGAGAGAGATTTTTGAAACCACTTTTATTCACAAAACAAAGACCAAACAAACACATTGACACACATTGTCAGTTCAGACAACGACTGAAAATAAGATCCCTCATTCTCCACAGAACACAAAGCATTTTCAAAGCACCACATGGCCTCAAATTCTCCCACATTTTTGGTTAAGCAAAAATAACCATAGTCCGCTTTCAGTCTTGCTTTAACCATCCGCTTGAAAATCAAAGACTGCATCGGTATCCAAAGATTCCGCAACTTTATTCCTCCTGCTGGGGTCGATGGCCGTTCAGCCCTGCCCCAACAACACATTCAAAAGCTGACTTTTGCACTTTCTGCTTCTGGCTGTACCGACAACCCAACACGAACATTGACTTAGAAAAAACCACATTAAACAAAATCAACATCTGAGTGAGTACCTGAAAAAGACAAAGGAGTCGACCACATTCTGTAAAGCAATGAAAAATGGTTTCCCTCTGTTCACAGAGAGGACAGGCGTCAGACACTGTGGGGTTGATCACTGAAACAAAAGCATTAACAGCTACCGCAGCGTGGAGCCCCCACTGGAGTCCCCCCACTCCCCCACTGGAGGTCCCCACCCCTCTTAGTCAGCGGAGGCTGTAGAGCGCTCTCCACTCAGGCCTCTGAGCCTCCGTCAGGCCCAGGTGGGCTCTCCACCGCGTGTCCACTCGCTCTTGGAGTCTGCTCTGATTCAGCACCTTTGTCACCAAATAATAAAATGTTTTGTTGGACATGGTGCTAAACTTAAAATCAGTAACATTGTCCAACCTTAACAAAGACCCCTCACAACTGAGATCAGGAAAACATCGCATCTCTGGAAAAGAGTCATTGTCATTTGGAGACTTCAGTCCGTTACAGTGAGCAGCGATCAGCGCCAGCTCTGACTGGCTGAGCTGCTGCTTCCAGCTCTGCAGCAGGAGGCTGACCACCCGGACTGACCTGAGGCTCAGACGTGAGGCCAGGCCTGCAGCGTTGTCCAGACGGGGCCCACACACCTCCACCACCTGGCCCAGCGTGAGGATCTTCTCCTCACAGAGTCTCTGTTGTAGAGAAGGCCCTACTCCACACACAAAACGAGATCCACGGACCACCGGCTCTCTGAGGAGCCAGAACAGTGAGCTACAGCACTCTGGTCTCTCTCTTCTGAGTAGTCCCCACACCTTGAAGAGACCTCCATAGAACCCCGAGAGATTGTTCAGGCGTAGTCCTTTCAGGTCCATTAGGAACAGCGACTCAGCCAGACCCAGCCCACCACAGCGCTCCAATAAGGCCCGAGCTACGGGTCTCCAGACCAGGTCAGCAGGTCCAGTCAGGAACCTCTGGACGAACCGGAGCCTGAAAGCCGCCCCTCTGCTTGCCAGGTGAACCAGGCCATGTCCCCCCTCCTCCTTTGGCAGGAACAGGACGCTCTGAGGGACCCAGTGCATGCGGTCCCAGAAGAAGTCCACCATGAGAGCCTGCACCTTGGACAGCAGGTTTACGGGTGGGTCGGTGCACGCCAGCCGGTGAGCCAGCATGGAGGAAACAAGGTTGTTTAAAATAAGGATTCTCCCTTTAAAAGAAAGTTTGGGAAGGATCCACTTCCACTTCTTTAACCGGCCTTCCACTTTCTCTATAATCCCGTCCCAGTTTTTTAAACAAAACGTGTCCTCACCAATATAAATACCCAGGTACTTTAACCCTGCCCTTTTCCAACCAAGGCCCCCAGGTAACAACAAGCGGTCAATGCTGCCCTCTCCTACTGCTAAAGCCTCACTCTCCCCCAGTTGACTCGAGCAGATGAGATTTTGCAAAAATTGCTCACAATTCCAGTTAAAACATTGATGTCATCTTGTTTTTCAACAAAGACCATTATGTCATCCGCATAAGCAGACAATTTAAAAACATCCCTGCAGCCAGGAAGAGAGAAACCCTGTAACTTTGACCCGGTGTAAAAAAGGCTCTATGGCCAGGGAGTAGAGCATCCGGACAGAGAGCAGCCCTGCCGGACTCCTCTCTGAGCTTCAAAAGGAGCACACAAACTACCGTCTATCTTCAGTACACTCTCAAGGTCCCTGTACAAGACCTGGATCTTGGCTCTGAGACCAGAGCTGAACCCAAAAGCTTCCAGCGTCTGCCACAGGTACTGGTGTTCAACTCGGTCAAAAGCCTTTTCTTGGTCTAGAGAAATCAGACCAAGCTCACAGCCCAATGAACCGGAGAGGTCCAAAACATCTGGAGTCAGAGTCACGTTGTCAGTTATCAACCTGCTGGGTACACAGTATGTCTGGTCTACGTGAACGACATGCTCCATCACTTTCCTCAGCCTCGTCGCTAACACTTTGGAAAGCAGCTTGTAGTCGGTACAGAGTAGAGACACAGGACGCCAGTTCTTAATCTCCTGCAGGTCTCCTTTCTTAGGGAGGAGAGTGAGCACAGCTCTCCTGCAACTCAGAGGCAACCTCCCGTTACTTAGACTGTCTCTTAGCACACTCAGCAGGTCGTCACCTATAACTGGCCAGAGAGCCTTATAGAAGTCTGCAGGCAGGCCGTCTATGCCAGGAGCCTTCCCACTCTGCATGCTCTGCAGGGCTTCCTGCAGCTCCTGGGCAGAGAGCTCCGCCTCCAGCTCAGCATGGTCCTCCTCAGGGACGTTAGGAAGGCCCTCGTAGAACGACTGCGCCACCTCTGGCTCGGCCTGGAACTCTGTTCTGTAGAGCTCTTTGTAGAACTCCACAGCACACTGACGAATGTCGGCGGACTCCTGAAGCAGCTGCCCAGCATTGGATCGCAGGGAGTGCATCAGCCTCCTCTGACCATTCTTACGCTCGAGACCAAAGAACAAGTGAGAGGGAGCATCCATGTTTCACGATGTTCTGAAAACGGGATCTGATCAGAGCACCCTGACCAGAGCACCCCTGAGCAGAGCACCCTGAGCAGAGCACCCTGAGCAGAGCACCCTGAGCAGAGAAAACCCCAGCAGGTCAGACAGAGCTGAGCTTTTACTTTGGAAAACTTCAACATGTTCTCGCTCTCCTGTGGCGTCTGCCCTCCCTGCAGCTCCACCACTTCTCTCTCCAGAGCTCTCAGAGATCTAGCCATGTCCTTTGTGACATTGAAAGTGTACTGCTGGCAAAGCTGCTTGATCTTCACTTTCCCTACATCCCACCACTGCTGAAGAGAATTGTACTCTCTCTGAGACAAACGGTAGTCTTCCCAAAAGAATTTAAAAACATTTTTAAAATGGTTGTCGGCCAACAGAGAAGCATCAAAGTGCCAATACGCACTATTACACTTAACATGATTAATAAAAACTGAGACTTGTACGAGGGAATGGTCAGAGATTCCCACTGGACTGATGGAGCAGCTTCTGCTCACATTCATGTGATGGTTAAAAACATAGACACGATCCAGCCTAGCTAGAGCCAACACGTTATCCCTAGAGGGCACCACGTGTACTGCCGCTGGGCCGGGGGGAAGTGCCTCCAACATCACACAGCTCAAAGCTGTCTGTTAGCCTTATTAAGGCACTCTTTGAGGCTCCTGGTGGTTCCTATCCAGCACAGGGTTCTCTGTTGAAGTCACCCCCCAGGAACAGATACTCCTCACTATCACAGGTGCTGAGAGTGTGTTTCAGTTTCTCAAAGAACAGAAGCCTCTCTGCGCCCACACTGGGAGCATAAATATTTATAAAACATATTTTAACTTTTTCAAATTCAGCATTTATTTTGAGCAAGTGTCCTGGGATGACCTCATCGACCGCACAGGAGGAGGGTGTGAAAGCCCCTCGCAAAGAGAATGGCAACCCCTCCACTATTGCTGCGCTTATGGCTGAAGAAACCCTCCCCCCTCCATCCCCTCCTCCAGTCACTCTCGTTCTCAGCAGTGCTGTGAGTTTCCTGGAGAAACGTCACATTTAAATTCTTGTTTCCTAATAAAGTAAATAACGACGCTCTCTTAGCATCCCCTCGAGCACCGCTAATGTTTAAAGAGCCCAGCTTTATGTCACTCATAATGAAATTATAGTTGCATCCTAACAAAATCAAAAACCTGGCTGCAGATAAATAAAAAAATAAAAAATAAAACCAAGATGTACTTATTCATAATTCTTTGCAGTTTCCTCTAATCCTCTGAAGTATCTTCTTTAAACGAGCCTTCTCTGGGCTGCTGAAGAAAAGTTCCCCTAAAGCTTCTTTGCGCCGCATGAGAGCTCTGGCAGCATTGTGAAATATCTGCACATCACCAAAACAATCCTCTAACTTCACCGCCCTCAACCCCTTAGTTTCCGCAGAAAGGATCTGATCCTCTGGATAGAATACTCCTCTCCCTTTGTTGTTACCTCAACGATGTCAAAGAATGACTCGCTGTCACTGTCCTCTGCGTCCTCTGGGACTCCCTCTGGCTGAGAGGAGGAACACAGCAACTCCTTCTTTGACACCTTCCCTTTTTGAGTCACACTTCCTTTGCTCACTTGTTCATTTTTTCTTTTAACAGGTAACCTTAATAAATCCTCATCCATTACCACATCCTCCAGAACAGACTCAGCCACTCTGGCTGCAGTGTGCTCACTATCTGCTTCCTGTGTGACCTGAGTGTCCTTATGTGGGATACTGTGTGTACCGGCTGCCTGTGTGCTTTCCACGCGTGAAACCGTTGGCTCTGCCCCTGACCGACTGACCTGCGGCTCCACCACCTGCGGCTCCACCACCAGCGTTTCCGCCGCGGGCGTTTCCGCCGCGGGCGTTTCCGCCGCGGGCGTTTCCGCCGCGGGCGAATCAACCGACAGCGGCTCTGCCGCTGGCGCGGACCCAGGGACCTGCACGCCTGCCCGGGCCGGACCCCCACGGCGGCCCGTTCGCGGACAAGGCAATCTGTAGCGGCTCTGCCGCAGGCACCGTCGGGCCGGCTGCGAGCGCAGACACTCCGGGCGCGTCACCCGCCCTCTCCGGGCACACGCGGATCTGGTGTCCTGCCGCTCCACAACCATAGCATCTCAAACTGTCAGACGTAACATGGACAGTATACACAAAATCATCAATTTTATACTTAAGAGTCAGATTTAATTCCCCTTCATCCTTTTTCAGGACCATAAGCACCTGTCTCCTAAAAGACACAACGTGCTTCAGGTGCGGGGATTTGCAGCCCAGGGGGATCAACTTAATGGGAGACACAAGCTGCCCGTGTCGAGCCAGCTCTCTCTCCAACAAATCGTTTCTCAGAAACGGGGGTACATTTGAGATGATTACCTTTTTAGCTGGAGTGACAAGGGGTAGCACGGGTAACAGCGTCCCTTTAATCACTAGCCCGCTCTCCACCAGCTGGTTAGCTTTCTCCGTGCAGTCCAAAAAAATAACCACTGCACTGTTCATGCGGGAGGCAGATGTAACTCTGCCATATCCCACCACAGCCCCCACAGCCAGACCACACTCCTCCACCACAGCCCCCACAGCCAGACTACACTCCTCCACCACAGCCCCCACAGCCAGACTACACTCCTCCACCACAGCCCCCACAGCCAGACCACACTCCTCCACCGACACACCGACAGGTGGAGAGAGCTTGATGGCGTGTTGGCGAGTCAGCTTCTCTAACACAGCGCAGCTGCCACGGAACGCCATACCTGCCATCACCCAGAGAAAAATGAATTGTAAACAATGGTTTGAAAATTTGTAAAACTTTAAACGATCGCTCTCCGCTATACTCACCGGTCCACTCACAATCAGAGAGGAGAGGAGAGAGAGAGAGAGAGAGAGAGGAGAGAGAGAGGAGGAGAGAGAGAGAGGAGAGAGAGAGAGGAGAGAGAGAGAGAGAGAGAGAGAGAGCGCTGTCTGCTGATTAGCAATAATGTAGCTCAAGCCTTTATGCAACTTAGGCCCATATATTGTTGATGTCACTTATATGCCTGTGTGTCCATTGTTTTGAGTCTGTGTGTGTTGAGCGCAACACCGTCTGCTTTTTGCAGCCCGGTAACTAAAGCATACCGGTAGTTTTTTGTAGACCCGTCTGTCCGCTTTGTGCACGTGCGTGCGTGCGCACTTGGGGCATTGTTTGGGATGACCTAATTAAAATACCGTCCGCCGTCCTCTTTGAGAAACATACACAACGCAGACAGACACCGGTCACAAAAGTATCAGATGGGCTTCAATTGACTTTTGATTGTCTATGATTAACTATACAAAAGATATTGGCGTTTTAACACTACGTTTATATATGTACTTATTTGTATGGTTTGCATATGAGGTGGTCCGCGAAAACCCTTGATAATAAATAGTGGTCCGCAAAAACAAAGTTTGAGAACCCCTGATATAGACCGTTCGGCCACACCAGGACGACAGAATACGGCACTAAACGACCACGGTAACGGGTCCCAAGGTGGATAGAACGGCATACGCAGCGCTCTGGGGGGTCAAACGGCTCCGTGTGTACGCCCTACACCAGGGGTCGGCAACCCGCGGCCCTTTAAGCCCTCTGCTCTGGCTCCCTTGAGCTCAGACAAAAATAAGAAGGAAATAAAATAAAAGTATTTGTAGGACTATTTATATTTTGTTGGTTTACCGGGATGTCTGATATGTAGAGAGAAGTTGTCAACGGTGATGCAGCCTTTACGTATCGAGGAACAACACAGAGAGGAAGACAGCTGACGATCAGTAGCATGTATATGCTATACATGCATGCTATATTCAGATATGGGCGTTCTCTCAGTCAGCCAGAGGAATGGATGTGATGGTGAAGCTCTGACACAGCGCTCTACAGAGAGCGGAGAGGGGAGAGACCGGTTCACGGACTTTCTGCATCGTACAAGTGGGGGGGTCTAAACTAATCGTTTTAAAGGGTGGGGGGACTTGTCCCACCCTCATGGCTGCGACGCCCATGCATCCATGACATTAATATGGAGATTAAAAGGATGCGCCACCTTACCAAATGTCCACCTGGCCCTCCACTCAACCATTGGCCGCTGGGACCTCGATGATGGACTCCACCTACACTGAGAGAGGGTGGGATATTTGCAAATACCCTCAAAGATGCAGCCCTGGGATGCAGTCCTCCCACCCCCTCCTCTACTAGAGGCTTTATAGATCCTCCCAGACCGCTTCCTCCCCATCACCACCCCAGGATCACCACCGCTGCTGTGAGGAGACACAACCGCTCAGCCTGGACCTCCCACTCCCCAGGTCCCTAACACACCCAGAGGAGGCTACTTTCCCAGCTCACCCCCTGCACGACATCAGCAGCAGAGATATGCCGCAACAGCTGCTCCTCGTCTCCCTCCCCGCCTACAGCACCGGAGCTATGCTGCAGTTGTAGCCCAGCCTGCTGCACCCTCCCTCCCCCTGCTACCTCTGAACTGGGAGACATCAGGATGAAGCTGCACCCTCCCTCCCCCTGCTACCTCTGAACTGGGAGACATCAGGATGAAGCTGCACCCTCCCTCCCCCTGCTACCTCTGAACTGGGAGACATCAGGATGAAGCTGCACCCTCCCTCTTCATAAAACCTTTGAGGTTAAGAGTGAAGAAAGTTCTTAGAATCTATCAAAGATGTATTTAATCCCTTCAGTTACTTCACAGATGAATGATGGTAAATCTAACCAAGTGTTGAATCAGACTTTAGTTCCAGGAGTGAATCCTCCAGCTACCCTGCAGTCTACAAAGTACTTCAGACTAGCTGCACCTCCACCAGCTACCCTGCAGTCTACAAAGTACTTCAGACTAGCTGCACCTCCACCAGCTACCCTGCAGTCTACAAAGTACTTCAGACTAGCTGCTCCTCCACCAGCTACCCTGCAGTCTACAAAGTACTTCAGACTAGCTGCTCCTCCACCAGCTACCCTGCAGTCTGCAAAGTACTTCAGACTAGCTGCACCTCCACCAGCTACCCTGCAGTCTACAAAGTACTTCAGACTAGCTGCACCTCCACCAGCTACCCTGCAGTCTACAAAGTACTTCAGACTAGCTGCACCTCCACCAGCTACTCTGCAGTCTACAAAGTACTTCAGACTAGCTGCACCTCCACCAGCTACCCTGCAGTCTACAAAGTACTTCAGACTAGCTGCACCTCCACCAGCTACCCTGCAGTCTACAAAGTACTTCAGACTAGCTGCTCCTCCACCAGCTACCCTGCAGTCTACAAAGTACTTCAGACTAGCTGCTCCTCCACCAGCTACCCTGCAGTCTGCAAAGTACTTCAGACTAGCTGCACCTCCACCAGCTACCCTGCAGTCTACAAAGTACTTCAGACTAGCTGCACCTCCACCAGCTACCCTGCAGTCTACAAAGTACTTCAGACTAGCTGCACCTCCACCAGCTACTCTGCAGTCTACAAAGTACTTCAGACTAGCTGCACCTCCACCAGCTACCCTGCAGTCTACAAAGTACTTCAGACTAGCTGCACCTCCACCAGCTACCCTGCAGTCTACAAAGTACTTCAGACTAGCTGCTCCTCCACCAGCTACCCTGCAGTCTACAAAGTACTTCAGACTAGCTGCTCCTCCACCAGCTACCCTGCAGTCTACAAAGTACTTCAGACTAGCTGCACCTTCACCAGCTACCCTGCAGTCTACAAAGTACTTCAGACTAGCTGCTCCTCCACCAGCTACCCTGCAGTCTACAAAGTACTTCAGACTAGCTGCACCTCCACCAGCTACCCTGCAGTCTACAAAGTACTTCAGACTAGCTGCTCCTCCTCCAGCTACCCTGCAGTCTACAAAGTACTTCAGACTAGCTGCACCTCCACCAGCTACCCTGCAGTCTACAAAGTACTTCAGACTAGCTGCTCCTCCACCAGCTACCCTGCAGTCTACAAAGTACTTCAGACTAGCTGCTCCTCCACCAGCTACCCTGCAGTCTACAAAGTACTTCAGACTAGCTGCTCCTCCACCAGCTACCCTGCAGTCTACAAAGTACTTCAGACTAGCTGCTCCTCCACCAGCTACCCTGTAGTCTACAAAGTACTTCAGACTAGCTGCTCCTCCACCAGCTACCCTGCAGTCTGCAAAGTACTTCAGACTAGCTGCACCTCCACCAGCTACCCTGCAGTCTACAAAGTACTTCAGACTAGCTGCTCCTCCACCAGCTACCCTGCAGTCTACAAAGTACTTCAGACTAGCTGCACCTCCTCCAGCTACCCTGCAGTCTACAAAGTACTTCAGACTAGCTGCTCCTCCACCAGCTACCCTGCAGTCTACAAAGTACTTCAGACTAGCTGCTCCTCCACCAGCTACCCTGCAGTCTACAAAGTACTTCAGACTAGCTGCTCCTCCACCAGCTACCCTGCAGTCTACAAAGTACTTCAGACTAGCTGCTCCTCCACCAGCTACCCTGCAGTCTGCAAAGTACTTCAGACTAGCTGCACCTCCACCAGCTACCCTGCAGTCTACAAAGTACTTCAGACTAGCTGCTCCTCCACCAGCTACCCTGCAGTCTACAAAGTACTTCAGACTAGCTGCACCTCCTCCAGCTACCCTGCAGTCTACAAAGTACTTCAGACTAGCTGCACCTCCACCAGCTACCCTGCAGTCTACAAAGTACTTCAGACTAGCTGCTCCTCCACCAGCTACCCTGCAGTCTACAAAGTACTTCAGACTAGCTGCACCTCCTCCAGCTACCCTGCAGTCTACAAAGTACTTCAGACTAGCTGCTCCTCCACCAGCTACCCTGCAGTCTACAAAGTACTTCAGACTAGCTGCACCTCCTCCAGCTACCCTGCAGTCTACAAAGTACTTCAGACTAGCTGCACCTCCTCCAGCTACCCTGCAGTCTACAAAGTACTTCAGACTAGCTGCACCTCCACCAGCTCTGAGAACACTTTCATGATCAATCATTATAAAACATATCATATATATTATTCTGAAATGGACCAATCTGCACAACGACTACTTTCACTGTCTTTACTATATTTAGAATGAGGGACTTTTACTGAAACAGAGTATTCCTACTCAGGCTCACTTTATGCTGCGTTTCCATTGCAGTTTAGGAACTGGGCAGTAACTATAGTAACGCAGTGTAGGCGGAGCCGTGACGTCATCTTCAATGCGAAACACAAAACCAACCGTTAGCTGTTAGCCCTCAGAGCTACAGCTCCTCATGTCTGCTCAGAAACTAGACAGAAGTGAAACCAGTCCAACCACAGACTGCCTGTGTCATGGAGAATACAGTCGCTGCTTTATTTATGTCTGGAGGCCGTTGTTGTGAGTGAGGACGGTCGGAGCATATACAAGACGCCCGCCTGGCGGAAACGCTGACATTAGGAATATCTTGTGATGAAGTGCACACTGACCTGAGCTCCAGGGGCCTCTCTCTTCTTCCATGTATCCATTTAGTCGATGTGCTAAGCAGAGGAGAACATGATAGAAAGGTCAGATAGTTATTAACGTTACATGCAAGTGACTTTAACCATTACTATACAAAGTTATTATTATTAATATAATACAAATATTTAGATGTAATTCATCATAATCTGTGTAGCAACTTACAGCTCACAGTTATGTTCACTTTTATTTCATTAAAATGACTTTATTCACATAGAAAGTGACATTAATGGTTGTTTGAACCACGGTTATAACGCTATCTGCGTCATTAACTATCACCAAGTTAACACAGAAAGCAAACATTAGCTAGTGAGACTGTTTAATGTACTCCATGTATACAGTATTTTCTGTATATTGTGTATTCTTTAGATACTCTAGTGATATGTGTCCTGTATACTTGCTGCTAATGCTTCATTTTATTATCTTATTGCATCTTTTAAATATGTTTAACTCGTGTAATGCCTGAAAACAATTCTGCTGGGACACATTCATTTCCCAGTTTAAGATAAATCATTATTTAAATGAAGTGTAACTATTTATCTAATGAGCTAAACCGCCGCTTAGCTTAGCGTTAGCTGCTAACTGAAGAACCCCATTCATTTCAATGGGAAAAATGCCACGTCACGGTGATGAATGGCGATGCTAATAAGCTAGTTATCATACATTTAAAACCATACCTATGGTAAAGAGCACCAACACAACAACTCAAACTGTCTTGAAGACAACTGGTGTAATAAATAACTAACAACGTCATCTGAGCATTACATATCAACTGTTACTCACCCAGAGCCGAATTGGAATAATAACTGTAGCTGTTAGCGGGCTTTAGCCGTAGCCGAGAGCTTGTAGCCGTTAGCGGTTAGCCGAGAGCTTGTAGCCGTTAGCTGTTAGCCGATAGCTTGTAGCCGTTAGCTGTTAGACGTTATTTAAAGATAATTTGAGACTATTTTTGGCGCACATTTTAAGTTTTGTTGTGAGTTTCTTTCTTCCAAGATTACAGCTGTTGTGTTGAATAAGATAACTTCTGATTCGTGATGAACTGTAAGCTAAGCTAACAGGTGTAAATACACTTAATGAAACCTCTAGGTGTTTAATCCACTCACTTCGTCTTCGCCTTCTTCCCTCGTTTTTGGTGGATTGCAAAGAACTTAAAAGATGCATACCGCCACCTACTGTACATGGGTGTCTTGGCTTTTAGCAACAAAGACGTATTTGAACCAGGACCCTGCGATCGTGAGTCAACTGCTGTCCAGCTGAGCCGCCCTGAACACACCAACATATGTGTTCCTGTGTTTATTCATTCATGTTGTTTCCCCTACATGTATGTATGCTTGTATCTATGGAGCCCAGGCATCCTCAAAGTCCGGACTCCGAAACATTTAAACATTTATTTTGGACCTTTGAGATTTGTATTTGAGTAGCCCTGATGTAGCCTATACTGATGACATGTTCCGACCTCTATACGAGTGAGGGTCTGAGCTCTCCGGGCCCGGGTACAGGAGGGGTGATATGTCCCTTATTATACATCCATGGGTATTATGAGCGTTGTGGTTCAACCGATCTGAATCGCTTGGTGAAGCAGTCACGTGGTATCGACAGGCAGCGAGGCTTCGTTTGTCATCGATGACGTCACTGGCCCAAGACGATACAAGCCTCGATACATGCTTCACAAAAAGCTTCGGGGATTTCTCGACACACGCTCCGAAGCCTCGGCGCAATACATAACATCACTAACTGCTTGCACCCTAACGGCTAGCACTGTTAGCTGTCAGCACCATTAGCTATTAGCTGCTAGCACTGTTAGCTGTTAGCCCCGTTAGTTCGCTGCTAGCACTGTTAGCTGTCAGCACCATTAGCTATTAGTCCCGTTAGCTGCTAGCACTGTTAGCTGTCAGCACCATTAGCTATTAGCTGCTAGCACTGTTAGCGGTTAGCCCCGTTAGTTCGCTGCTAGCACTGTTAGCTGTCAGCACCATTAGCTATTAGTCCCGTTAGCTGCTAGCACTGTTAGCTGTCAGCACCATTAGCTATTAGCTGCTAGCAGTGTTAGCTGTCAGCACCATTAGCTATTAGCTGCTAGCACTGTTAGCGGTTAGCCCCGTTAGTTCGCTGCTAGCACTGTTAGCTGCTAGCCCCGTTAGTTCGCTGCTAGCAGTGTTAGCTGTCAGCCCCCTGGCTGTTAACACCTTAGCTGTTAGACATGTTTGGTGTCTTAATGTTAAGCTGCTAGCTTCCAGCTCCAACACAGTGAGAATCCTGTGAAGTCTAATCAATCCAATGTACATTTTGATTTGGGAACCTTTTAAAAACTAATCACACATTCTAAAATTAGCTAGTCCTAAAGGGTTTTAAGGTTAACTGTTCCCTCGCAGGCCTAGTTGAGTAAATAGCAGTATTACATGTTCAGTTTCAAACAGAATGCATTTGCTAATATTCAGTATTAAAGGGTAGTGGCTTTAAGGAACAGTTTGTTAATTGTTTAAAAAGATAATAACAAATGGTTTTAAAAGCTTTTAAACAATTGTTCACGAGTCATTTAAACTCATAATATTATACTGTGATATTTCCTGTTTTAATGTTACAATGTTACAAGTCTCGTTCTGTCTAAATCCCAAATAAATGTACTTTAATGTGATGTAAAAGCAACACATCTACCTGTTTAAGAGGCTGGAAATGGCATTTAAAGACTACAGAGAAAACCACTTTACAGTTGATAAATGATCTCTCAATGTGAGCTCTCCATGTTTCCCCCTTAAAACACTCCTCCTGCTGTAAACTCCATGTGAAGAATCCAAATCAGTGTTAAAATAAATTCAGATGATCTAAAAACTCTTCTTTTCCCACACATTCATCCACACATTTCATCTCCCATTAATCACACCTGACGCCGAGTCTTTTGAAAAAGCCTGGTGATGGTTTATTCATTTTAATCACTACCGAATACATTTCAGGTGCAACACATGCCACATGTATAAAAGAATACAGTCACTTGTATTATCATTTTTCCATATTTGATATAAACATTTACGAGACAAAGAATCGGACACAGTGACCGGACTGAAATGTCTTTAAATAATACAAATATATATCGAGGGACGGTGAAAATCCTCCGCAGGCAGACTCTCGGTCCACGCCTGCAGAAAAAGACCGAATATGGGGAAGCAAATAACTTTTGAAAGAGGATTTCTGAATTAAACCTCCGCCTCTTTCAAGAGCTTCGTGGTCTCCTCTCTCGAGGGTCCTGCGTCTTGAATGATTGTTTGCAAACAGAATAGATTTCAAGACATTTCAATCAAAAGTTTCTCCTTTTTTACAAAACAGTTTTCAGGAATGCAGTAAACATATAGGAGGTATTTTTCCTCCGTCTTTTATTTCTTTTTGCTGCATTGGAAGTGGAGTCGAGCTCCCAGCACAACATGGGTTTTCTTTTCTTTCTGTAAACATGTTGATATGTACCGAGCTAACTTTTACTGAAGTCTGTCAAACAAGCAGCCTGGGGGGAAAGCGAGAAGCCAATTTTAGGAGTGATTTCGTAATGCACGAGTTCTTGCATCTCTTGATTCAGCGGCAGCAGTTCAAGGAAATGATCACGAAGAAGGAAAAACTGCTCCGTAAATATATATATTTTTCTGCCAACGTAAGTCACTGAAGCGTAAAAAAATATGACATTTACAAGGATGGAATATGAGACGATGGGCTCCTGGGCACAGAGCTGCTGTTTGTCTTTGCGTCTCTTTGTAGTCACTTTAAGTCTCTTTGAAGTCACTTTGAGTCTCTTTGAAGTCTCTTTAAGTCTATTTGTAGTCAATGTGAGTCTCTTTGTAGTCACTGTGAGTCTCTTTGTAGTCCCTGTGAGTCTCTTTGTAGTCACTGTGAGTCTCTTTGTAGTCACTTTAAGTCTCTTTGAAGTCTCTTTAAGTCTCTTTGTAGTCACTTTGAGTCTCTTTGTAGTCACTGTGAGTCTCTTTGAAGTCACTTTGAGTCTCTTTGTAGTCACTGTGAGTCTCTTTGAAGTCACTTTAAGTCTCTTTGAAGTCACTTTGAGTCTCTTTGTAGTCACTGTGAGTCTCTTTGAAGTCACTTTGAGTCTCTTTGTAGTCACTTTAAGTCTCTTTGAAGTCACTGTGAGTCTCTTTGAAGTCACTTTGAGTCTCTTTGTAGTCACTGAGTCTCTTTGTAGTCACTTTGAGTCTCTCTGTAGTCACTGTGAGTCTCTTTGTAGTCACTGTGAGTCTCTTTGAAGTCACTTTGAGTCTCTTTGACGTCTCTTTGAGTCTCTTTGAAGTCACTTTGAGTCTCTTTGTAGTCACTGTGAGTCTCTTTGAAGTCACTTTGAGTCTCTTTGTAGTCACTGTGAGTCTCTTTGAAGTCACTTTGAGTCTCTTTGTAGTCACTTTAAGTCTCTTTGAAGTCACTGTGAGTCTCTTTGAAGTCACTTTGAGTCTCTTTGTAGTCACTGTGAGTCTCTTTGTAGTCACTTTGAGTCTCTCTGTAGTCACTGTGAGTCTCTTTGTAGTCACTGTGAGTCTCTTTGAAGTCACTTTAAGTCTCTTTGAAGTCACTTTGAGTCTCTTTGAAGTCACTGTGAGTCTCTTTGTAGTCACTTTGAGTCTCTTTGTAGTCACTTTGAGTCTCTTTGAAGTCTCTTTAAGTCTCTTTTTAGTCACTTTGAGTCTCTTTGAAGTCTCTTTGAGTCTCTTTGTAGTCACTGTGAGTCTCTTTGAAGTCACTTTAAGTCTCTTTGAAGTCACTTTGAGTCTCTTTGTAGTCACTGTGAGTCTCTTTGTAGTCACTGTGAGTCTCTTTGAAGTCACTTTGAGTCTCTTTGTAGTCACTGTGAGTCTCTTTGTAGTCACTGTGAGTCTCTTTGTAGTCACTTTGAGTCTCTTTGTAGTCACTGTGAGTCTCTTTGTAGTCACTGTGAGTCTCCTTGTAGTCACTGTGAGTCTCTTTGTAGTCACTTTAAGTCTCTTTGAAGTCACTTTAAGTCTCTTTGTAGTCACTTTGAGTCTCTTTGTAGTCACTGTGAGTCTCTTTGAAGTCACTTTGAGTCTCTTTGACGTCTCTTTGAGTCTCTTTGAAGTCACTTTGAGTCTCTTTGTAGTCACTGTGAGTCTCTTTGAAGTCACTTTAAGTCTCTTTGAAGTCACTTTGAGTCTCTTTGTAGTCACTGTGAGTCTCTTTGAAGTCACTTTGAGTCTCTTTGTAGTCACTTTAAGTCTCTTTGAAGTCACTGTGAGTCCCTTTGAAGTCACTTTGAGTCTCTTTGTAGTCACTGTGAGTCTCTTTGTAGTCACTTTGAGTCTCTCTGTAGTCACTGTGAGTCTCTTTGTAGTCACTGTGAGTCTCTTTGAAGTCACTTTAAGTCTCTTTGAAGTCACTTTGAGTCTCTTTGTAGTCACTTTGAGTCTCTTTGAAGTCTCTTTAAGTCTCTTTTTAGTCACTTTGAGTCTCTTTGAAGTCTCTTTGAGTCTCTTTGTAGTCACTGTGAGTCTCTTTGAAGTCACTTTAAGTCTCTTTGAAGTCACTTTGAGTCTCTTTGTAGTCACTGTGAGTCTCTTTGTAGTCACTGTGAGTCTCTTTGAAGTCACTTTAAGTCTCTTTGAAGTCACTTTGAGTCTCTTTGTAGTCACGGTGAGTCTCTTTGAAGTCACTGTGAGTCTCTTTGTAGTCACTTTGAGTCCCTGTGTAGTCACTGTGAGTCTCTTTGAAGTCACTTTGAGTCTCTTTGTAGTCACTGTGAGTCTCTTTGTAGTCACTGTGAGTCTCTTTGTAGTCACTTTGAGTCTCTTTGTAGTCACTGTGAGTCTCTTTGTAGTCACTGTGAGTCTCTTTGAAGTCACTGTGAGTCTCTCTGTAGTCACTGTGAGTCTCTTTGTAGTCACTTTGAGTCTCTTTGAAGTCACTTTGAGTCTCTTTGTAGTCACTGTGAGTCTCTTTGTAGTCACTGTGAGTCTCTCTGTAGTCACTGTGAGTCTCTTTGTAGTCACTTTGAGTCTCTTTGTAGTCACTTTGAGTCTCTTTGTAGTCACTGTGAGTCTCTTTGTAGTCACTTTGAGTCTCTTTGTAGTCACTTTGAGTCTCTTTGAAGTCACTTTGAAGTCACTTTAAGTCTCTTTGTAGTCACTGTGAGTCTCTTTGTAGTCACTGTGAGTCTCTTTGAAGTCACTTTGAGTCTCTTTGAAGTCACTTTGAGTCTCTTTGTAGTCACTTTAAGTCTCTTTGAAGTCACTTTGAGTCTCTTTGAAGTCACTTTGAGTCTCTTTGTAGTCACTGTGAGTCTCTTTGAAGTCACGTTGAGTCTCTTTGTAGTCACTTTGAGTCTCTTTGTAGTCACTTTGAGTCTCTTTGAAGTCACTGTGAGTCTCTTTGTAGTCACTGTGAGTCTCTTTGAAGTCACTGTGAGTCTCTCTGTAGTCACTGTGAGTCTCTCTGTAGTCACTGTGAGTCTCTCTGTAGTCACTGTGAGTCTCTTTGAAGTCACTTTGAGTCTCTTTGTAGTCACTGTGAGTCTCTTTGTAGTCACTGTGAGTCTCTCTGTAGTCACTTTAAGTCTCTTTGTAGTCACTGTGAGTCTCTTTGTAGTCACTGTGAGTCTCCTTGTAGTCACTTTAAGTCTCTTTGAAGTCTCTTTAAGTCTCTTTGAAGTCTCTTTAAGTCTCTTTGTAGTCACTTTGAGTCTCTTTGAAGTCTCTTTGAGTCTCTTTGTAGTCACTGTGAATCTCTTTGAAGTCACTTTAAGTCTCTTTGAAGTCACTTTGAGTCTCTTTGTAGTCACTGTGAGTCTCTTTGTAGTCACCTCGAGTCTCTTTGTAGTCACTTTGAGTCTCTTTGTAGTCACTTTGAGTCTCTTTGTAGTCACTGTGAGTCTCTTTGTAATCACTGTGAGTCTCTTTGTAGTCACTTTGAGTCTCTTTGTAGTCACCTTGAGTCTCTTTGTAGTCACTTTGAGTCTCTTTGTAGTCACTTTGAGTCTCTTTGTAGTCACTGTGAGTCTCTTTGTAATCACTGTGAGTCTCTTTGTAGTCACTTTGAGTCTCTTTGTAGTCACTTTGAGTCTCTTTGTAGTCACTTTGAGTCTCTTTGAAGTCACTTTGAAGTCACTTTAAGTCTCTTTGTAGTCACTGTGAGTCTCTTTGAAGTCACTTTGAGTCTCTTTGAAGTCACTTTGAGTCTCTTTGTAGTCACTGTGAGTCTCTTTGTAGTCACTTTGAGTCTCTTTGTAGTCACTTTGAGTCTCTTTGTAGTCACTTTGAGTCTCTCTGTAGTCACTTTGAGTCTCTTTGTAGTCACTTTGAGTCTCTCTGTAGTCACTTTGAGTCTCTTTGTAGTCACTTTGAGTCTCTTTGAAGTCACTTTGAGTCTCTTTGTAGTCACTTTGAGTCTCTTTGAAGTCACTTTGAGTCTCTTTGTAGTCACTGTGAGTCTCTTTGTAGTCACTTTGAGTCTCTTTGAAGTCACTGTGAGTCTCTTTGTAGTCACTTTAAGTCTCTTTGTAGTCACTGTGAGTCTCTTTGTAGTCACTGTGAGTCTCTTTGTAGTCACTGTGAGTCTCTTTGAAGTCACTGTGAGTCTCTTTGTAGTCACTTTGAGTCTCTTTGAAGTCACTTTGAGTCTCTTTGTAGTCACTTTGAGTCTCTTTGAAGTCACTTTGAGTCTCTTTGTAGTCACTGTGAGTCTCTTTGTAGTCACTGTGAGTCTCTTTGTAGTCACTTTGAGTCTCTTTGAAGTCACTTTGAGTCTCTTTGTAGTCTCTTTGAGTCTCTTTGAAGTCACTTTGAGTCTCTTTGAAGTCACTGTGAGTCTCTTTGAAGTCACTGTGAGTCTCTTTGTAGTCACTTTGAGTCTCTTTGCAGTCACTGTGAGTCTCTTTGTAGTCACTGTGAGTCTCTTTGTAGTCACTTTGAGTCTCTTTGAGTCTCTTTGTAGTCACTGTGAGTCTCTTTGTAGTCACTTTGAGTCTCTTTGAGTCTCTTTGTAGTCACTGTGAGTCTCTTTGAAGTCACTTATTGTATCTTTGCAATCATTTAGTGTCTTTTTCAAGTCATTTTGGTTTTACTGTAGTTGCGTTACGTCTCTTTGAAGTCATTGTGTGTCTCTTTGTAGTTGATTCATGTCGCTTTTCTGGTCATTTTACATCTGTTTGCAGTAGCTCTGTCCCTTTGTTGTAATTCGTTGTATCGTTGCAATAATCGTACGTCTCTTTTCAGTTGATTTGTGTCTTTCCTGTCGTTTTACATCTCTTTTTGTCGTCACTTCGCATCTGTAAGCAGCCAGTTGTTTCTGTTAATGTCTCTTTGTGGTCGTTTGTTGTCCCTTTTTCGTCATGTTGTGTCTCTATGTAGTCGATTTCCGTCGCTTGTCTGGTCATGCTGCATCTCGTTGTCGTAGCAGTGTCTCTTTGTCGTCATTTGTTGTATCTTTGCAATCGGTGTGTCTCACTGTCGTTTCTCTTTGTCGTCGCTTTACGTCTGTTTGAGGTCATATTTGAGAGTGGCCCCTGCTTTCTGCGCCCGGGAGACCCCGCTCAGTAATCCCTCTGTGTGTGTCCGTAAACTGTACATCCCATGCAACAACACTAAATGAATCCATAGGGTTTCTCTTTTATAACCACCTAAAGATGCAAAAGGTAAGAGATTCATATTTTTCTGACACATATTATATGCATGCAAAGAACCTACTCTTCCTGGTTCCACCGTGTGAAAACAGCCTCTCTATTCTCCGCGTCTGGATAGGAGAGACGGTTACAATTATCATAGGAGTTATTGTTTAGTTAGTATAACGTAAAGCGTACAGCGGCAGCAGCGGTGAACACTGGGGTTTCCTAAACACTGCAGGAACATCACGCAGTGCTCCACTCATTTACAAGCTACATGTTCAGGGGTTTACTGTGCACAAATCACGGGTTTGGAGATAGAAACGTATGATATCTTTATAGCTATATTCAAAATTATTCAGCTTTGACATTCTCATGCATACAACCACAAGAAGCGAGTCCATTGAAAAGTAGTCCAAGCATTGTTTGTTTTGTGTGGCAGAGAACCTAAAGACATTAAAACATGTGCTGCAGTCCAGAGTGTGTGTACAGAGGGAGGGGAAGGAGAAGAGGGTGAACGAGGGAAGATGGAGGTCTCACTTCTGCATGTCGCACTGCAGCAGAAGAACGATGGACGGGTCGCTCTTCGCCGCCTCCTTGAACTCGTCCAACGAGATCTGATCGTCGTTGTTTTTATCCATCTTTCCGAAGATCTTGTCCACCCTCTGCTGCGGTGTCAGGCCGTCCTCGTTCATCTTCATCATGATCACCGTGCCCACCATCTTGTAGATTGCCTGGTGGAGAAATGAACACGAGGAAAGGAGGGTTATGTCATCCAGCATTGGGGCGAGAATTTAGATATTTCACTCTGAATACCAAACATAACTGATGAGGAACGAAGCTTTACTGAGGATGCATTCTGGACCTTTGAAGGAGACCGCTCTTTGACTGACCCTGCTGCGTATCTGTTTACTATGGGCTCAGAACAGTCTCATAACACACACATGCACACAGAAGGATTCAAACTTGTATTTCATGATCCGCAAAAGGATTCAAACTTGTATTTCCGGATCCATACTTGTGTTTTTCTATACACACACAAATGTATTCCGTTTCATATCCATGTAAATAAAATCCAAATACAGAAAAAAGTTGTACATGTGTATTTTTGATCCTCACTTATTAGTTTCCCGTTTGAATCCCGCTGCACCTGCAACACAAACCACTTCCTGTGCACGGATCGCTTTGCATTCGTGTGTGGGTTTTTTGAGACTCCCCTGACGGTCAACCGATTCACTTGTAATTTTTTCTATCTATAGCCAATCAGATGTCTCCTTCATTCTAAACCAATCACACGAGCGCGCCCCCACGAGGGTAGATGTCTTGCGTTCATGACGTAGCGCTTCATGTACGCATTTTGCGCAGTGCGGAGCTGACAGCTCCATGGAGCCTGCAGCAGGCGCTAATCTCAGGACATCTCCACTCTCAGGACAGCGCCACTTTCCGAACAGGAAATGCACGTAAATACAAAGAGGATAAAGAAGGATTGAAGAGGATTTAAACGGGAAACTAATAAGTGAGGATCAAAAATACATATGTAAAACTTTTTTCTGTAATTGGATTTTATTTACATGCATATGAAACGGAATACATTTGTGTGTGTATTGAAAAGTGTGGATCCTTCTGTGCGCATGTGTGTATTATGAGACTGTTCTGAGCCCATAGTTTAAACTAGCTCATGCAGAAGCACTTCATCTGCTTGGGTTTATAGGGAGGAAATGTACCTAAATATACCCCCTTTATATAGTTTGTAGCATGCAGAACAGGCTTCAAGCTCATGCCTTTATAAGGGCACTTGGAATGAAGATTGAGCGGTCACCTTTCAAGTCAACGAAGACAGAAAACACTGCGGCACAGTTTTTATATTTAAAGGCTTTGTCGTAGAGCTTGTGTTCTACGGTAACGGATCATGTCTCCATTCAAAGCAGGTGTGCAGGGTTCTGTACTCACCTCGATGATCTCCAGCATCTCCACCCGGGTGATCTTGCCGTCTCCGTCCAGGTCGTACATGTTGAAGGCCCAGTTGAGTTTCTGCTCGAAGCTGCCGCGGGACGTTATGGACAGAGCGCAGATGAACTCTCTGAAGTCGATGGTCCCGTCTCCGTTCTTATCGAAGGTCCTGAAGGCGTGCTGGGCGAACTTTGAGGCATCGCCGTACGGGAAGAACTGCAAAGGTAGGAGGGACATGTTTTACATTTCTCAACCAGATTACTGGAACTCATCACAGGTCTGCCATATGGATGGATGGATGGAAGGATACATGGACGGGTGACCTTGACGTAGAACAGCTGGAACTAGTCAAATGTTGCCTGTTGTTGGGGCAGTCTCTCAAGGAGCCTTTGACTGGATGGGTGGGTGGTTTAATAACCGTATGCATGGATGACCCACCTTGACGTAGATCTGCTGGAACTAGTCAAGGTTCGACCTGATGGTGGTTCAGTCCTTCAGGATATTTCTGTCCTTACTCCTAGGAGTCTAACCTTTTCTGTGTGTTGACATTTATGACCAACCCTGAGTCTGCTATCTGTCTTAAGGAATGGGAGGCTTCAGCTTTTGTTGATATGACCAGTTTTATGACCCGGCAACTGTCGGTCACAGAGGGTTTTATGACTGTGAGAACGCTGGCTTCTAAGCACCACAGACAGGGGATTCAGTGTCTCCAGATGTTGGGGCTATCTCCAGTGCTCTCTGTAAGCTAGTTAAAAAGGTCTGTCGAGAGAGAGGCTATTCAGAATTGACTCTCCATCAGAGCTGCAGAGGTTTCCCTCACACTTTGTATGAATGGCTGAATGGATAGATGACCCACCTTCTATCTGTTGTATTGTGCTGGAGGAGTCTGCGACATAAGATGTTCATTGTCGTAACTACGCTGTAGCTCTGGACGAAGGACCTGTGTGTGCCTGTGGTGGGGCGGTCTCTCAGGAGAGCCTTCGACTGGATGAAGGATGGATGGATGAAAACATGACTGAGTGCACGAGTCACTGGATACATGACTGGATGTATGAATAGACCAATGGGCGACCCACCTTGACGTAGAGCTGCTGGAACTCGTCGAGGTTCAGCCGGCCGGTGGGGCAGTCCTTCAGGAAGCCTTTGTACCACTGCTTCAGCTCGTGCTCGTTGAACTCCGTGTTCTTCACCAGGTCCTCCATCACCTCCGGAGTCAGCTTGCTGTTCTGCTTCCCCATGGTCCTGCAACCACACCAGAGCAATGCGTCCTTTACAGGTCCCCTATCACCCTGTCCTTCATCAAGACACCCCAGCTCTCAGATAGATCCAGAGCCTGTCTCTGATTGGCTGAAACATTGCAGCATTACCCATAATCCCCTCTGTTTCAGCCCTATTTCCAAAGTGCTGATTCTCTGTCTGTGACTTCAGATGAAGACAAGGAGCCCCTCCCCACGCCCCCATGTTGATGTAGAAGAGACACGGAGAAGAGGGGACATATGATGATGTAGAAGAGACATGGAGAAGAGGGGACATATGTTGATGTAGAAGAGACATGTAGAAGAGGGGACACATGTTGATGAAGAAGAGACATGAAGAAGAGGGGACACGTGTTGATGTAGAAGAGACATGGAGAAGAGGGGACACGTGTTGATGTAGAAGAGACACGGAGAAGAGGGGACACATGTTGATGAAGAAGAGACATGAAGAAGAGGGGACACGTGTTGATGTAGAAGAGACATGAGGAAGAGGGGACACATGTTGATATAGAAGAGACATGAGGAAGAGGGGACACATGTTGATATAGAAGAGACATGGAGAAGAGGGGACACATGTTGATGTAGAAGAGACATGGCGAAGAGGGGACACATGTTGATGGAGAAGAGGGGACACATGTTGATGTAGAAGAGACATGGAGAAGAGGGGACACATGGTGATGTGTCCCCCTCCCTCTCTCTCTCTCCTCTCTCTCTCTCTCTCTCTCTCTCTCTCTCTCTCTCTCTCTCTCTCTCTCTCTCTCTCTCTCTCTTCCTCTCTCTCTCTTCCTCTCTCTCTCCCCTCTCTCTCTTCGTCTCTCTCTCTCTCTCTCTCTCTCTCCCTCTCTCTCCCTCTCTCTCCCTCTCTCTCCCTCTCTCTCTCTCCCTCTCTCCCTCTCTCCCTCTCCCTCTCTCTCTCCCTCTCTCTCTCCCTCTCTCTCTCTCTCTCTCTCTCTCTCTCCTCTCTCCCTCTCTTCTCTCTCTCTCTCAGTGTCGGCAGTGAATATTTCCCGCTGCTCTGGTTCTATTTCTGTCCCGGACCCCATGACAGATCAGTCCATGGATCAGGTCACTGCGAACAGACACAGCCTTCGTATGTTGTGTCTGCTGGCAGACGGGAACACATACTATCGTCTTTTACCATACATGTAGAAACATGTTGTCTCTCTTCCTTAAAACACCTTGTAGATTCACTTCCAACTCAAATCACAAGGCCTTCACAGGATACATCAAGTCATTGGAGGGAGATGTATTCATATATTATTTGTGTTTATACCAGAATCGTATTGCAGACTACATGTACTCAAATCTCTTCCATCAGGAGGAATACGCAGCCGTTTCAGAAAGGATGCAGATATAAAAACCCAAAGGTTCCACATGAAGAGACGTCTCCAGCACCTTGACAACACGTGCAGCGTCTAGAGGACACCCAGCACCTTGAGGAGACGAGGCAGCGTCGACTGAAAGCTGCAGAAACCCAACGCTGAAGAAGGAGACCAGGGGACACTAAAGAGTGACGCACACAGCTGGGAGACCAGGGGACACTAAAGAGTGACGCACACAGCTGGAGACCAGGGGACACTAAAGAGTGACGCACACAGCTGGGAGACCAGGGGACACTAAAGAGTGACGCACACAGCTGGGAGACCAGGGGACACTAAAGAGTGACGCACACAGCTGGAGACCAGGGGACACTAAAGAGTGACGCACACAGCTGGGAGATCATGGGACACTAAAGAGTGACGCACACAGCTGGAGACCAGGGGACACTAAAGAGTGACGCACACAGCTGGGAGACCAGGGGACACTAAAGAGTGACGCACACAGCTGGGAGACCAGGGGACACTAAAGAGTGACGCACACAGCTGGAGACCAGGGGACACTAAAGAGTGACGCACACAGCTAGGAGACCAGGGGACACTAAAGAGTGACGCACACAGCTGGGAGACCAGGGGACACTAAAGAGTGACGCACACAGCTGGGAGACCAGGGGACACTAAATAGTGACGCACACAGCTAGGAGACCAGGGGACACTAAAGAGTGACGCACACAGCTAGGGGACCAGGGGACACTAAAGAGTGACGCACACAGCTGGAGACCAGGGGACACTAAAGAGTGACGCACACAGCTAGGAGACCAGGGGACACTAAAGAGTGACGCACACAGCTAGGAGACCAGGGGACACTAAAGAGTGACGCACACAGCTGGGAGACCAGGGGACACTAAATAGTGACGCACACAGCTAGGAGACCAGGGGACACTAAAGAGTGACGCACACAGCTAGGGGACCAGGGGACACTAAAGAGTGACGCACACAGCTGGGAGACCAGGGGACACTAAAGAGTGACGCACACAGCTGGGAGACCAGGGGACACTAAAGAGTGACGCACACAGCTGGGAGATCATGGGACACTAAAGAGTGACGCACACAGCTAGGAGACCAGGGGACACTAAAGAGTGACGCACACAGCTGGGAGACCAGGGGACACTAAAGAGTGACGCACACAGCTCCTAAAGAGAGACAGCAGCAGAACCCAAGCTGCCCCTCCTCCAGAGAGACAGCAGCAGAACCCAAGCTGCCCCTCCTCAGAGAGACAGCAGAACCCAAGCTGCCCCTCCTCCAGAGAGACAGCAGCAGAACCCAAGCTGCCCCTCCTCAGAGACAGCAGCAGAACCCAAGCTGCCCCTCCTCCAGAGAGACAGCAGCAGAACCCAAGCTGCCCCTCCTCAGAGACAGCAGCAGAACCCAAGCTGCCCCTCCTCAGAGAGACAGCAGAACCCAAGCTGCCCCTCCTCCAGAGAGACAGCAGAACCCAAGCTGCCCCTCCTCCAGAGAGACAGCAGCAGAACCCAAGCTGCCCCTCCTCAGAGACAGCAGCAGAACCCAAGCTGCCCCTCCCCCAGAGAGACAGCAGAACCCAAGCTGCCCCTCCTCCAGAGAGACAGCAGAACCCAAGCTGCCCCTCCTCCAGAGATTCTGTCTCCAAAATGGTGGAACGAGCTCTCCGTCGGTATCAGGACAGCAGAAAGAATGAAACCCAAAAAGCTCATTGAGGCAGTGAGTCATTATTAAAACATCGTTGATCTGTTTTCTCAAGCAGACTGGGCAGTTCTTCAAAACATTGCCCTAGAGCAGGGCGCCCAAGCTTTGTTGAACCGAGAGCTACTTTTAAAGTTGCCAGTCTGCCGAGATCTACCGGTCCAAGTAGAGAGGCGTAGCCGACAGCCTGCTGCCAGGGGAATACACACTGCTACTCGTCTACAACTGACCTTCGTACGATTAATACTTCATAAAGTACTGCAGATCCTTCATCTCACCTCTTTCTAATCCACACACGTATTTAACTGAAGCTACACAGCAGGGTTGTTGATACAGAGTTGGAGTTTATGCACACGTCACTACAGTGGGTAATGTTTAAGACGCATTGAACCGGGCTGCCACATGTGACACAGGAACAAGAGAGAAGGCTCTGAACCCGTTCTTTGACATTATATAAAAATAGTGTTGCTACGAAAGTATAAATGAGGCTTCCTAATAAGACAGATCTGAAGCTGCGCAGGAATCTGCTGCCAACGTGCAATAAGAGACGACATGAATAGAATCAAAGCCTTTTTTTGTTGCATTTTCGTCGAGTATAAAAATAAATGCCTTTAAAATAGGATGCAGATAATCAATTTCAGTTTGCATTCTTATACCATGTTGTAAAATAAATATAATGAATGAGTTCAAACAAACTCAAACTCACAGCTGATTAATAATAACAGAATCTAACTTGAGTTTTTATCATATCAAAAACCTGTTGAAATGCTTCTGTTATTTTTATTACGCGTCGCAGCCTCCAGGAACGCTTCTTTCACAACTTCGCCGTCTTTGAAGGACTTCATGTGTTTCGCAAGAACGTGACTGACACGATGAGATGCTCTGGAGCAGCCTTGCTCTTGTTGTTGGGCCTGGTGGAAATGGACTGCTGTGCATTTAGCCGTTCTCTCAGGCCCCTCCCCTTTAGCTGTCCTCTCAGGCCCCTCCCCTTTAGCTGTCCTCTCAGGCCCCTCCCCTTTAGCCGTCCTCTCAGGCCCCTCCCCTGTAGCCGTCCTCTCAGGCCCCTCCCCTTTAGCTGTACTCTCAGGCCCCTCCCCTTTAGCTGTCCTCTCAGGCCCCTCCCCTTTAGCTGTCCTTTCAGGCCCCTCCCCTTTTGTCTTGTCTTTTGGAGCGGAGGGCAGAATCAAGAGGGAATTCCGTCTCGTGGCGTTTGTGCACTGTTTTGAAATGCCGCTCCTAAATGACCCTTCTTCGATAAAGCCACGCTCGCAGTGCAGACGAGACAGATGGACTTTGAACTGGAATAGATACAGAAACAACCATCCTCCCACTCGGAGTGAACATTATATATGTTTTGCTTCTGCCATAATTGCGGTCTTGTGTGTGTGCGGACTGTCACTCCTGTTGACACGAACAACGTTGGCGAACTAATGCACTGCCCACTGCTCACCAGCCACGCCCCGACACATGGGGTCAGGCCGGCCAATCACAAAGCTTTGATGCGTTCAAGTGCATTATTCTGGCACGGGAAGATTATGTTACAGGACATTAACGATAAAACAGAATATTGTTGTTCTATTTTTAGACACATCTCGCGATCGACTGGGAATCTCCCCGCGATCGATCGACTGGTTGGGCACCCCTGCCCTAGATTCTCTCAAATGCATTTTTAGGATGAACAGGGTTTCCGCGGGTCTTAGAAAGTATTCAGACGTATTAAAGGGCATTTTCCAAGGCGTCACATTGTGTATCTTGTTTTCAGTAAGTGTTCTGCCGTCTGCCTGAATGTAGTCATGGCGACGGCGTAGGTGTGTCGTAATTCTGTAGGTTATTGACGGCATCCCGTTGGGTTTGACGTCATCTGAACAGGACGTCGCGCGCTCACTGCTCGATAGCGCGCGGAGGTCCGTTTACGCCGGTTGCTAAGCAACATCGTTATGGGGAAATGCAAGCCTGCGTCCAAATGGTTGGAAGATAAGGAGGAAGGACAATCCATACTGTATTTAGTCAATGTGAGGGGAAGTGTGTCGCCATGGTAACCGGTTAGAACTCGAAGTGGCGATGAGGCCTTAAAATGTATGAAGGGTCTTAAAAAGGATCTTACATCCGACTTCAGGATTCTCGTATTGATAATCTCAATAGTTAGTTTCTCACCTGGACAACTGTCGTAGCTTAAGATTCACATTCAGGTTCAAGGCGTAGTGCAGAAATGGCAATGAAAAAACTGAAGTCCCAGGCTCCTCCAACAAAGCAACATGAATATATATACAGGACATAAAACCAATACAAATAGTGCAAGAGAATGTTGCAAGCATAAAACTAGGGCCACCAGGGTGGGTGGAGGGGGTCTGGAGGACGGGACTGAACTGACCGCCCAGGGGCACGGCAGAGGACCAGGAAGGGGTCTCGGGCGGACGGCCCGGGGGCAAGGCAGAGTACCAGGAAGGGGTCTCGGGCGGACGGCCCGGGGGTAAGGCAAAGTCCAAAAAGGGGGATTCGGGCGGACGGCCCGGGGGCAAGGCAGAGGACCAGGAACGGGTCTCGGGCGGACGGCCCGGGGGCAAGGCAGAGTACCAGGAAGGGGTCTCGGGCGGACGGCCCGGGGGTAAGGCAGAGTCCAAAAAGGGGGATTCGGGCGGACGGCCCGGGGGCAAGGCAGAGGACCAGGAACGGGGGGTAAGGTAGAAGCCGAGAAGGTGGACTCGGGCGGACGGCCCGGGGGCAAGACAGAGTCCAAGGTGGGGGTTATAGAGGAGCGAAGACCACCGCGGCCGGGAAAGTCAGGGGGCCGGACTCGAGGGTGAAGGCCGTGGCTCTCAGGGGACCGGGATTGAGGGTGAAGACTCCGGCTCTCAGAGGGCCGGGCTCGAGGGCGAAGACCGGACAGCTCCGGAGGCCGGGCAGGAACCGGTGTCGACCGGACCGGACCTGGAGGCCGGGCAGGAAAGCGCTGATGGGACAGCTCCGGAGACCGGGCAGGACCCGGTGTCAGCCGGACAGAAACCGGAGCCGGTCGGACAGGCTTCGGCAGGATCCCCCACGGAAGTGGACCAGGAGTTGGCAGGAACCCCGGCGAGACAGGTGATGGACATGGGGCTGACAGGGCCCCCGGTAGAACCTCCAACGGCACGGGATATAGGGTTGGCAGGACCCCCGGCAGGGGAGTAGACGGCGGGACCTCCAACGAGACAGGAGAAAGGGTTGGCAGGACCCCCGGCAGGGGAGCAGACGGCGGTACCTCCAACGAGAAAGGAGAAGGAGCTGGCAGGCCCCCCGGCAGGAGAGTAGACGGCGGGACCTCCAACGGGACAGGACATGGAGCTGGCAGGACCCCCGGCAGGAGAGTAGACGGCGGGACCTCCAACGGGACAGGACAAAGGGTTGGCAGGACCCCCGGCATGAGAGTAGTCGGCGGGGCCTCCAACGGGACGGGACCCGGAGTAGGGACCCGAGAGGAGACTCGAGAGGAGACTCGAAAGAGGAACCAAGGGGGAACTCGCGAGGGGACTCGAGAAGGGACTCGAGAGGAGACTCGAGAGGGGAACCAAGGGGGAACTCGAGAGGGGACTCGAGAGGAGACTCGAGAGGGGAACTAGAGGAGGGACTAGAGGAGAGACTAGAGGAGGGACTAGAGGAGGGACTAGAGGAGGGAACTCGAGAGGGGACTCGCTAGGGGGCCCGCGAGGGGAACTAGAGGAGACTGGAGAGGAGACTGGAGAGGGGACTGGAGAGGAGACTGGAGAGGGGACTGGAGAGGGGACTCGAGAGGAGACTGGAGAGGGGACTGGAGAGGAGACTCGAGAGGAGACTCGAGAGGGGACTGGAGAGGAGACTCGAGAGGGGACTGGAGAGGAGACTCGAGAGGGGACTGGAGAGGGGACTGGAGAGGGGACTGGAGAGGGAACTCGACAGGGGACCTGTGTCGGTCGGTACGCCGACAGGACTCGGGGAGCTGGCGTCGGCTGGAGAGCCAGCAGGAGACGAGGTGCTGTAGTCGGTCGGTACGCCGACAGGACACGGGGAGCTGGTGTCGGCCGGAGACGAGGGGCTGCAGTCGAAACCATGGCTGTTGGGGCCAGCACTGGAGCCGGAACCATGGCTGTTGGGGCTCGGGCTGCTAGCCTGGCCTTGCGACGACTCCTCTTAGCAGCTGCCTGAATACTCCGTGGACCTCCATAAGCCAGACGAGTTCCGGAATACGACTCCTGGACAGGAGCAGGAACTGGGGCAGAAGCACAGGTTGACTTCAGGCGGAACCCACCAAGGCGTATGGTGCCAGATTTGGAATTGGGAGACATGGAGCTAGCATGCCTAGGGCTAGCAGGCCGGGAATCACATGCTTGAAGGAAGTCCAAAATCCAGTCAGGTAAGAACTCAACAAAACATGGTTTCTCTGCTGCCAACCGGAGCGCCTCTACCAGAGCGGCCCTCTTCTGCCGAACACTGGACGCTCCCTTCCACCAATCGAAGCAGCAAGCCAGATAGAAGGTTAAATGCTGCAATTCAACCTCCCATGGATCATCTGCTGGGTCCATTTGTGGTTGGTTCGTAATGTTACGGTGGAGCGAAGGAAGCAGGTAGGACCCAAATGCAGATTAAAGTAAAAAACTCCTTTATTTCAAGGCTAGGGCTAGGGATATAAACAAAGACAAAACAGAACACTCACCGACGAACTAGTCATGACACAAGACGAACCAACACTCAACACTGGGAGACAGGGGAATTTAAACACAGGGTAACTAGACACAGGTGGGAATAATCAGGAAATTAGACGCACCAGGGAAACTAACGACAGGAGGAAAAACACAGGGAAAAGGACCAGACAATATACCAAGAGGAAAACATGACGGGGAGAACAGCACAACACCCAAACCAAGACATAGAAAACGTGACAAAACAATAATCGTAACAGTTTCTGCCCGTTACTTCTCCGCTGCTTTCTTGTCCCAGTTTGAAAAGCAAACTGCATGCAGTTTGCTTTTCAGCCCAACTGTAACAGTTACATCGACCGGACTTCTTTCTGCAGATGTGAGCGTCCTTAACAACGGTCAATAAGTCCTTGCTGCACATTATGCCCTACATGTTTCCATCTTGAGCTTTGTTAGTCAGTTAGTTTCCTAACGGACGTAATGTAGCAGCTGTAACGGTTGTAGCTTTTCTACGGTTCTATTTCGTCCCTACTGACCGCCAGAGGCGGTGCTTTAGCACTGGATATGTCCATCGCGCGCATGCGCAGCTCGAGTACCAATAACAACAAAGTCACCTGTGACCCACGTGACACCGGCTATATCAGCCGGTATTGTCAGAGGATCTGTTCCCAGAATCTTCTGGCGAGCACACAAGAATTCTGAGTGACAGGGAACTCTAGCGGTCATCCGGGACTCATAGGACCGTAGTTACAGCCGTAACTATCGTTCTACTTCGTCCCTACTGACCGCCAGAGGCGGGTAAGCCTGCGGCTCCGACTGCATGAGTCGCGAAGCTGCACGCAGCCAGCTGTTTACAGAGAATCCTTGAACACATGTTCCAACTGAACGAACGCTGTCGGCTACAAAAATGTAGCCACGGTACTCTCGCACAGCGAGAAGATGAAAGGGACAGACCCTCGGAGGACACCGGCTGATGTAGCCGGTGTCACGTGGGTCACAGGGGACTTTGTTGTTATTGGTACTCGAGCTGCGCATGCGCGAGATGGACCAATCCAGCGCCTCTGGCGGTCAGTAGGGACGAAATAGAACTACAATTCTACCCGTGATATACGCTCATTATATCACAGCTAAGAACCAATCAGATTGCTTGATTTGACTTGTCTGTTTTATAAATAGAGGATATACATATTTATACTTATTTGTATTATTGTATTCGGGATTGTTGGAAACGTTATTCCGATGACACACAGATCAAGGGGCTGCTGCGTCTGCAAAGCCGGTGTGTCCTTGGGCAGGACACTTCACCTGAACTTGCTCCTGTGGGTATTGTCCACAGTTTCTGACCATTGCATGTATGATATATGTGTCATGTGTGTTTATGTAAAGCGCTTTGAGTCATTGAAAAAGTGCTATAATAAATGTAAGAAATTATTATTAGTATTAGAACAGTCGACATTAGAGTTGACTTTGATTAAAAAGCCTAATAGCTGTCGAGTAAAGGTTGATAAAGCAAAGTAATGGCAGATACTCTCTCTCGCATAGACATAATACAGCAACCTGTATACTGTACATAAAATAACAATATTTACATTAAACTGTTTTATACCTGTCGGCCTTGAGAGGATAGCTGAACGTAAACGAAAACTCTCAAAGATAGTGTGGCTTAAATCTGAGGTTATATATGGTCAGTGTTCTGTATGTAATAACCCGGGTTCCTTCTCTCTCTCTCTGTATTCCCTCAGCTTGTAAAGAAGTCCACGAGGACACGGTCCTTCTCTCTCTCTGTATTCCCTCAGCTTGTAAAGAAGTCCACGAGGACACGGTCCTTCTCTCTCTCTGTATTCCCTCAGCTTGTAAAGAAGTCCACGAGGACACGGTCCTTCTCTCTCTCTGTATTCCCTCAGCTTGTAAAGAAGTCCACGAGGACACGGTCCTTCTCTCTCGTGATGTATTCCCTCAGCTTGTAAAGAAGTCCACAAGGACACGGTCCTTCTCTCTCTCTCTGTATTCCCTCAGCTTCTAAAGAAGTCCACGAGGACACGGTCCTTCTCTCTCTCTCTGTATTCCCTCAGCTTGTAAAGAAGTCCACGAGGACACGGTCCTTCTCTCTCTCTCTGTATTCCCTCAGCTTGTAAAGAAGTCCACGAGGACACGGTCCTTCTCTCTCGTGATGTATTCCCTCAGCTTGTAAAGAAGTCCACGAGGACACGGTCCTTCTCTCTCTCTCTGTATTCCCTCAGCTTGTAAAGAAGTCCACGAGGACACGGTCCTTCTCTCTCTCTGTATTCCCTCAGCTTGTAAAGAAGTCCACGAGGACACGGTCCTTCTCTCTCTCTGTATTCCCTCAGCTTGTAAAGAAGTCCACGAGGACACGGTCCTTCTCTCTCTCTGTATTCCCTCAGCGTGTAAAGAAGTCCACGAGGACACAGTCCTTCTCTCTCTCTCTGTATTCCCTCAGCTTGTAAAGAAGTCCACGAGGACACGGTCCTTCTCTCTCTCTCTGTATTCCCTCAGCTTGTAAAGAAGTCCACGAGGACACGGTCCTTCTCTCTCTCTCTGTATTCCCTCAGCTTGTAAAGAAGTCCACGAGGACACGGTCCTTCTCTCTCTCTCTGTATTCCCTCAGCTTGTAAAGAAGTCCACGAGGACACGGTCCTTCTCTCTCTCTCTGTATTCGCTCAGCTTGTAAAGAAGTCCACGAGGACACGGTCCTTCTCTCTCTCTCTGTATTCCCTCAGCTTGTAAAGAAGTCCACGAGGACACGGTCCTTCTCTCTCTCTCTGTATTCCCTCAGCTTGTAAAGAAGTCCACGAGGACACGGTCCTTCTCTCTCTCTCTGTATTCCCTCAGCTTGTAAAGAAGTCCACGAGGACACGGTCCTTCTCTCTCTCTGTATTCCCTCAGCTTGTAAAGAAGTCCACGAGGACACGGTCCTTCTCTCTCTCTCTGTATTCCCTCAGCTTGTAAAGAAGTCCACGAGGACACGGTCCTTCTCTCTCTCTCTGTATTCCCTCAGCTTGTAAAGAAGTCCACGAGGACACGGTCCTTCTCTCTCTCTGTATTCCCTCAGCTTGTAAAGAAGTCCACGAGGACACGGTCCTTCTCTCTCTCTCTGTATTCCCTCAGCTTGTAAAGAAGTCCACGAGGACACGGTCCTTCTCTCTCTCTCTGTATTCCCTCAGCTTGTAAAGAAGTCCACGAGGACACGGTCCTTCTCTCTCTCTCTGTATTCCCTCAGCTTGTAAAGAAGTCCACGAGGACACGGTCCTTCTCTCTCTCTCTGTATTCCCTCAGCTTGTAAAGAAGTCCACGAGGACACGGTCCTTCTCTCTCGTGATGTATTCCCTCAGCTTGTAAAGAAGTCCACGAGGACACGGTCCTTCTCTCTCTCTCTGTATTCCCTCAGCTTGTAAAGAAGTCCACGAGGACACGGTCCTTCTCTCTCTCTCTGTATTCCCTCAGCTTGTAAAGAAGTCCACGAGGACACGGTCCTTCTCTCTCTCTGTATTCCCTCAGCTTGTAAAGAAGTCCACGAGGACACGGTCCTTCTCTCTCTCTGTATTCCCTCAGCTTGTAAAGAAGTCCACGAGGACACGGTCCTTCTCTCTCTCTCTGTATTCCCTCAGCTTGTAAAGAAGTCCACGAGGACACGGTCCTTCTCTCTCTCTCTGTATTCCCTCAGCTTGTAAAGAAGTCCACGAGGACACGGTCCTTCTCTCTCTCTCTGTATTCCCTCAGCTTGTAAAGAAGTCCACGAGGACACGGTCCTTCTCTCTCTCTCTGTATTCCCTCAGCTTGTAAAGAAGTCCACGAGGACACGGTCCTTCTCTCTCTCTCTGTATTCCCTCAGCTTGTAAAGAAGTCCACGAGGACACGGTCCTTCTCTCTCTCTCTGTATTCCCTCAGCTTGTAAAGAAGTCCACGAGGACACGGTCCTTCTCTCTCTCTCTGTATTCCCTCAGCTTGTAAAGAAGTCCACGAGGACACGGTCCTTCTCTCTCTCTCTGTATTCCCTCAGCTTGTAAAGAAGTCCACGAGGACACGGTCCTTCTCTCTCTCTGTATTCCCTCAGCTTGTAAAGAAGTCCACGAGGACACGGTCCTTCTCTCTCTCTGTATTCCCTCAGCTTGTAAAGAAGTCCACGAGGACACGGTCCTTCTCTCTCTCTCTGTATTCCCTCAGCTTGTAAAGAAGTCCACGAGGACACGGTCCTTCTCTCTCTCTGTATTCCCTCAGCTTGTAAAGAAGTCCACGAGGACACGGTCCTTCTCTCTCTCTCTGTATTCCCTCAGCTTGTAAAGAAGTCCACGAGGACACGGTCCTTCTCTCTCTCTCTGTATTCCCTCAGCTTGTAAAGAAGTCCACGAGGACACGGTCCTTCTCTCTCTCTCTGTATTCCCTCAGCTTGTAAAGAAGTCCACGAGGACACGGTCCTTCTCTCTCTCTCTGTATTCCCTCAGCTTGTAAAGAAGTCCACGAGGACACGGTCCTTCTCTCTCTCTGTATTCCCTCAGCTTGTAAAGAAGTCCACGAGGACACGGTCCTTCTCTCTCTCTCTGTATTCCCTCAGCTTGTAAAGAAGTCCACGAGGACACGGTCCTTCTCTCTCTCTGTATTCCCTCAGCTTGTAAAGAAGTCCACGAGGACACGGTCCTTCTCTCTCTCTCTGTATTCCCTCAGCTTGTAAAGAAGTCCACGAGGACACGGTCCTTCTCTCTCTCTCTGTATTCCCTCAGCTTGTAAAGAAGTCCACGAGGACACGGTCCTTCTCTCTCTCTCTGTATTCCCTCAGCTTGTAAAGAAGTCCACGAGGACACGGTCCTTCTCTCTCTCTGTATTCCCTCAGCTTGTAAAGAAGTCCACGAGGACACGGTCCTTCTCTCTCTCTCTGTATTCCCTCAGCTTGTAAAGAAGTCCACGAGGACACGGTCCTTCTCTCTCTCTCTGTATTCCCTCAGCTTGTAAAGAAGTCCACGAGGACACGGTCCTTCTCTCTCTCTCTGTATTCCCTCAGCTTGTAAAGAAGTCCACGAGGACACGGTCCTTCTCTCTCTCTCTGTATTCCCTCAGCTTGTAAAGAAGTCCACGAGGACACGGTCCTTCTCTCTCTCTGTATTCCCTCAGCTTGTAAAGAAGTCCACGAGGACACGGTCCTTCTCTCTCTCTGTATTCCCTCAGCTTGTAAAGAAGTCCACGAGGACACGGTCCTTCTCTCTCTCTCTGTATTCCCTCAGCTTGTAAAGAAGTCCACGAGGACACGGTCCTTCTCTCTCTCTCTGTATTCCCTCAGCTTGTAAAGAAGTCCACGAGGACACGGTCCTTCTCTCTCTCTCTGTATTCCCTCAGCTTGTAAAGAAGTCCCAGGGACTACGGAGATCATGCGCTCTCTCACTGTATTCCCTCAGCTTGTAAAAAGTAAATACAAAAGAAAAAGTTCGGATGTTATTTACAAAACATTTAAATATCACAGACAGTCTTGGCTTCTCAGATATTACCCTCGTTTCGGCAAATTCAGAAGATACATACAGCTTTGAGCTTCGCATGATTACAAGCGGAGAGCGGAGCAACGTGACGTCACAGCAGGCACTACAGCAGCCGGTGTGTCTCCTGAGGGTTTACCCGGGAAACAAACACAACACACACAAATGCAAAAATACACAAACACACACACGTACACACACACACACACACACACACACACACACTCGCGAGCTTCCCCCAGACCAGTAATCCAAACGAAAATATCTTCCCTCCGTAGTATTTTGATAATTTGCTCCGCTCATCAATCAGATCGATGGATTCCAGAGATGACTCCGAAACAGTCCGTGGGCACCACTCAACAGCCAATCAGAATGAGAATATGCTTCACATGTGACTTATTCAAACTGCGAGTGATTGAGTGACAGGTGAAGGTTGTTTTGGAGAAAAAGTTTGAGAAGAAAAAGTTTCAGAGTGGCGCTCGGGAAAGGAAATTGTTGAGGGAAAAGGAGTTTTGGGGTTTCCTCATCCGGCCTACAGGTTATTCTAAACCTGTAGGCCGGATGAGGAGGAAGGACAGATGAGTTCTGTCTGAGCGGTAGCGGTGCCGGCCGCGGGGCCTCGGAGCCAAGTAGGCCGTCTGATAGCGATGGAGTAGCGGGAGAGGAAAAACAGACAGGAGGGACATTATCTGTTGGAGGAGATGGAGGACGACGAGGACTTGCTACGGGGAGGGGAGCCAACGGCAACCGGACAGATACACGAGGGAGGCCCGATACATCACTCATCTGGAGGAGAGGACCAGGCGCAGAGCAGAGTGGAGAAGTGCGATCACAGAGCCGGCCGAGGCTATACATGACTTTGATTTGTTGTTTAAATAGGGGGCCTACAAAACCTATCAGCCCCAGGGCCTGATGGCAGGGTAAGGCGGGCCATAACGTGTGTGTGAGCGCGTGTTTAATCCGCCGCGGTAACCCGCACCGCTCTGCGGTCTGAGTGTCCTCGGCAGCAGCAGCCACAGTATTAATGATTCACCCTGATGGCAGACGACATCAGATGGATGAGAAATGCGTCAATCTGCACATGTATGAGAAAGATGTGTTTTCCGCACACGTGCTGCTGCCGGAGGAACATCTGGATCCGCAGCAGCAGCAGCACATCAGGCCTCCACAACAACACCAACAAGTGCATGTTGACAAGCCCCCTCCCCGGAAAGAAATACAATACACATCCCAGCACTCACAACAACAACAATCAAAAACAGCTGAATATGTATATTTTCTATCCGAAGCTGCTCACGTCCTTCAGGGTGAAAGTGTCTCACTCTCTCAGCGGGGGGTATTGTACATTGTTGGGAGATGTTTCCAACACATGACGTATATGGACAAGCCCCCTCCCCACATAAGAAAGAGGAAACCACAGCACTCGAAACGCTGGTTTATTTTATCCTCCGCCACAAAATCCTACCAAACAATTGAAATCAGAGAATTATGATTTGCTAACTGCGGTGTCTGCTCTCATCCTGCACACCACGCGCACAGCGTAACAACGCACCGGCTTATCTGGCAAATCCTGCGCGTCATGCATGTCAGACCTCCCCGAGCAGCACGAGCAGGATTCATGTGGTGTGTGATGTGCAGGAGAGGCTGCACTGAATGACCTTGAGGACTGTGTGTCTTTGCACTGACAAACCGTGTGGCCATCGAGTCACTGCCCCCCCCCCAGATACCCCCTCGCGAGGCAAACAGGCCACAGGTTTTAATACCAGCTTTGAGCGATGCTCCGAGGTAATGCCGTGAAAGCGAAGCTGCTGCATTCCGATGGAAACGACGCAGTGAGCGCGCGTGTCCATCCCCACCTTCCTCGCGCACCGAACCCAGAAACACAACATTTCAGAACCGAGCAGATCCATGTATTTAAAGCCAGGACCTCTCCCTCGGTGCAGAAACACGGTGTACATTTTTTTTTGTATACGCCAATTAAAATACGCAAATGTTCATCTGCTCAAACGCGCCCGTGTGCCCTCTTAACGGACGCACAGCTCGACGGCATTCAAGCAGGCGCGAGACACCCCGGTGTGTACGGCGTGGATAATGTGGAACACGACATGTCGGCCTCCCTGCAGGCGGATCTCCTCACCTGATGTCTGCCCGTTCGGTGATTCTCGATGGATGGACGTGTGCTCCAGAAAACCCGAAAAAAGCCCCTTCCGGTGAGACGCGAGCCCAAAAGGGGGTTCTCCTGTTCTCAACACTGCTGCGTGTAAAAACACAGTCTGCTACTGGAGTGTGTGGATCTTTTCCCGACGTTATTGTTCCAGATGCGGCGCAGCAGGGACCGATCCCACGCGCCAGTCTGATGCGTCTGCAGGAGCCGTGTGCAGCTTTCTGCTTCTGGAGCTCGTTACATCATCAGGGAGGACAGCATTTGGGATTTATAGCACCCCGACGGAGCTATTAAACAATCAGGAATTAGATTAGGTGATGTGTTGTCATTTCAAGGTGTGCTTTTTAAAGAAGAATAAAACACAAACATGCGAGGACAGAAAAAGCCCCAGTGGTGGAAAGTGGATGTACTCCTACTCGAGCATTCCCATTGTGTGTGCTGCGCTCCAACAGAGAGACACATCGCATGCACTTTCATGGCATTGTGTTCATTAAAGAAGATCAGATTCAGGAGTCACGCACAAAGGGGGCCGTGCGGATACAAGGCTGACTACAAGACCACATAAAGAATGGCAACAAAGAAGCAGCAGCATCAGAGTAACAATATGAAGCTGGACATAGACCCCCACCCAAACAATTATAATACAACATAAGCGAACTTGCTGGAGCCCAGACCCTCATGTCGTCATCAGGGAGGACAACCCTGACGGAGTTACTAAACAATCAGGAATGATATGGTGATGTGTTGTCAGGGGCAACCCACCCCACCTCGCGGAGGGGGCCTCACCTGCGGCGCACCTATTTGCGCTTATCCACGGCTGCTCCACTAAATCCAAATTATTATTATTATTAAGTGACTCAGAAAATAAACTTGCATTGAACTATTTTCTGACTAAATGTAGGGAATTCTTCCATAACATTGATCTTTTTACAGCTGTACTTCTTGTTGCTTCTAAATCAGTTCAATTATCTAATTAATCACGTGATTCATTGTCAGGCTGCAATACCTTAAACAGCTGCATTCTCTCTAATATCCAGCAGGGGGCGAAATATACTTCTCTCGCTCTTCATCGCCTCAGATTCAGAAACCTCCAAAGAAGAGTGACACTATAAAAACCCTCTGCGATGACTTCAGTTCTTAATTTAATGTTCACAGACAGTAGAATATACACATGGGTTCCTTTACAGACACAAAGCAAACATTACATACATTACAGATAAGTTTAGCACCAGCAGACCAACGGCTGCACCGACCGGAAGCATTTCATATATTCGCGTTCAGCAACACTACGGTTGAATTTCAGCTAATCCAGATTTAAAGATAAGAATGTAATTCAATTCTTATTTTTTAAGTTTTGGGGCTGCCACCAAATTAATTAAAGTACAAAAATAACAGATTTAAATGTAATCTTATTGGGACAGAATAACAATAAATCCAGATTCATAATTTACATTTAAAAACACCTGATTTACAGTTTGCTTACACGTCACCTATTATTTAAAATCCTCTTCTCGTGTCTCTTCTACATCAACATGTGTCCCCTCTTCTTCATGTCTCTTCCACATCAACATGTGTCCCCTCTTCTTCATGTCTCTTCTACATCAGCATGTGTCCCCTCTTCTTCATGTCTCTTCTACATCAACATGTGTCCCCTCTTCTTCATGTCTCTTCTACATCAACATGTGTCCCCTCTTCTCCATGTCTCTTCTACATCAACATGTGTCCCCTCTTCTCCATGTCTCTTCTACATCAACATGTGTCCCCTCTTCTCCATGTCTCTCCTACATCAGCATGTGTCCCCTCTTCTCCATGTCTCTTCTACATCAGCATGTGTCCCCTCTTCTCCATGTCTCTTCTACATCAACATGTGTCCCCTCTTCTTCATGTCTCTTCTACATCAGCATGTGTCCCCTCTTCTTCATGTCTCTTCTACATCAGCATGTGTCCCCTCTTCTTCATGTCTCTTCTACATCAACATGTGTCCCCTCTTCTTCATGTCTCTTCTACATCAACATGTGTCCCCTCTTCTCCATGTCTCTTCTACATCAACATGTGTCCCCTCTTCTTCATGTCTCTTCTACATCAACATGTGTCCCCTCTTCTCATGTCTCTTCTACATCAACATGTGTCCCCTCTTCTTCATGTCTCTTCTACATCAACATGTGTCCCCTCTTCTCCATGTCTCTTCTACATCAACATGTGTCCCCTCTTCTTCATGTCTCTTCTACATCAACATGTGTCCCCTCTTCTCCATGTCTCTTCTACATCAACATGTGTCCCCTCTTCTCCATGTCTCTTCTACATCAACATGTGTCCCCTCTTCTTCATGTCTCTTCTACATCAACATGTGTCCCCTCTTCTTCATGTCTCTTCTACATCAACATGTGTCCCCTCTTCTTCATGTCTCTTCTACATCAACATGTGTCCCCTCTTCTCCATGTCTCTTCTACATCAACATGTGTCCCCTCTTCTTCATGTCTCTTCTACATCAACATGTGTCCCCTCTTCTTCATGTCTCTTCTACATCAACATGTGTCCCCTCTTCTCCATGTCTCTTCTACATCAACATGTGTCCCCTCTTCTCCATGTCTCTTCTACATCAACATGTGTCCCCTCTTCTCTCACATGTGTCCCTCTTCTCCATGTCTCTTCTACATCAACATGTGTCCCCTCTTCTTCATGTCTCTTCTACATCAACACGTGTCCCCTCTTCTCCATGTCTCTTCTACATCAACATGTGTCCCCTCTTCTCCATGTCTCTTCTACATCAACATGTGTCCCCTCTTCTCCATCAACATGTGTCCCCTCTTCGCCATGTCTCTTCTACATCAACATGTGTCCCCTCTTCTTCATGTCTCTCCTACATCAACATGTGTCCCCTCTTCTTCATGTCTCTTCTACATCAACATGTGTCCCCTCTTCTCCATGTCTCTTCTACATCAACATGTGTCCCCTCTTCTCCATCAACATGTGTCCCCTCTTCGCCATGTCTCTTCTACATCAACATGTGTCCCCTCTTCTTCATGTCTCTCCTACATCAACATGTGTCCCCTCTTCTTCATGTCTCTTCTACATCAACATGTGTCCCCTCTTCTCCATGTCTCTTCTACATCAACATGTGTCCCCTCTTCCTCATGTCTCTTCTACATCAACATGTGTCCCCTCTTCTTCATGTCTCCTCTACATCAACATGTGTCCCCTCTTCTTCATGTCTCCTCTACATCAACATGTGTCCCCTCTTCTTCATGTCTCTCTACATCAACATGTGTCCCCTCTTCTTCGTGTCTCTTCTACATCAACATGTGTCCCCTCTTCTCCATGTCTCTCTACATCAACATGTGTCCCCTCTTCTTCGTGTCTCTTCTACATCAACACGTCTGAAAATGAACTGATCAGATTTTGGCCTCTTGATGATGTCATAACGATGTGTTGTCTTGGTAACCATTAGCCAATCAGCAACAAGGTACCTTATCACCTGAGTCTCCTCTAGAGGGGCGTGGGGGAGGGGCTCCTTGTCTTCATCTGAAGTCACAGACAGAGAATCAGCACTTTGGAAACAGGGCTGAAACAGAGGGGATTGTGGGTAATGCTGCAATGACCTGTTTCAGCCAATCAGAGACGGGCTCTGGATCGATCTGAGAGCTGGGATGTACTGATGAAGAGGAGGATGATGGGATGTCAGTGTCTCCTCGATGAACCCTCGTCGGTGCACCCCGCCTGATATTCGTAGTGATTTTCTGAATAAGAGCCTCGGCTCGTTCTCACGAGGCTCACGTGAGACATCTTTACAGCAGCATTCAGTTACAAAGTTAATTAATTAAAAAAGGATGCATACTGCACACCTAAAGTGGCGTACAAAAGCAATACTATATATTATTATGAATATATTATATTGTACCCATTCACATGGCAGACTCTCAGTGTGACGTTAACGGCGTTTTGACACTGATGGAAAATAATACAAAGTAAGTTTACATAAAGAGCCAATGGAGATAATTGGCTTATTAAAACATACATATTTCTACGTGCTCTCATTTTTTAAATATATATACTAATAAGAGAGCTACCGTCTTTTGGCTAGAGTGATTTTTAAATAAATTATAATACAAAATCAAATGGGAACCTCGCCCTCTTTGTTGGACATTAATGTCAAGAAATGGCATCAAAAGGATTTTCTAAATGCACCGTTTCTCATGAGTCGTGGAAAGTGTTCACTCGGTCGGATGATGAATAAATATATATATTTATAATGAATCTGCATGTGCCTTCTTTAAAGCCCGCGTCACACTGTCCCGAAACGGACACCAGATGGATAGACGATAAAGGAAACGTTCAAATTCGGCTCTGATCGGAACAACATCGGGCCATTCGTGAGCCGTCGTGTGACCGCCGGTGGAGTTCGTCAGACCTTGCGAAGGTTCATTTTCGTGTTGAATTCGCGTCGCCCTCCCTAAGGCCATCGAGAGGGCATCTCGTCATCTTCGTCGTTACTTCGTGCGATCATCGGTGCCATCGGGCATTTTTCGCCTCACGAAGACAACACGAAGGAAACAAGAAGCTGCCCGATTGTCTTGGGAAGGCGACACGACTACGGGAAGCCCTCGCGATGCCGTCGTGTAGCCGTCGTGTCACAGTACGATGCGTGTTCTGTGGAACTGAAAAGGATATTACTTTGTTTTTGTTACTTTCGTTGTACGTCTCAAATGTAATTTAGCTTAACCTCCTGCTTTATTTAGATTTGAAGGCGAGTTTACGCTGTTGACAGGAAGTTGTAGTTGCTATGGAAACAGCATGACGGAGCCTGTGGTTCGGGTGGCCTTCTGTAGGCCTCGTACTTGCTTCGGCCGTTGACCGCGGGGCCATCTTCGTGCGAAATTCACAATTCCACATTCGCGTGGCCATCCGGTGTGAACGTCGGGACGGGACGGCGGGACGCCAGCCTGACGGACTACAGTAACGTGTGCAGGGTTTTTCTTTCCACCATCTGATGTTTTGTTCATTCAAAAATCTGTCCTAAAGTGAAATGTACAACTCCGGAAGTCTCCGTGGATCCTCTTCTCTTCTCAGATGGGGTTTACAGACGAGGGCGAATGAGTTTTCAGAACTTGTTGTTCTTTAGTTTGTCGATGTGGAAACAGAGCTTCAGCGCCGGGCCGAGCTTCAGACCCAGATACTTCATGATCATATCGCTCTTCAGGAGCAACAAGGCGTTTCCATCGATCTCCTGGAGGAAGAGGAGGAAGAGGAGAAGTTAGATCAACAGGAAATAGGGGAGCAGACAAGATGTCAGAGCCAATCATTTCCCTGACAATGTTAGCAATTGAATGTCCCGACTGATATTCTAGATACACTTCTATTTGATGATGTGAGCTAGGGCCGCACGATTTTGGGAAAAAATCTAATTGCGATTTTTCTGACAAAAATTGCGATTTCGATTCGATTTGCGATATTTATTTTTAAGCGACCCAATGGAAGTTGATTGTAAAATGCGGCCATAACTCCGGCTAGGAAGGTCGTATCAACGTACTCCCGTCTCTAGCGCCCTGCAGCCCGAGCTACGAGTGAAAGAACTAAACTTACATGAAACTTCGGTTGGGTTGCTTTAAAGTCGAGCTTCAGTTTGAGATTCACCCTGTGATGGAAACACGTGATGGAGCGTCTCTGACCTGACTCAGAGGGTTCACCAAACTATCTAGGAAGCAGTTTGGAAAGGGCAGGCACTTTCAAAAGCACTTGGCAGGTGATTGGATCAATCTGTCTATCACCTTCTATCATGAGCCACTTCCGATTGGTTAACAGTGGCTGGTACATGTGGAGCACAGCACTTCTGATTGGTTAACAATGGCTGGTACATGTGGAGCACAGCACTTCTGAGTGGTTAACAGTGGCTGGTACATGTGGAGCACAGCACTTCTGATTGGTTAACAATGGCTGGTACATGTGGAGCACAGCACTTCTGAGTGGTTAACAGTGGCTGGTACATGTGGAGCACAGCACTTCTGATTGGTTAACAGTGGCTGGTACATGTGGAGCACAGCACTTCTGATTGGTGTGGAGGACTGACTCACAAGAAGAACAAAAAAAATGTAAAAAAAAATGGGGCTTTGCGATTTGATAATCGCATCATCTCGAATCGCGATTTCGATTTAAAATGGATTAATCGTTCAGCCCTAATGTGAAGCGAGACCGGACGTGGAACAGCTCAGATTATACTATAGCAGGCGATCAGGAACCGTCCAACCACGATCACTGCTGGTTCAGATGAAACATTTCACAGAGACTGAAGCACGGTCCTCTTTTGTACATTTGAAATGTTCCACGCGTTGTGTAGACGTCTTTGAGGAACCGGCCCTTCCCCGTCTTGATTTACTACCTCTTTCTATGGAAGTCGATGAAAAAATGCATATTTGCCGAAAAGACGCACGACTTCATTTCCACACATCATAAGCGACACGGGGGGGACACCGGGGACACATGGTGATGTAGAGAAGACATAACTTTTTGAGTCTCCTGACACACCGGGACACACAGGGACACATGGTGATGTAGAGAAGACATCACTTTGAGAGTCTCCTGACACACGGGGGGACACCGGGGACACATGGTGATGTAGAGAAGACATCACTTTGAGAGTCTCCTGACACACGGGGGACACACCGGGGGGACACATGGTGATGTAGAGAAGACATCACTTAGTGAGTCTCCTGACACACGGGGGACACACCGGGGGGACACATGGTGATGTAGAGAAGACATCACTTTGAGAGTCTCCTGACACACGGGGGACACACCGGGGGGACACATGGTGATGTAGAGAAGACATCACTTTGAGAGTCTCCTGACACACCGGGGACACACGGGGACACATGGTGATGTAGAGAAGACATCACTTTGAGAGTCTCCTGACACACCGGGGACACACGGGGACACATGGTGATGTAGAGAAGACATCACTTTGAGAGTCTCCTGACACACCGGGGACACACCGGGGACACACCGGAGACACACGGGGACACATGGTGATGTAGAGAAGACATCACTTTGAGAGTCTCCTGACACACCGGGGACACACCGGGGACACACGGGAACACATGGTGATGTAGAGAAGACATCACTTTGAGAGTCTCCTGACACACGGGGGGACACCGGGGACACACGGGGGGGGACACCGGGGACACATGGTGATGTAGAGAAGACATCACTTTGAGAGTCTCCTGACACACCGGGGACACACGGGGACACATGGTGATGTAGAGAAGACATCACTTTGAGAGTCTCCTGACACACCGGGGACACACCGGAGACACACGGGGACACATGGTGATGTAGAGAAGACATCACTTTGAGAGTCTCCTGACACACCGGGGACACACCGGGGACACACGGGGACACACCGGGGACACACGGGGGACACGGGGACACATGGTGATGTAGAGAAGACATCAGGAAGTGCATGTTGCGCAATAGGAGAGCTTTAATGGATCCCCCAACGTGGTTTCCACAGGATATTCATTACATCTGCAGTAAAAGTTGTATGGAAGACAATAAACAATCCCCTTACGTGTTTCCTGAAGACGTCAGCGTGCGGTCCGAGGGCCTGAGGGTCTGCGTCTTTGATGAACCAGACCACGTCGTCCACAGACCAGGAGGAGGGGTCTTTATTCTGCGGGGCTTTGGACTCCTGTGGTTCTGAAGATGCATTATAACCTCCTGTAAGACCAACACAAAGATTCACCATCAGAGGAACCGTTAGGAACTCTCCCTGGTCCCCGGCTTGAGCTTCATCTCAGGATCCATCTGGGATCCTCTCCTGAAGGGAAGGAGTCATCACATACAGAGACTAGTTCCTGAGCAGTGTCCTTCACATGCTGATATCCAGGAGAGGGAGTCACACAGTCACAAGATGGAGGACTTTTTCTCATAATCTCCAAATTCCGATTATTATTTTTTGAAATTACTTTTTAAAAAAAAATCTCAAAAATTGTCACTTTTTCAAAAAGTAAAAAAAATTCTGACTTTTCCTCAAAATCTAAAATTCTCACTTTTTTAAAAAAAAATCTCAAAATGTTGACTTTTTAAAACAAATCTGACTTTTCTCCAAAATGTTAACTCTCCCTGGTCCCCGAGCTTCAGTCTCAGGATCCATGTATTTGTGATCCTCTCAAGAATGGAAGTAAGTCATCACATGCAGAGTAACTTATCACAATTATTTCTCAAAATTCTGACTTAAATCTCAAAATTCTGACTTTCTCTCCTTTCTCTCAAAATCTCAAAATTCTGACTTTCTCTCGAAATTCTCTCGAAATTCTGACTTTCTCTCGAAATTCTGACTTTCTCTCAAAATTCTGACTTTTTCTCAAAATCTCAAAATTCTGACTTTCTCTCGAAATTCTGACTTTTGGAAATCTGGAAGGAGTCATCACATACAGAGCATCAACTAGTTCCTGAGCAGTGTCCTTCACATGCTGATATCCAAGAGAGGAAGTCACACAGTCACAAAATGGAGGAATAGCGGTTCTGACTTTTTCTCATAATCTCCAAATTCCGATTATTATTTTTTTAATGACTTTTTCCTCAAAATCTCAAAAATTTCCACTTTTTCAAAAAATAACTTTTCTCCAAAATGTTAACTCTCCCTGGTCCCCGAGCTTCAGTCTCAGGATCCATGTATTTGTGATCCTCTCAAGAATGGAAGTAAGTCATCACATACAGAGTAGCTGATCACAATTATTTCTCAAAATTCTGACTTAAATCTCAAAATTCTGACTTTCTCTCCTTTCTCTCAAAATCTCAAAATTCTGACTTTCTCTCAAAATTCTGACTTTCTCTCGAAATTCTGACTTTCTCTCAAAATTCTGACTTTCTCTCAAAATTCTGACTTTCTCTCGAAATTCTGACTTTCTCTCGAAATTCTGACTTTCTCTCAAAATTCTGACTTTCTCTCCTTTCTCTCAAAATCTCAAAATTCTGACTTTCTCTCAAAATTCTGACTTTCTCTCGAAATTCCGACTTTCCCTCGAAATTCTGACTTTCTCTCGAAATTCTCTCGAAATTCTGACTTTCTCTCGAAATTCTGACTTTCTCTCAAAATTCTGACTTTTTCTCAAAATCTCAAAATTCTGACTTTCTCTCGAAATTCTGACTTTCTCTCGAAATTCTGACTTTTGGAAATCTGGAAGGAGTCATCACATACAGAGCATCAACTAGTTCCTGAGCAGTGTCCTTCACATGCTGATATCCAAGAGAGGAAGTCACACAGTCACAAAATGGAGGAATAGCGGTTCTGACTTTTTCTCATAATCTCCAAATTCCGATTATTATTTTTTTAATGACTTTTTCCTCAAAATCTCAAAAATTTCCACTTTTTCAAAAAATAAAAAAAATTCGGACTTTTTCTCAAAAATCGCAAAAATTCTGACTTTTTCTCAAAATCTAAAATTCTCACTTTTTAAAAAAAAATCTCAAAATGTTGACTTTTTAAAACAAATCTGACTTTTCTCCAAAATGTTAACTCTCCCTGGTCCCCGAGCTTCAGTCTCAGGATCCATGTATTTGTGATCCTCTCAAGAATGGAAGTAAGTCATCACATACAGAGTAGCTGATCACAATTATTTCTCAAAATTCTGACTTAAATCTCAAAATTCTGACTTTCTCTCCTTTCTCTCAAAATCTCAAAATTCTGACTTTCTCTCAAAATTCTGACTTTCTCTCGAAATTCTGACTTTCTCTCAAAATTCTGACTTTCTCTCAAAATTCTGACTTTCTCTCGAAATTCTGACTTTCTCTCGAAATTCTGACTTTCTCTCAAAATTCTGACTTTCTCTCCTTTCTCTCAAAATCTCAAAATTCTGACTTTCTCTCAAAATTCTGACTTTCTCTCCTTTCTCTCAAAATCTCAAAATTCTGACTTTCTCTCAAAATTCTGACTTTCTCTCGAAATTCTGACTTTCTCTCGAAATTCTGACTTTCTCTCGAAATTCTGACTTTTTCTCAAAATCTCAAAATTCTGACTTTCTCTCGAAATTCTGACTTTCTCTCGAAATTCTGACTTTTGGAAATCTGGAAGGAGTCATCACATACAGAGCATCAACTAGTTCCTGTGAGCATGTGTCCTTCACATGCTGATATCCAAGAGAGGGAGTCAGACAGTCACAAGATGGAGGAATAGCGGTTCTGACTTTTTCTCATAATCTCCAAATTCCGATTATTATTTTTTTAATGACTTTTTCCTCAAAATCTCAAAAATTGTCACTTTTTCATTCGGACTTTTTCTCAAAAATCGCCAAAAAAATTGAATTTTTCCTCAAAAACACTACATTCCGACTTTCTCTCGAAATTCCGACTTTCTCTCGAAATTCTGACTTTCTCTCGAAATTCTGACTTTTGGAAATCTGGAAGGAGTCATCACATACAGAGCATCAACTAGTTCCTGTGAGCATGTGTCCTTCACATGCTGATATCCAAGAGAGGGAGTCAGACAGTCACAAAATGGAGGAATAGCGGTTCTGACTTTTTCTCATAATCTCCAAATTCCGATTATTATTTTTTTAATGACTTTTTCCTCAAAATCTCAAAAATTTCCACTTTTTCAAAAAATAAAAAAAATTCGGACTTTTTCTCAAAAATCGCAAAAATTCTGACTTTTGGAAATCTGGAAGGAGTCATCACATACAGAGCATCAACTAGTTCCTGTGAGCATGTGTCCTTCACATGCTGATATCCAAGAGAGGGAGTCAGACAGTCACAAAATGGAGGAATAGCGGTTCTGACTTTTTCTCATAATCTCCAAATTCCGATTATTATTTTTTTAATGACTTTTTCCTCAAAATCTCAAAAATTTCCACTTTTTCAAAAAATAAAAAAAATTCGGACTTTTTCTCAAAAATCGCAAAAATTCTGACTTTTTCTCAAAATCTAAAATTCTCACTTTTTAAAAAAAAATCTCAAAATGTTGACTTTTTAAAACAAATCTGACTTTTCTCCAAAATGTTAACTCTCCCTGGTCCCCGAGCTTCAGTCTCAGGATCCATGTATTTGTGATCCTCTCAAGAATGGAAGTAAGTCATCACATACAGAGTAGCTGATCACAATTATTTCTCAAAATTCTGACTTAAATCTCAAAATTCTGACTTTCTCTCCTTTCTCTCAAAATCTCAAAATTCTGACTTTCTCTCAAAATTCTGACTTTCTCTCGAAATTCTGACTTTTTCTCAAAATCTCAAAATTCTGACTTTCTCTCGAAATTCTGACTTTTGGAAATCTGGAAGGAGTCATCACATACAGAGCATCAACTAGTTCCTGTGAGCATGTGTCCTTCACATGCTGATATCCAAGAGAGGGAGTCAGACAGTCACAAGATGGAGGAATAGCGGTTCTGACTTTTTCTCATAATCTCCAAATTCCGATTATTATTTTTTTAATGACTTTTTCCTCAAAATCTCAAAAATTTCCACTTTTTCAAAAAATAAAAAAAATTCGGACTTTTTCTCAAAATCTAAAATTCTCACTTTTTAAAAAAAAATCTCAAAATGTTGACTTTTTAAAACAAATCTGACTTTTCTCCAAAATGTTAACTCTCCCTGGTCCCCGAGCTTCAGTCTCAGGATCCATGTATTTGTGATCCTCTCAAGAATGGAAGTAAGTCATCACATACAGAGTAGCTGATCACAATTATTTCTCAAAATTCTGACTTAAATCTCAAAATTCTGACTTTCTCTCTTTTCTCTCAAAATCTCAAAATTCTGACTTTCTCAAAATTCTGACTTTCTCTCGAAATTCTGACTTTCTCTCGAAATTCTGACTTTCTCTCAAAATTCTGACTTTCTCTCCTTTCTCTCAAAATCTCAAAATTCTGACTTTCTCTCAAAATTCTGACTTTCTCTCCTTTCTCTCAAAATCTCAAAATTCTGACTTTCTCTCAAAATTCTGACTTTCTCTCGAAATTCTGACTTTCTCTCGAAATTCTGACTTTCTCTCGAAATTCTGACTTTTTCTCAAAATCTCAAAATTCTGACTTTCTCTCGAAATTCTGACTTTCTCTCGAAATTCTGACTTTCTCTCGAAATTCTGACTTTTGGAAATCTGGAAGGAGTCATCACATACAGAGCATCAACTAGTTCCTGTGAGCATGTGTCCTTCACATGCTGATATCCAAGAGAGGGAGTCAGACAGTCACAAGATGGAGGAATAGCGGTTCTGACTTTTTCTCATAATCTCCAAATTCCGATTATTATTTTTTTAATGACTTTTTCCTCAAAATCTCAAAAATTGTCACTTTTTCATTCGGACTTTTTCTCAAAAATCGCCAAAAAAATTGAATTTTTCCTCAAAAACACTACATTCCGACTTTCTCTCGAAATTCCGACTTTCTCTCGAAATTCTGACTTTCTCTCGAAATTCTGACTTTTGGAAATCTGGAAGGAGTCATCACATACAGAGCATCAACTAGTTCCTGTGAGCATGTGTCCTTCACATGCTGATATCCAAGAGAGGGAGTCAGACAGTCACAAGATGGAGGAATAGCGGTTCTGACTTTTTCTCATAATCTCCAAATTCCGATTATTATTTTTTTAATGACTTTTTCCTCAAAATCTCAAAAATTGTCACTTTTTCATTCGGACTTTTTCTCAAAAATCGCCAAAAAAATTGAATTTTTCCTCAAAAACACTACATTCCGACTTTCTCTCGAAATTCCGACTTTCTCTCGAAATTCTGACTTTCTCTCGAAATTCTGACTTTTGGAAATCTGGAAGGAGTCATCACATACAGAGCATCAACTAGTTCCTGTGAGCATGTGTCCTTCACATGCTGATATCCAAGAGAGGGAGTCAGACAGTCACAAGATGGAGGAATAGCGGTTCTGACTTTTTCTCATAATCTCCAAATTCCGATTATTATTTTTTTAATGACTTTTTCCTCAAAATCTCAAAAATTGTCACTTTTTCATTCGGACTTTTTCTCAAAAATCGCCAAAAAAATTGAATTTTTCCTCAAAAACACTACATTCCGACTTTCTCTCGAAATTCCGACTTTCTCTCGAAATTCTGACTTTCTCTCGAAATTCTGACTTTTGGAAATCTGGAAGGAGTCATCACATACAGAGCATCAACTAGTTCCTGTGAGCATGTGTCCTTCACATGCTGATATCCAAGAGAGGGAGTCAGACAGTCACAAGATGGAGGAATAGCGGTTCTGACTTTTTCTCATAATCTCCAAATTCCGATTATTATTTTTTTAATGACTTTTTCCTCAAAATCTCAAAAATTTCCACTTTTTCAAAAAATAAAAAAAATTCGGACTTTTTCTCAAAATCTAAAATTCTCACTTTTTAAAAAAAAATCTCAAAATGTTGACTTTTTAAAACAAATCTGACTTTTCTCCAAAATGTTAACTCTCCCTGGTCCCCGAGCTTCAGTCTCAGGATCCATGTATTTGTGATCCTCTCAAGAATGGAAGTAAGTCATCACATGCAGAGTAACTTATCACAATTATTTCTCAAAATTCTGACTTAAATCTCAAAATTCTGACTTTCTCTCGAAATTCCGACTTTCCCTCGAAATTCTGACTTTCTCTCGAAATTCTCTCGAAATTCTGACTTTCTCTCGAAATTCTGACTTTCTCTCAAAATTCTGACTTTTTCTCAAAATCTCAAAATTCTGACTTTCTCTCGAAATTCTGACTTTCTCTCGAAATTCTGACTTTTGGAAATCTGGAAGGAGTCATCACATACAGAGCATCAACTAGTTCCTGAGCAGTGTCCTTCACATGCTGATATCCAAGAGAGGAAGTCACACAGTCACAAAATGGAGGAATAGCGGTTCTGACTTTTTCTCATAATCTCCAAATTCCGATTATTATTTTTTTAATGACTTTTTCCTCAAAATCTCAAAAATTTCCACTTTTTCATTCGGACTTTTTCTCAAAAATCGCAAAAATTCTGACTTTTTCTCAAAATCTAAAATTCTCACTTTTTAAAAAAAAATCGCAAAATGTTGACTTTTTAAAACAAATCTGACTTTTCTCCAAAATGTTAACTCTCCCTGGTCCCCGAGCTTCAGTCTCAGGATCCATGTATTTGTGATCCTCTCAAGAATGGAAGTAAGTCATCACATACAGAGTAGCTGATCACAATTATTTCTCAAAATTCTGACTTAAATCTCAAAATTCTGACTTTCTCTCCTTTCTCTCAAAATCTCAAAATTCTGACTTTCTCTCAAAATTCTGACTTTCTCTCGAAATTCTGACTTTCTCTCGAAATTCTGACTTTCTCTCAAAATTCTGACTTTCTCTCCTTTCTCTCAAAATCTCAAAATTCTGACTTTCTCTCAAAATTCTGACTTTCTCTCGAAATTCTGACTTTTTCTCAAAATCTCAAAATTCTGACTTTCTCTCGAAATTCTGACTTTTGGAAATCTGGAAGGAGTCATCACATACAGAGCATCAACTAGTTCCTGTGAGCATGTGTCCTTCACATGCTGATATCCAAGAGAGGGAGTCAGACAGTCACAAGATGGAGGAATAGCGGTTCTGACTTTTTCTCATAATCTCCAAATTCCGATTATTATTTTTTTAATGACTTTTTCCTCAAAATCTCAAAAATTTCCACTTTTTCAAAAAATAAAAAAAATTCGGACTTTTTCTCAAAATCTAAAATTCTCACTTTTTAAAAAAAAATCTCAAAATGTTGACTTTTTAAAACAAATCTGACTTTTCTCCAAAATGTTAACTCTCCCTGGTCCCCGAGCTTCAGTCTCAGGATCCATGTATTTGTGATCCTCTCAAGAATGGAAGTAAGTCATCACATACAGAGTAGCTGATCACAATTATTTCTCAAAATTCTGACTTAAATCTCAAAATTCTGACTTTCTCTCTTTTCTCTCAAAATCTCAAAATTCTGACTTTCTCAAAATTCTGACTTTCTCTCGAAATTCTGACTTTCTCTCGAAATTCTGACTTTCTCTCAAAATTCTGACTTTCTCTCCTTTCTCTCAAAATCTCAAAATTCTGACTTTCTCTCAAAATTCTGACTTTCTCTCCTTTCTCTCAAAATCTCAAAATTCTGACTTTCTCTCAAAATTCTGACTTTCTCTCGAAATTCTGACTTTCTCTCGAAATTCTGACTTTCTCTCGAAATTCTGACTTTTTCTCAAAATCTCAAAATTCTGACTTTCTCTCGAAATTCTGACTTTCTCTCGAAATTCTGACTTTCTCTCGAAATTCTGACTTTTGGAAATCTGGAAGGAGTCATCACATACAGAGCATCAACTAGTTCCTGTGAGCATGTGTCCTTCACATGCTGATATCCAAGAGAGGGAGTCAGACAGTCACAAGATGGAGGAATAGCGGTTCTGACTTTTTCTCATAATCTCCAAATTCCGATTATTATTTTTTTAATGACTTTTTCCTCAAAATCTCAAAAATTGTCACTTTTTCATTCGGACTTTTTCTCAAAAATCGCCAAAAAAATTGAATTTTTCCTCAAAAACACTACATTCCGACTTTCTCTCGAAATTCCGACTTTCTCTCGAAATTCTGACTTTCTCTCGAAATTCTGACTTTTGGAAATCTGGAAGGAGTCATCACATACAGAGCATCAACTAGTTCCTGTGAGCATGTGTCCTTCACATGCTGATATCCAAGAGAGGGAGTCAGACAGTCACAAGATGGAGGAATAGCGGTTCTGACTTTTTCTCATAATCTCCAAATTCCGATTATTATTTTTTTAATGACTTTTTCCTCAAAATCTCAAAAATTGTCACTTTTTCATTCGGACTTTTTCTCAAAAATCGCCAAAAAAATTGAATTTTTCCTCAAAAACACTACATTCCGACTTTCTCTCGAAATTCCGACTTTCTCTCGAAATTCTGACTTTCTCTCGAAATTCTGACTTTTGGAAATCTGGAAGGAGTCATCACATACAGAGCATCAACTAGTTCCTGTGAGCATGTGTCCTTCACATGCTGATATCCAAGAGAGGGAGTCAGACAGTCACAAGATGGAGGAATAGCGGTTCTGACTTTTTCTCATAATCTCCAAATTCCGATTATTATTTTTTTAATGACTTTTTCCTCAAAATCTCAAAAATTTCCACTTTTTCAAAAAATAAAAAAAATTCGGACTTTTTCTCAAAAATCGCAAAAATTCTGACTTTTTCTCAAAATCTAAAATTCTCACTTTTTAAAAAAAAATCTCAAAATGTTGACTTTTTAAAACAAATCTGACTTTTCTCCAAAATGTTAACTCTCCCTGGTCCCCGAGCTTCAGTCTCAGGATCCATGTATTTGTGATCCTCTCAAGAATGGAAGTAAGTCATCACATACAGAGTAGCTGATCACAATTATTTCTCAAAATTCTGACTTAAATCTCAAAATTCTGACTTTCTCTCCTTTCTCTCAAAATCTCAAAATTCTGACTTTCTCTCAAAATTCTGACTTTCTCTCGAAATTCTGACTTTTTCTCAAAATCTCAAAATTCTGACTTTCTCTCGAAATTCTGACTTTTGGAAATCTGGAAGGAGTCATCACATACAGAGCATCAACTAGTTCCTGTGAGCATGTGTCCTTCACATGCTGATATCCAAGAGAGGGAGTCAGACAGTCACAAGATGGAGGAATAGCGGTTCTGACTTTTTCTCATAATCTCCAAATTCCGATTATTATTTTTTTAATGACTTTTTCCTCAAAATCTCAAAAATTTCCACTTTTTCAAAAAATAAAAAAAATTCGGACTTTTTCTCAAAATCTAAAATTCTCACTTTTTAAAAAAAAATCTCAAAATGTTGACTTTTTAAAACAAATCTGACTTTTCTCCAAAATGTTAACTCTCCCTGGTCCCCGAGCTTCAGTCTCAGGATCCATGTATTTGTGATCCTCTCAAGAATGGAAGTAAGTCATCACATGCAGAGTAACTTATCACAATTATTTCTCAAAATTCTGACTTAAATCTCAAAATTCTGACTTTCTCTCGAAATTCCGACTTTCCCTCGAAATTCTGACTTTCTCTCGAAATTCTCTCGAAATTCTGACTTTCTCTCGAAATTCTGACTTTCTCTCAAAATTCTGACTTTTTCTCAAAATCTCAAAATTCTGACTTTCTCTCGAAATTCTGACTTTCTCTCGAAATTCTGACTTTTGGAAATCTGGAAGGAGTCATCACATACAGAGCATCAACTAGTTCCTGAGCAGTGTCCTTCACATGCTGATATCCAAGAGAGGAAGTCACACAGTCACAAAATGGAGGAATAGCGGTTCTGACTTTTTCTCATAATCTCCAAATTCCGATTATTATTTTTTTAATGACTTTTTCCTCAAAATCTCAAAAATTTCCACTTTTTCAAAAAATAAAAAAAATTCGGACTTTTTCTCAAAAATCGCAAAAATTCTGACTTTTTCTCAAAATCTAAAATTCTCACTTTTTAAAAAAAAATCGCAAAATGTTGACTTTTTAAAACAAATCTGACTTTTCTCCAAAATGTTAACTCTCCCTGGTCCCCGAGCTTCAGTCTCAGGATCCATGTATTTGTGATCCTCTCAAGAATGGAAGTAAGTCATCACATACAGAGTAGCTGATCACAATTATTTCTCAAAATTCTGACTTAAATCTCAAAATTCTGACTTTCTCTCCTTTCTCTCAAAATCTCAAAATTCTGACTTTCTCTCAAAATTCTGACTTTCTCTCGAAATTCTGACTTTCTCTCGAAATTCTGACTTTCTCTCAAAATTCTGACTTTCTCTCCTTTCTCTCAAAATCTCAAAATTCTGACTTTCTCTCAAAATTCTGACTTTCTCTCGAAATTCTGACTTTTTCTCAAAATCTCAAAATTCTGACTTTCTCTCGAAATTCTGACTTTTGGAAATCTGGAAGGAGTCATCACATACAGAGCATCAACTAGTTCCTGTGAGCATGTGTCCTTCACATGCTGATATCCAAGAGAGGGAGTCAGACAGTCACAAGATGGAGGAATAGCGGTTCTGACTTTTTCTCATAATCTCCAAATTCCGATTATTATTTTTTTAATGACTTTTTCCTCAAAATCTCAAAAATTTCCACTTTTTCAAAAAATAAAAAAAATTCGGACTTTTTCTCAAAATCTAAAATTCTCACTTTTTAAAAAAAAATCTCAAAATGTTGACTTTTTAAAACAAATCTGACTTTTCTCCAAAATGTTAACTCTCCCTGGTCCCCGAGCTTCAGTCTCAGGATCCATGTATTTGTGATCCTCTCAAGAATGGAAGTAAGTCATCACATACAGAGTAGCTGATCACAATTATTTCTCAAAATTCTGACTTAAATCTCAAAATTCTGACTTTCTCTCTTTTCTCTCAAAATCTCAAAATTCTGACTTTCTCTCGAAATTCTGACTTTCTCTCGAAATTCTGACTTTCTCTCGAAATTCTGACTTTCTCTCAAAATTCTGACTTTCTCTCCTTTCTCTCAAAATCTCAAAATTCTGACTTTCTCTCAAAATTCTGACTTTCTCTCGAAATTCTGACTTTTTCTCAAAATCTCAAAATTCTGACTTTCTCTCGAAATTCTGACTTTTGGAAATCTGGAAGGAGTCATCACATACAGAGCATCAACTAGTTCCTGTGAGCATGTGTCCTTCACATGCTGATATCCAAGAGAGGGAGTCAGACAGTCACAAGATGGAGGAATAGCGGTTCTGACTTTTTCTCATAATCTCCAAATTCCGATTATTATTTTTTTAATGACTTTTTCCTCAAAATCTCAAAAATTTCCACTTTTTCAAAAAATAAAAAAAATTCGGACTTTTTCTCAAAATCTAAAATTCTCACTTTTTAAAAAAAAATCTCAAAATGTTGACTTTTTAAAACAAATCTGACTTTTCTCCAAAATGTTAACTCTCCCTGGTCCCCGAGCTTCAGTCTCAGGATCCATGTATTTGTGATCCTCTCAAGAATGGAAGTAAGTCATCACATACAGAGTAGCTGATCACAATTATTTCTCAAAATTCTGACTTAAATCTCAAAATTCTGACTTTCTCTCTTTTCTCTCAAAATCTCAAAATTCTGACTTTCTCAAAATTCTGACTTTCTCTCGAAATTCTGACTTTCTCTCGAAATTCTGACTTTCTCTCAAAATTCTGACTTTCTCTCCTTTCTCTCAAAATCTCAAAATTCTGACTTTCTCTCAAAATTCTGACTTTCTCTCCTTTCTCTCAAAATCTCAAAATTCTGACTTTCTCTCAAAATTCTGACTTTCTCTCGAAATTCTGACTTTCTCTCGAAATTCTGACTTTCTCTCGAAATTCTGACTTTTTCTCAAAATCTCAAAATTCTGACTTTCTCTCGAAATTCTGACTTTCTCTCGAAATTCTGACTTTCTCTCGAAATTCTGACTTTTGGAAATCTGGAAGGAGTCATCACATACAGAGCATCAACTAGTTCCTGTGAGCATGTGTCCTTCACATGCTGATATCCAAGAGAGGGAGTCAGACAGTCACAAGATGGAGGAATAGCGGTTCTGACTTTTTCTCATAATCTCCAAATTCCGATTATTATTTTTTTAATGACTTTTTCCTCAAAATCTCAAAAATTGTCACTTTTTCATTCGGACTTTTTCTCAAAAATCGCCAAAAAAATTGAATTTTTCCTCAAAAACACTACATTCCGACTTTCTCTCGAAATTCCGACTTTCTCTCGAAATTCTGACTTTCTCTCGAAATTCTGACTTTTGGAAATCTGGAAGGAGTCATCACATACAGAGCATCAACTAGTTCCTGTGAGCATGTGTCCTTCACATGCTGATATCCAAGAGAGGGAGTCAGACAGTCACAAGATGGAGGAATAGCGGTTCTGACTTTTTCTCATAATCTCCAAATTCCGATTATTATTTTTTTAATGACTTTTTCCTCAAAATCTCAAAAATTGTCACTTTTTCATTCGGACTTTTTCTCAAAAATCGCCAAAAAAATTGAATTTTTCCTCAAAAACACTACATTCCGACTTTCTCTCGAAATTCCGACTTTCTCTCGAAATTCTGACTTTCTCTCGAAATTCTGACTTTTGGAAATCTGGAAGGAGTCATCACATACAGAGCATCAACTAGTTCCTGTGAGCATGTGTCCTTCACATGCTGATATCCAAGAGAGGGAGTCAGACAGTCACAAGATGGAGGAATAGCGGTTCTGACTTTTTCTCATAATCTCCAAATTCCGATTATTATTTTTTTAATGACTTTTTCCTCAAAATCTCAAAAATTTCCACTTTTTCAAAAAATAAAAAAAATTCGGACTTTTTCTCAAAAATCGCAAAAATTCTGACTTTTTCTCAAAATCTAAAATTCTCACTTTTTAAAAAAAAATCTCAAAATGTTGACTTTTTAAAACAAATCTGACTTTTCTCCAAAATGTTAACTCTCCCTGGTCCCCGAGCTTCAGTCTCAGGATCCATGTATTTGTGATCCTCTCAAGAATGGAAGTAAGTCATCACATACAGAGTAGCTGATCACAATTATTTCTCAAAATTCTGACTTAAATCTCAAAATTCTGACTTTCTCTCCTTTCTCTCAAAATCTCAAAATTCTGACTTTCTCTCAAAATTCTGACTTTCTCTCGAAATTCTGACTTTTTCTCAAAATCTCAAAATTCTGACTTTCTCTCGAAATTCTGACTTTTGGAAATCTGGAAGGAGTCATCACATACAGAGCATCAACTAGTTCCTGTGAGCATGTGTCCTTCACATGCTGATATCCAAGAGAGGGAGTCAGACAGTCACAAGATGGAGGAATAGCGGTTCTGACTTTTTCTCATAATCTCCAAATTCCGATTATTATTTTTTTAATGACTTTTTCCTCAAAATCTCAAAAATTTCCACTTTTTCAAAAAATAAAAAAAATTCGGACTTTTTCTCAAAATCTAAAATTCTCACTTTTTAAAAAAAAATCTCAAAATGTTGACTTTTTAAAACAAATCTGACTTTTCTCCAAAATGTTAACTCTCCCTGGTCCCCGAGCTTCAGTCTCAGGATCCATGTATTTGTGATCCTCTCAAGAATGGAAGTAAGTCATCACATGCAGAGTAACTTATCACAATTATTTCTCAAAATTCTGACTTAAATCTCAAAATTCTGACTTTCTCTCGAAATTCCGACTTTCCCTCGAAATTCTGACTTTCTCTCGAAATTCTCTCGAAATTCTGACTTTCTCTCGAAATTCTGACTTTCTCTCAAAATTCTGACTTTTTCTCAAAATCTCAAAATTCTGACTTTCTCTCGAAATTCTGACTTTCTCTCGAAATTCTGACTTTTGGAAATCTGGAAGGAGTCATCACATACAGAGCATCAACTAGTTCCTGAGCAGTGTCCTTCACATGCTGATATCCAAGAGAGGAAGTCACACAGTCACAAAATGGAGGAATAGCGGTTCTGACTTTTTCTCATAATCTCCAAATTCCGATTATTATTTTTTTAATGACTTTTTCCTCAAAATCTCAAAAATTTCCACTTTTTCAAAAAATAAAAAAAATTCGGACTTTTTCTCAAAAATCGCAAAAATTCTGACTTTTTCTCAAAATCTAAAATTCTCACTTTTTAAAAAAAAATCGCAAAATGTTGACTTTTTAAAACAAATCTGACTTTTCTCCAAAATGTTAACTCTCCCTGGTCCCCGAGCTTCAGTCTCAGGATCCATGTATTTGTGATCCTCTCAAGAATGGAAGTAAGTCATCACATACAGAGTAGCTGATCACAATTATTTCTCAAAATTCTGACTTAAATCTCAAAATTCTGACTTTCTCTCCTTTCTCTCAAAATCTCAAAATTCTGACTTTCTCTCAAAATTCTGACTTTCTCTCGAAATTCTGACTTTCTCTCGAAATTCTGACTTTCTCTCAAAATTCTGACTTTCTCTCCTTTCTCTCAAAATCTCAAAATTCTGACTTTCTCTCAAAATTCTGACTTTCTCTCGAAATTCTGACTTTCTCTCGAAATTCTGACTTTCTCTCGAAATTCTGACTTTTTCTCAAAATCTCAAAATTCTGACTTTCTCTCGAAATTCTGACTTTTGGAAATCTGGAAGGAGTCATCACATACAGAGCATCAACTAGTTCCTGTGAGCATGTGTCCTTCACATGCTGATATCCAAGAGAGGGAGTCAGACAGTCACAAGATGGAGGAATAGCGGTTCTGACTTTTTCTCATAATCTCCAAATTCCGATTATTATTTTTTTAATGACTTTTTCCTCAAAATCTCAAAAATGTCCACTTTTTCAAAAAATAAAAAAAATTCGGACTTTTTCTCAAAATCTAAAATTCTCACTTTTTAAAAAAAAATCTCAAAATGTTGACTTTTTAAAACAAATCTGACTTTTCTCCAAAATGTTAACTCTCCCTGGTCCCCGAGCTTCAGTCTCAGGATCCATGTATTTGTGATCCTCTCAAGAATGGAAGTAAGTCATCACATACAGAGTAGCTGATCACAATTATTTCTCAAAATTCTGACTTAAATCTCAAAATTCTGACTTTCTCTCAAAATTCTGAAAATTCTGACTTTCTCTCGAAATTCTGACTTTCTCTCGAAATCTGAAAATTCTGACTTTCTCTCGAAATTCTGACTTTCTCTCAAAATTCTGACTTTCGGAAATCTGGAAGCAGTCATCACATACAGAGCATCAGCTAGTTCCTGTGAGCATGTGAGCATGCTTGATGTCTCTCTCCATAGAGGCTGAACCATCATGTTCATCACATAGCTATCATCTGCCTCAAAGAGTCCTGATGCTCTTCTAGGTCACCACACATCCTGTCATGTTCACAGCTGCAGTTGGTACCCTTGTTAGCATGCTACTCTCATGTTGGAGGAGTATGTTTAAACACGAGTATCTGTACTTCTTCTTGAGTAAAGGATGTGTGTACTTTTGCCATCTCTAGTAACTGGTAGTAATCTTTATTTCGTGTTTCTCCTCTCACCTGTGCGGTTGCTCTCTATGAAAGAGTTCGGGCTGCTTGACGCCGGCCGGCAGACGCTCATCGAGCCGCCGGAGAACTGCTGCGACGATCGGAACCCGTACGAAGACTTTGGAGAATACGAAGAGCTGATGGAGCCGAAATCCCCGAGATCCATGGAGTACCGTTTCCCATCGGACTGATCGAGATGGTAATCATCGGCCGTTTCAGCTGGAGGCGAGATCAGAAGCAGAATTAGATCAGGGGACATGGCCATTGTTCGTAATACAAGATACTGGACATCAGCAGGAGAGGACTCTTTAAAGTAGAGACACTACATACTGATATGCACCTGAACATCAGCAGGAGAGCACTCTTTAAAGTAGAGACACTACATACTGATATACACCTGAACATCAGCAGGAGAGGACTCTTTAAAGTAGAGACACTACACACTGATATACACCTGAACATCAGCAGGAGAGGACTCTTTAAAGTAGAGACACTACATACTGATATACACCTGAACATCAGCAGGAGAGGACTCTTTAAAGTAGAGACACTACACACTGATATACACCTGAACATCAGCAGGAGAGGACTCTTTAAAGTAGAGACGCTACATACTGATATACACCTGAACACCAGCAGGAGAGGACTCTTTAAAGTAGAGACACGACATACTGATATACACCTGAACACCAGCAGGAGAGGACTCTTTAAAGTAGAGACACTACACACTGATATACACCTGAACATCAGCAGGAGAGGACTCTTTAAAGTAGAGACACTACACACTGATATACACCTGAACATCAGCAGGAGAGGACTCTTTAAAGTAGAGACACTACATACTGATATACACCTGAACACCAGCAGGAGAGGACTCTTTAAAGTAGAGACACTACATACTGATATACACCTGAACATCAACAGGAGAGGACTCTTTAAAGTAGAGACACTACATACTGATATACACCTGAACACCAGCAGGAGAGGACTCTTTAAAGTACAGACGCTACATACTGATATACACCTGAACATCAGCAGGAGAGGACTCTTTAAAGTAGAGACACTACATACTGATATACACCTGAACATCAGCAGGAGAGGACTCTTTAAAGTAGAGACACTACATACTGATATACACCTGAACATCAACAGGAGAGGACTCTTTAAAGTAGAGACACGACATACTGATATACACCTGAACATCAACAGGAGAGGACTCTTTAAAGTAGAGACACTACATACTGATATACACCTGAACATCAGCAGGAGAGCACTCTTTAAAGTAGAGACACTACATACTGATATACACCTGAACATCAGCAGGAGAGCACTCTTTAAAGTAGAGATACTACATACTGATATACACCTGAACATCAGCAGGAGAGCACTCTTTAAAGTAGAGACACTACATACTGATATACACCTGAACATCAGCAGGAGAGGACTCTTTAAAGTAGAGACACTACATACTGATATACACCTGAACATCAGCAGGAGAGGACTCTTTAAAGTAGAGACACTACATACTGATATACACCTGAACATCAGCAGGAGAGCACTCTTTAAAGTAGAGACACTACATACTGATATACACCTGAACATCAGCAGGAGAGGACTCTTTAAAGTAGAGACACTACATACTGATATACACCTGGACATCAGCAGGAGAGGACTCTTTAAAGTAGAGACAATACATACTGATATACACCTGGACATCAGCAGGAGAGGACTCTTTAAAGTAGAGACACTACATACTGATATACACCTGAACATCAGCAGGAGAGGACTCTTTAAAGTAGAGACACTACATACTGATATACACCTGAACATCAGCAGGAGAGGACTCTTTAAAGTAGAGACACTACATACTGATATACACCTGAACATCAGCAGGAGAGGACTCTTTAAAGTAAAGACACTACATACTGATATACACCTGAACATCAGCAGGAGAGGACTCTTTAAAGTAGAGACTCTACACACTGATATACACCTGAACATCAGCAGGAGAGGACTCTTTAAAGTAGAGACTCTACACACTGATATACACCTGAACATCAGCAGGAGAGGACTCTTTAAAGTAGAGACACTACATACTGATATACACCTGAACATCAGCAGGAGAGGACTCTTTAAAGTAGAGACACTACATACTGATATACACCTGAACATCAGCAGGAGAGGACTCTTTAAAGTAGAGACACTACATACTGATATACACCTGAACATCAGCAGGAGAGGACTCTTTAAAGTAGAGACACTACATACTGATATACACCTGAACATCAGCAGGAGAGGACTCTTTAAAGTAGAGGCACTACATACTGATATACACCTGAACATCAGCAGGAGAGGACTCTTTAAAGTAGAGACACTACATACTGATATACACCTGGACATCAGCAGGAGAGGACTCTTTAAAGTAGAGACAATACATACTGATATACACCTGGACATCAGCAGGAGAGGACTCTTTAAAGTAGAGACACTACATACTGATATACACCTGAACATCAGCAGGAGAGGACTCTTTAAAGTAGAGACACTACATACTGATATACACCTGAACATCAGCAGGAGAGGACTCTTTAAAGTAGAGACACTACATACTGATATACACCTGAACATCAGCAGGAGAGGACTCTTTAAAGTAAAGACACTACATACTGATATACACCTGAACATCAGCAGGAGAGGACTCTTTAAAGTAGAGACTCTACACACTGATATACACCTGAACATCAGCAGGAGAGGACTCTTTAAAGTAGAGACTCTACACACTGATATACACCTGAACATCAGCAGGAGAGGACTCTTTAAAGTAGAGACACTACATACTGATATACACCTGAACATCAGCAGGAGAGGACTCTTTAAAAGATAATTTTGACTTTTTCCAGTATTCCGATTTTTTTTTAGAGTTCTGACTTTCTTTCCGAAATGTACCTTTTACCCTCAGACTGTGACTCTAAATGGAAATCATCGGCCGTTTCAGAGACGAGATCAGAAAGTTAGATCAAAGAACATGTCCGTTATAAAAGCTTACAGTAAGGGACCTTGCTACAGGGCTGAGGTTCTACCCAGAACTCTTTGCTGCTGAACCTTTTATCACCACACCTATCCATAACTTCACCCTCACTATAGACGGCTTCCCAGTCCGAACCTCCCCTCACATCCGGAACCTATAGGCATCCTATCTGCCCAAAGCCTCTCCTTCAACCGACACATCAAACAGATCACCAAGACAGCCCTCTTCCACCTCAAAAACATCGCCCGTCTACGTTCATCCCTCTCCCCCACTGCCGCAGAACCCCTCATCCACGCCTTCATCGCCTCCCGTCTGGACCACTGCAACAGCCTCCTCTACGGTTCACCTGCAGAACCCCTCATCCACGCCTTCATCGCCTCCCGTCTGGACCACTGCAACAGCCTCCTCTACGGTTCACCTGCAGAACCCCTCAACAAACTTCAATGCATCCAGAACTCCGCCGCCCGTCTACTCACCCACACCCGAATCCGTGACCACATCACCCCGTCCTCATCGAGCTGCACCGGCTCCCCACCCCCAGATAATCCAGTACCAAATCCTCCTGATGTCGTACAAAGCCCTCCATAACCTGCACCTGACTGGCCTCCTCCAGACACACTCCCACTCGCTCCCTCCGCTCTGCTGCTGCCAACATCCTGCCACCCGGACCGACCTCAAGTCCTGGGGCGGCAGAGCCTTCTCCGTTGCTGCCCCCACCCTCTGGAGCTCACTCCCCCAACCCATCAGAGACCCTTCCTCTCTCACAGCATTCAAAACATCACTCAAAACCCACCTGTTCAACACTGCATTCAACCACTGACCCTATTTTGTGTTTTTTTTTATTCTCTCTCAAAGCGCCTTTGAATATCTAGAAAAGCGCGATACAAGTATCATGTATTATTATTATTATTATTATCATTATTATTATTATTATTATTATCATTATTATTATTATTATTATTAAGACATGTTTTCTTTATTGAAGTTCCTCCTAACCAGAACTCCCTCAAAAACTATTAGGGCTATTAAGTGCTTTTCCCACAATGGAGTTCAGGAGAACTCTTTAGTCCTGATGAACTAAGCACAGATCGCGTTCACACCGCAACAAGTCCCTGGGGTGGATTAGGCAAATGAAGCCGCTGACGTCTCTTCTTCTTCTTCTTCTTCTTCTTCTTCTGCTTCGGGTTTACTGGCAGGCCGCAACCCACTTCACGGCGTATACTGCCAAGTCCACGGAGTTGGGGAAGGCTTCAGACTGTACTCATCCATGCTTCTACTGCGCTGGGCTAATGCTAATAATGCTAATGCAAATAATGCTAATGCCAGGATAATAAAATGGCGGCTTCACAAAACTCTTTGGGAGTGTTACGGGGCGTGGCTTGCAATCCTTCCAGCCAATCAGACATCGGAACCTTTTTCTCCCACGAAAGTCCCGGCTCTCTAGCGGGGACGGGAAAGCGGGAGAAAAGGTTCTGATGGACTCGTTTCAGTTCCGGCTCTTTTTGGTGTGAACGCAAATATATCTGAGTTCTGATGAACTATTGTGGGAAAAGTACTAAAGTTTGGGAATGGGAGTTTGTTAGAAATAATTTCCATCCAAAGAATCGGTTTTGAAGAAAGGGTCTTTGTCAGAATTATGATTTACAGAATCCTGTCTTTTTTTATTAGAATTTGAACATTTTGTCAGAAATGTGACTTTTTTCCTCTGAATCAAATGTTTTTATCAGATTGCTATTCTTTTTCCGAATGTTGACATTTGTCCCAACGTCTGAATATTTTCCTCATGAAGTTGACGTTTCTCTTAATTTCAGAATCCTCTCTACCGTCGGAGGCGTAGGCGCCCGTGCTGATTGGCTGATCGCTGAACAGGTTTTCGCAGTGCAGAGAGCGGCAGAGTTTCTTCAGGAAGCGCAGCACGTAGTCGATGCTGTTCACCACCGGGAGGCTGAGCAGGTGCTGCTTCCCGTCAAACGTGGCTGCAAACAAACAAACAAACAAACAAACAAACAAACAAACACACACTTTAAACAACATCACAGCTTTAAACACGCAAATTCAGCTTCTACGAATGCATGTTTCCAATTTGGGCTGTCACAATATCAGGATTTCCAAATATGATAAATGTGGCCAAAAGATTTCATAACGATATTTGCAGGTTTGAAAATGTGCCAATGGCATAATAACAACAACAACAACAAAGTATTTTAACAATTATCATCAGTTGAAGCCTAGTCCATTAATGCTACACAACAACAACAACAACAACAACAACAACAACAACAACAACATGACAAAACCAAACAAAAATATGATAATTGTGGCCGTAAAGGTTTTTTTGGATAATGAAAACACTCAAAACGCAGTTCTAGGGAGTTGGAGGTGCAATAACCCTGACGGTACAATAGCAAAACAACAACAAAATATTCTAACAATTATCATTAGTTGTTGCCTAGTCCATTAATGCTACACAACAACAACACCAAACAAAAACCGTGGTACATGTTTATGTTCTCCAATTGTCCCTACGTACATTTCTCGTTAACCCAATAGGACAGAAACGCCTTGACGGAATCTCTTATAAGTGGGCACCACCAATGACTTGGACTTAAGGATGAAGGTGATATCATTTGAAGGTCAAAGGTTACATCCATCCCAATCCGTGTGACGGTAATATCTTGGGAACTCAATAATGGAATTTCTTAACATTTGGCCAGAAAGTCAGCTTGGACCCGAGGCTGAACGGATATATGTTATGGTCAGAGGTCAGGTCAGAGGTCAGGTCACCTCACAAAACCCTACAATCGTTTTGGGCCATAACGCAAGAATGCAGGGCCGGCCCTTGGCATAGGCAGTATAGGCGAATGTTAAGGGCGCATCGACCCATAGGGGGCGCCAACAATTGTGGAGAAAAATAAAAAATTAGAAATAAAAAACATTTTTAATTTCATAACAAAACGATTTCCCGATTTTGGATCAACAAAGTACATCTTATTGTCTTATACTAACGGAACTACGCCTATATTGCGTACAGCGCCCATAAACTATGGCGCACCCAGCCCCCCCAAAATCAAGTTGAACCACCCCAGCCCCAGTCAAAACCACCTAGTCCGCTCTCTGGTGGCTCCAGACCACAGTTAGTTCCATTGCTTCATTTTCCAGAACGTTCGGTTTGCGTTCACACGGGCAAAACTCAAACGGACTATAAACTTTAAACACAAGTCATGTGCTCGGAAATGCAGTTCACCCATTGGTCAGACATTAAGGGGTAAAAACGCAAATCCCGGCAATTCCTCCCGGAGCCTCCGCCATGGAGCACCGGCACTTTCTGCAGGTTATCCTCATGCTGCTGTTAATCTGGAGGTCAACAGACGCTAGCGGCCCGCGCATACGGTTATACAATCAGACCACGTGCGATAAAAGACATTATAACACAACGAGAGACGCTCTGCAGTCAGGAGGGCGTTTCCCCGACGACAGGTGTTCTGACTTTCATGCTGACGGAGCATTTCTTTACACGACGCTGTTCAACTCTTCATCCTGATTCACTCTTTACTAAACACGGATGTCTTGAAAGACTCTTTCGCTAAAGATGTTGAAGACACCCGCGTTCTTGTGACTCGTAAATACTAGCTTCCTGTGTTTCGGTGCGGACTGCGTTCACACCAGCGATGACCCGCTCCAGAGTTCACTAGCAAGCGCTCCGAGACCACCTCTTTCAGACGGACCAGAGTCCGGTTGTTTAGTTCACTTCAGAGGTCTCTACTGCGTTCACACCGACCCAAACGAACCAAGCGGCTAAACGCACCAGGGTTCGATCCAACCGGACTATAAGAGGCAGGTGTGAACGCGACCTTAGTGTGCGATTATAGGTTTTAATTTTGTATTTGTGTTAATTTAAAATAAATCAAACTCCCAAAAAACGCATACAGCTTTTATTAACATTTACTGTGCAAGCGGCCGCTTGAGAGAGCTCTCTCCTGAAAGACTGAGCGGCTCTGATAGCCTCAGCTCAGTGAGGTAAAGGCACACCTCTATATGATCTTTATAGTTATAAAAAATAAGAGAATAGGTGAAAAACAGGTATAAAATAATATATGACAGTACAAAAAAGTTGTTATTAATAAACAAGAATACAGTTTAAGTGATTTGTAAAATATCCATAAAGAAGAATCTGCTTACGGTTCAGTTTCATATCGTGTTGGGAGATGTGTCCATAGGTACTCTCAAAGTGCACCAGATTGATGCTTTCAACTTCAATATTAAAAAATAATAATCTTCCTGGGGGAGCATGCCCCGGACCCCCCTAGAGGAGGTGAGGTCGCCCCCCCTCTTACATTACATTACATTGCATTTAGCTGACGCTTCTATCCAAAGCGACTCACAATAAGTACATTCGACCAGGAAGACACAACCTTGAAGAAAACAGAATCATAAAGTACATCAGGCTTCAAAGAGCCAATCGTTTCAAGTGCTGCTCAACTGGCTTTAGAGAAGCCAGTCCTTTGTTAGTATATAAGTGCTCTGTTAGCAGTTCTTTGTTAGTCATTCTATCGCTCGAGGTGGAGTCGAAAGAGATGAGCTTCAGTCTGGAAGGTGTGTGAGCTATCTGCTGTCCTGATGTCAATGGGAGCTCATTCCACCATCTTGGAGCCAGGACAGCAAACCCACATGTTTCTGCTGATGGGAGCTTGGGTCCCCCTCGCAGCGAGGGTGCAGCGAGCCGTTTGGCTGATGCAGAGCGGAGTGCACGTGCTGGGGTGTACGGTTTAACCACTTAAATCATGTCCACATGGATAGGATACTAAATACAGTTGCAGACATCTTGTGTCCATATCTTTCTGTTTTGGGAGTCATGCCACAACGTGCATGCGCGAGTCATAGTGAGTGTCTGCATTGGGGGGGGGCGCCAGCTAAAATCTTGCCTAGGGCAGCAAATTGGTCAGGGCCGGCCCTGCAACAATGACTACGCTTAATATGACAATTAAAAACAAATTGACCGGTAAACACATCTTGACGCATAAGCTCTGTTAAGCGCCTCGATAAACATTCATCCGTTTTTCCTCTTTCAATGTACTTATTTATATAAATAGTTATCACCTTAATAAACTGTATTTCATTTAAAGGGATAGTGGAAATTGAACCCCAAATAGTTTCGTTTTAACTTATATACAAGCATAATTACGTACCAAAACAATCACACCTGATTACAAATATATAATAATTGCCTTACGCATGTTAGAAGCACTTTATTGCAGCTTCCCCGAACTTTTTTAGAAACGAAATGATCGAGTCCGCCAAACCGGAAGTGAGGAAAACTCAGGAAGACGAAACGATAACAAACCACGGCGTCTATGCAGAATGAACGTGGAAGGGCAAATATACGAGACGAAGAAGAAGGACTGTACGAGGTATCCAGTGATGATAGCGAGTCAGAAACATCCTCTCGTAGTTTTAGGAACTGAATCTGAATCCGGTTCAGTAAGCGACGATGGTGAGAATATTGAGCCAGACGATGGACCATTACGTCCTTATTTGTTCGAGCCCGAGCCCGAGGAGATGGAGTTAGTTCACGGCATGGGCAATGGCGAGGATGACCAGGACCAGGCGCCAGATGATGCACCCCTACGCACAAATAATCTTGACTGGTAGGTCCCTAAGCATAGCTCACGCTAGGCGCTATATTATATATTGCAAAAGTTGGCATGCATGCACTGTAGGCCTATGGCTATGCCCGAGGATGACTGCATGTCGGGTACATTTCATAACATACCAGGGTCAGGTTCACATACATTATCTTGTCACATTTATTATTGTATATGTAACAGCCTTATGGGCGTTAATCACATGAATACATTTAAATGAATTGTATACTAGCATGATATACAGCTAGAGCCAATCGGTCTCTTGACGTAGTATGGTCCTAATCCTAGGCTAGCCAGGCTGCCTGTCAGGTGTAGGCTGTACTCACAGTCCTGTTAGTCTATCATGTCTATATGATGATCAGTGTACACATTCGACACTGTGCACCGGATCATCGGATGACGAGGCCTCCGGTCGCCTCATCGACAGGCAACACATGGCGTTGTACACAAAGGTACAGGCTAACGCTGCATTCAATCAGCCAGAACACACAATGAAATACTCCTGCCTCGTCCAATGTTTGTGCCCGTCTTCCTTTGTTTTCGGCATCACCCGAAGATTCCCGAAGTATTTCGTTTCATTGAGAGGGCGTGGTCGGGAGCAGGACAATTGAAAATAAAATGAAACTAGGCGCATGAAATTAAAAAAAAATGGTTTATTATGCTTATTGTTAATAAACATACACAAGTTCAACCCAACATTCGCGGATTTCCACGATCCCTTCAATCTTGCTGTACAATATTTCATTTCACATTCTGTTCTTGTACATATCATATTCCATTTACATGTATATAGACTTCTGGCACGTGTTGCATCGTTGGAGGAGCTCAGGTAGCTTATGTGCAGCTGACATTAAGACCTTTGAATCTTGAATCATAAGTTCACCGACGAGTCCAAGTGGAAATTTGTGCCAATCATTTAAGGATTTTTGGGATATTACAAGAGTGGGAAGTCACAAAGATATTTCACTCGGTTCATCCTGATGTCCAGGTAAACATTTGTGCAAAGTCTGAAGTCATTTCAAGGCGTTCTTCATATATTGCGTGGGAGGACATGGAATCAAAATGACCACTAAAATCTCAGTTTATCCTTCAGTCGGTAATTGGACAATCTCCGCCAAACTGTGTGAGCATTATGTATTTTACTATGTAACTTTTTCTGATTTGTTTTTGTGACTTTTTCTCATTCAGATTTATTTGTTGACTTTTGACTTTTTATCAGAACCGTATTATTTTTGTGAACGTTGATTTTTTTGTTTTACATAATTTCCAAAGAGTCCAGTTTTACTCCTCATTCTCCGAGTGCCTTTTCAGGTACAGTGGTCACAAAGGGTCACAAAGGGCTTTTCAGGTACAGTGGTCACAAAGGGGTGAACGATGGTGGACGAATGGAAAGCAACACCTGAGGGAGGTCTTTGTACATCACCTGATATCTTTTCTCCCCCGTAGCCCTGGGTGAGCAGCGTGAAGACGGTTTTCTGCAGGAAGGCGCTGTCGATGCAGCCCTGCACGGCCTGCTGGAGCACCACGGAGGGTCGGTCCGGCCCGAAGTGATCCGGCAGCTGGAGGATCTTCTTCCGGTCCAAGTTAGGACCCGTGTTGGCTTGCTTGTTGATGTAGATGCAGACTGGAGCAGGGACACACAGGGGAACGAGATACTTGATTATAGTTTAGAGCAGTGTTTCTCAAACTTCTTCACACCAAGGACTTAACCAATTAAAAAACACTCGCGGACCACCTAACTCCAAAAATATCCCAAAACACATCGTTTTTCTAGAACAGATTATAAATCGCCTGAAAAAGGTACAAACACGTGGCGACATGTGTGACGAAGGTGTTGCCCTGAGCTTTATCATGCAATCGAAAGTGAAACTTAAGCTCGTTCCATTGCGGAGATATTCCCGCGAGAGTGCGGAAAACTTAAATGTATTTATTTATTTCAAATGAGAAATGTTACCAATATACTCACGGACCACCAGGGGGCCGCGGACCACCAGGGGGCGGTCACGGACCACCAGGGGGCGGTCACGGACCACCAGGGGGCCGCGGACCACCAGGGGGCCGCGGACCACACTTTGAGAAGCACTGGTTTAGGGTAAGAGATAGAAAGACGTGCAGCTAGGGTCTGCAGGTTGGAGTGGAACCCGAGAACTGCTTTAATGACCTTAATGGGAACAGTCGGATGTTCTGAGGGAGTCGTACGAGGTACTTGTTCAGTGTGTGATGTTGAGCAATGTTCTGCTGCGGACGCTTTTGCACAATTTTATTGCAATATTTGATGCACTTTATGCTTTTTATGTTAACTAGATTGTATGTAGACTTGGTGCAGGAGCCTAACGGCCCGTCTACACTACAGCGTCGAAAGCTCCAATCTGCCCGTTCCCTTTTTCGCCGAACTGAATTGTGGGTAGCAGAGCGGTCCGTCTCCGGCGTCAGAAGTTGAACAATGTTCAACTTCTGTCGCCGGAGACGCCGGAGTAGCCAGCGCCAGCCAATCAAATCCCGTTTCCCAAAATCTGACAGCTGAAGCCGTAGCCAATCAAACGGCGTCTAAGCTGGGAGAGATATCCCGCCGTTCATTTCTATATTTCAAAAAAAGTCGGAGGAGAAACTAACTATCGCCGTAGCAACTCACCCGGTTGTGTATGACCAGACCCTCTTCACCTACCGGGACACAAACCGGAGGAACCAGCATGGAGGGAGGTGGCAGAGGCAGTGGGGGAACTGGGTAGGGTTTCGCCTGTTTGGGGAGTTTATAGATATATATATTGCTCCCATAAAATCCCCGGGGGTTTTGCTTTGTATGTCGGGGGCGGGAGATTCATGTGATTGGTTGTTGGTCGTGTTGCTTGAATAAAATCCCCCAGCTCCAGACACGCCCAGCTCCAAGCTCTCTTTGAAGCTGTAGTGTGGAC
>CM070494.1:38906412-38908912 GCA_036324585.1 Champsocephalus esox
ATTATTATTTATTGATCTTTCTAAATTATTATTTATTGTGTTATTTCTTCATAAATGATTGAACGTAATGTTTTTGCTCTCAGCCCTGTGTCTGTCCCGAAGCCCCGCCCCTTTCCGGTCGCCGCGTCACTCTCCCCTGTTTGCTTTGTTCGTTGCTAATAAAGTTTCGGTGACGTAATGAATCCAACATGTCGGTGTGCGGCAGGATGAGGATGTCACCCTCAGCTCTTTGGGGATTTAAATGTATTTTCGCTGCTCGGTTTTCCTCCCGGAGGATCTTAGCGTGTCTGCCGGGGCTCCGCGCGAGAGGTGAGGCTCGAGAGGGGAGAGGTGAGGCTCGAGAGGGGAGAGAGGGGAGAGCACACCCGGGTTAGCGCTGATTTACACTGAAAGCTGCACCTCGATCCAGTTATAACACACCTTGTGTAATGTGGTTCACTAACTCAAAGTGAACTGAACACTACAGTTACATATATATATATATATATATATATATACATACATATACATATATATATATATTATATTACAGATAGATGACATTTCGTGCGAATGTATCAGTCATTTCCTAACCTTTGGGGCACAGCAGGGGGTGCTCCCAGGAGGCACCTGGTGTGCCCATGGAAGACACGTTTATGAAATATTAAAAATATTTGTATTTATTAAGTTTTTTTATGTTCTTATTATTTGTGTTTTTCATTGATAGACTTTTAGAATTATTATTTTTATTTATGTATTTATTTATAGATATTTCATTATTATTATTAGAAGGGCGAGGGCCGTGAGGGGGGGGACAGGGCCGTGAGGGGGACAGGCCGTGAGGGGAGAGACAGGGTCAGGGGGGGGGACAGGGCCGTGAGGGGGACAGGGCCGTGAGGGGGGAGACAGGGTCGTGAGGGGGGGACAGGGCCGTGAGGGGAGAGACAGGGTCAGGGGGGGGACAGGGCCGTGAGGGGAGAGACAGGGTCAGGGGGGGGACAGGGCCGTGAGGGGGGAGACAGGGTCAGGGGGGGGACAGGGCCGTGAGGGGAGAGACAGGGTCAGGGGGGGGACAGGGCCGTGAGGGGGGAGACAGGGTCGTGAGGGGGGGACAGGGCCGTGAGGGGAGAGACAGGGTCAGGGGGGGGGACAGGGCCGTGAGGGGGACAGGGCCGTGAGGGGGGAGACAGGGTCAGGGGGGGGACAGGGCCGTGAGGGGAGAGACAGGGTCAGGGGGGGGGACAGGGCCGTGAGGGGAGAGACAGGGTCAGGGGGGGGACAGGGCCGTGAGGGGGGAGACAGGGTCAGGGGGGGGGACAGGGCCGTGAGGGGAGAGACAGGGTCAGGGGGGGGGACAGGGCCGTGAGGGGGGAGACAGGGTCGTGAGGGGGGGACAGGGCCGTGAGGGGAGAGACAGGGTCAGGGGGGGGACAGGGCCGTGAGGGGAGAGACAGGGTCAGGGGGGGGACAGGGCCGTGAGGGGGGAGACAGGGTCAGGGGGGGAGACAGGGCCGTGAGGGGAGAGACAGGGTCGTGAGGGGGGGGACAGGGCCGTGAGGGGGGAGACAGGGTCAGGGGGGGGAGACAGGGTCAGGGGGGGGGACAGGCCCGTTAGGGGGGAGACAGGGCCGTGAGGGGGGAACCAGGGTCAGGGGGGGGGACAGGGCCGTGAGGGGGGGGACAGGGCCGTGAGGGGGGGACAGGGCCGTGAGGGGGGAGACAGGGTCAGGGGGGGGGGACAGGGCCGTGAGGGGGGGACAGGGCCGTGAGGGGGGAGACAGGGTCAGGGGGGGGGACAGGGCCGTGAGGGGAGAGACAGGGTCAGGGGGGGGGACAGGGCCGTGAGGGGGACAGGCCCGTTAGGGGGGAGACAGGGCCGTGAGGGGGGAGACAGGGTCAGGGGGGGGGACAGGGCCGTGAGGGGGGGACAGGGCCGTGAGGGGGGGACAGGGCCGTGAGGGGGACAGGGCCGTGAGGGGGACAGGGCCGTGAGGGGGGAGACAGGGCCAGAGGGAGGACAGGGCCGTGAGGGGGACAGGCCCGTTAGGGGGGGGGAGACAGGATCAGGGGGGGGACAGGGCCGTGAGGGGGGACAGGGCCGTGAGGGGGGAGATAGGGCCGTCGGTGCCTTGCTCAGGGACACCTTGGTAGCACTCTGGGTGTTAGAGCCACTATTTCAAGGATGCTATGTTCCAATGTCCAGGATGCTTGGAATTCTACCGAGGCCGGCGTCCTTCGTTGCGGGAGGCTGCACATGTGTGGACACCGCAGTCTTAAAATCCCCACAATGCTTTGCGCACGGACCAAATCTTTGGCGGAAATCGCGCTCCATTTAAGGCGGGGCCTCGCATACGACACACACCTGCACACCTGTTAGCCTGTGACTCCGAGGGACATGTCCTACCAAGGAAGCGTCTATCCGGGACTTGAACCCGATGGACTTTGCCACCACCGCCCTGAAGACCTCGACCTCTGCATTTTCTAAACATTCTGACCTTTTTCAAAAAAACTCAGATCTGAA
>CM070494.1:38913912-38983912 GCA_036324585.1 Champsocephalus esox
GCTACTGACAGCGCAGCGTCATACTTCCTGAATGAAAGTGAACTCTAATATCAGACACATGAAGAAGTTAAACTCTAAACATGACTCAAACACTTGATCAGGATCAGAGCCTCAGAGCTGCAGCTGCAAGGTGAACACAGCTGGGACAGAGCAAGTGTTGGAATGCGTCCATCAGCAGGTTCATGATGTCACGGCCCGTCTAAAATACAAGAATAACAATATTTCATTTTTATATTTTATTATAAATATTATATTTTAAATTCTGCATCATTTAATAAAATATATCATATGCTGCGTTCACACCGGACGTGATGCGATGTTTGGGGGCGGCGCGAAGTCAATGCGAATTCCGCGGCGCGATTGGAGGGGGCCGCAACATACGCTCGAGTTAAAAATGTTCAACTCGCGCGTCATATTCGCGTGACGCAATCTCGCGGTAGCCAATCAGCGGTGAGGATCTCAGCCTGCCGTCATTGACGTAGAACCAGAAAACATCAGCCGTTAGCTGTTAGCCCTCAGAGCTCACAGCTCCTCATGTCTGTTCAGAGACTAGACAGAAGTGAAACCAGTCCAAACCACAGACTGCCTGTGTCATGGAGAATACAGTCGCTGCTTTATTTATGTCTGCAGGCCGTTGCTGTGAGTGTGGACGGTCGGAGCATTTACTGCGTTAGCTTAGCCGATCTCCATTCAGAAAACACGCATTTTAAAAAGGGTTTTTCGCCTGCCGTCTGTCTGCAGACTCAAAGCATTAATTCATGGTTTTTACTAACCGGTATCAGTGTGTTGTTACTTCGGCATCATTTTGAAACGTGTATTACAATTAAATCACGGTCAAATATGTTCATCTTGTTGTAGTTGTGCCCCCTTGCCAGCCAGTCTTGTTTGACTGATGCGAGTAAACACAGCTGCAGCCGCGGTGAAACTCGAGCGCATCGCGTCCGGTGTGAACGCAGCATAAGTTTCTCATTTTTTATTTAACCTTTTTACGTCAATATACATAGATAAATAGATGACAAAAAATACAAGAAATGTAATGTCATTTTTATAAATATATTTTAATTATTATGTATTTAGTTTAACTACAGGGGTCCCTCAGGGCTCTGTTCTTGGTCCCCTCCTCTTCTCTCTGTACACAAACTCGCTCGGATTTGTCATTAGCCCGCGGAAGTCAGTTATCAGTAATGATTGCGTGGAAATGTGCAGAAACAAAGACGCGGCCGCCGTGTCCAACAGAAGAGTGAGAGGGCAGTATGCGTTGGTGTTGGCCTTTTATGTAGACGGCCCAGGTGTGGCTCATCAGGTTGATCACCTGAAACACAAACGAGAGCCAGCAAGCAGAACACGAAGACAGAGACCTCTAGTGGAGTGGGTCGTAACACATAGTTCTAGTAGAAATGAAGCCTGAGAATAAATCATTTAAATAACAAAAAAGGACTTAAATCTTTACCACTTGATTTGTTATCTATCCTTTCCTGTTTAATTTATACATTTCATGAATTGAACATAATAAAGTATTTAGCTCCATTCTGTTATAATTAATTAAAAACTGACGCTTTCCATATTTTATCTCTCAGTTATTCTCCAAGCCTGAAGCTCCTAGCGGTTACTACATCTACGGTGACGTGGGTAAGGACGAAAGAGACGTATACATTGAATTGACGTGCTAATGATCTCATCTTACCCGGCCTGTGTTCTGCTGTTTGAGGCACGGGGAAGACGATGGTGATGGACATGTTCTATTCTCACGTCGAGACGGAGAAGAAGAAGCGGGTTCACTTCCACGGCTTCATGTTGGACGTTCATAAAAGTGAGTTCTCTTTCATTTTAATACGGAGGGGGAGAATCCTTGAAGTTGGTGTTTAAAGCTCTGAGGGAAGTAGCTTTAAAGGCCAGCTGTCGTGCTGTGTTCAGGCAACGGCAGACGTCTCCGATACAGATATATGAAAACACGTCTATGAAGTGTTTCGCTCCAAACACCAATCAGATTCGAGCCACGCCTCATGTCCCTCTGTTCCACTTCCTGTTTCTAAAGTGCTGATTCGGGGATAGAGCTTTAAAGAGGAGGGTCTGAGCTCACGCGGGACCCGGCAGCTACCGTCTAAACTAAATGCTGCCGTGATGAAACTCCATATCATGGATCATCAAGGCTCTGGAACAGTCTGGAGCTCAAAGGCTTTCTCTCTCCCGGTTACACCACGAGGTGAGCTCCTTTCTACTTCCTGCTTCTTCACACACATGCTCTCCAGCACAGGTTAGCTCTGAGTGTTAGCATGCTAATGTGAACACCGACCATATTACGTCCAAAACAGTCGGGCATTGTTTCTGATAGCAGCTTTCTGATTGGCCCGTGGGTCCACATTTCAGATATGACGTCATATCGGACGCAAATCTGGATCAGCTCCGTAGTTCCCCGTTTTTAGAGATTTGGGTACGGAGGAAAAGAGAGAGGGTTTATTTCCTGACGCTGCGTGAGTTCCCCGACACACCGGGGACACAGCGGAGACACACCGGGGACACAGCGGGGGGACACCAGGGGGACACCGGGGACACATGCTGATGTAGAGAAGACACCACAAAGTGACTTTTGCATGTCCCCTTTAAAGGTGGATAATTTATATATATATATCCAGCCCTCCTTGCTGTCTCTGAGGAACTGCACACGGCCAAAGCAGCCTCCCTCTCCTCTGTCCTCGTCCTGTTGGACCTGTCTGCTGCATTCGACACGGTGAACCATCAGATCCTCCTTCGCTCTCCAAGAACTTGGAGTTTCAGGCTCTGCACTTTCCCTCCTCACCTCATACCTCAAAGACCGCACCTACAGGGCAACTTGGAGAGGGTCCGAGTCCGACCCTTGTCAATTAACTACAGGGGTCCCTCAGGGCTCTGTTCTTGGTCCCCTCCTCTTCTCCCTGTACACAAACTCGCTCGGATCTGTCATTAGCCCGCATGGTTTTTCATACCACTGCTAGGCTGACGACACCCAATGAGTCCTGCCCTTTCCCCCGCTCAGAGACCCAGGTCGTCGCACGCATCTCTGCTCGTCCAGCTGACATCTCTCAGTGGATGTCCGCTCATCACCTCAAGCTCAACCTTGACAAAACTGAAGTGCTTTTCCTTCTGGGTAAAGATCGTCCCTCTCTTGACCTGACTATCAACATCGGCCCCTCTGTTGTTTCCCCGACTCAGACTGCAAGGAGTCTGGGTGTGACCCTAGATAACAACCTGTCCTTCACTGCAAACATCGCTGCTCCAACCCGCTGCTGCAGATACACGCTCTACAGCATCAGGAGGACGCGTCCCAGCTGACCCAGAGAGCCACGCAGGTTCTGGTCCAGGCTCTCGTCACCTCACTAGACTACTGCAGCTCCCTCCTGCTGGTCTGCCTGCATGTGCCATCCGACCTCTCTCACCCAGAATGCAGCGGCTCGTCTGGTCTTCAACCTTCCTGAATGTTCCACACCACTCCGCTCCTCCGCTCCCTCCACTGGCTTCCGGTAACTGCTAGAATCCACTTCAAGACACTGGTGCTTGCGTACCATGCTGCGAATGGATCTGGCCCTTCCTACATCCAGGACATGGTTAAACCGCGCACCCCAGCACGTGCACTCCGCTCTGCATCAGCCAAACGACTCGCTGCACCCTCGCTGCGAGGGGGACCCAAGTTCCCATCAGCAGAACACGTGGGTTTGCTGTCCTGGCTCCAAGATGGTGGAATGAGCTCCCATTGACATCAGGACAGCAGAAAGCTCACACACCTTCCAGACTGAAACTCATCTCTCTGACTCCACCTCGAGGATAGAACTACTAACAAAGCACTTATATACTAACAAAGCACTTATATACTAACAAAGCTCTTATATACTAACAAAGGACTGGCTCCTCTAAAGCCAGCTGAGTAGCACCTGAAATGCTTGGCTCTATGAAGCCTGATGTACTTTATGATTCTGTTTTCTTCAAGGTTGTATTTTGTTGGTCGAACGCACTTATTGTCGCTTTGGATGAAAGCCTCAGCTAAATGTAACGTCACGTAATATCCAGCTTACTTGAAGTAACCGGTTATTTCGTGTTTTTTCGTAATTATTATTATTGAGTATTCTTGTATTTTAATGTGTGATTTTAGAGCTCGAGCCTGTCGGGAAACAGTATTTCGATCTCTCTGTGCGGACACACGTTGATGATGTGTACGTGGAGGCCCGGGCGATGGGGCCTCCCAGTACACATCATCAACGTGTGTACTGGGAGGCCCGCGATGGGGCCTCCCAGTACACCATCACGGTGTACTGGGAGCCCGGGCGATGGGCAGATTAACACACGAGCAGAACAGATATGATTGTTCTCCACGTTGTGAGGGAGTAATTTAAATCGGTGACGGTAAAGAAATCGTTTCTGTTGAGTGGATTGGTAGAGATGTTGATTCGCCTCGCCGCAGGGATCCACCGCCTGAAGCAGAGCCTGCCGAAGAGGAGCGCCGGCAGGATGTCCAGGCCCTACGACCCGATCGCTCCCATCGCCGAGGAGATCAGCGAGGAGGCGGCGCTGCTCTGCTTCGACGAGTTTCAGGTAGATTTATACACCCTCCTTTCTCACACACTTCCCTCTGTCGCCTCCTTTCTCACACACTTCCCTCTGTCGCCTCCTTTCTCACACACTTCCCTCTGTCGCCTCCTTTCTCACACACTTCCCTCTGCCGCCTCCTTTCTCCCTGCACTACAACACACACACTTCCCTCTGTCGCCTCCTTTCTCACACACTTCCCTCTGTCGCCTCCTTTCTCCCTGCACTACACAAGTCTTTCACCCCAAAGAAACATCATAGCTAGAATAAGAGATACATTAAACGTGTATAAAGAGATTCTTCGATAACTTATGCTGCAGATATTTAAATAAAAATAATCTCTAGTTAAAAGATGTTCGTTAGAAATAAAGAAATGTCTCCCCCACTCTCAGTTTCCGTCTCGTGACAATACAACTTTAAGTTTTGCCACGACCTGGGTCTTAGATCTCATATGTTTTCACATGATGCCTTCAAGGACCGTCAGACTGCAGGACATTTGAGAATCATTTCAGTTGTCACGGCGATAAAAAGTGTGATTTTGTGATTTTATATTAATTTGTTTTGTATTTTTCGCCGTCTGGCTTCAAAGCGTTAAGGACTCTGACGGTCTCTCTGGTTGTTGTTGTTTGTATCCTTTAATGTTAACTTATTTAAAACAGGTGACGGATATCGCAGACGCCATGATCCTGAAGCAGCTCTTTGAGAATCTGTTCCTGAAAGGAGTCGTTGTTGTGGCGACCTCCAACCGTCCGCCTCAAGGTAAACAACAACAAATAACAACAACCTTTATTTTGTATCTTTCCACCTGAAACACGTCCAGAAACTGCTTCCCTCAGAGACACACACACACACACACACACAGACACACTCACAGACACACACACACTCACACACTCTCTCACACGAACTACACACACACACACACACACACACTCTCTCACACGAACTACTCACACACACACACTCTCACACACTCTCACACACTCTCACACGAACCACACACAGACACACACACACACACACACAATCTCACACACATGCACACACAAACACACACACACTCTCTCTCACACGAACTACACACACACACACACTCTCACACGAACCACACACAGACACACACACACACTCTCACACACACACACACACACACACTCTCACACGAACCACACACAGACACACACACACACACACACACACACGAACCACACACGAACCACACACAGACACACACACACACTCTCACACACACACACACACACACACACACACACACTCTCACACGAACCACACACACTCGCACACACACAGACACACTCTACACGAACCACGCACTCACCACACACTCTAAACTCTGAAGGAGCTTGTCGTGTTAAAGGGGAACATGTGGTTTGATAAAAACACTAAATGTTGACTTTTATACTTTGCAACGCTCTGGATTTATCTCAAATCTAATTATGCGAATAACATAGATTTAACCTCACCTTTACCTGACACATTAACAAAAGGTGGATTTATAATTCAAATTACGAGTTTTAAATAAAGCTGCAAACTATTCGGTCGCTCTCAGATCCAACATCGACAAAGTGCCTTTCTGAACAAACAGAACACTCAAGCGCTGCTTCAGAGCATCCTTCGCAGACACTAAGACCGCACCCCCTCATCAGATGGATGATATGCTGAACTCTTTCTCCTCAGACTTGTATAAGAACGGGCTGCAGAGGGTCAACTTCGTGCCGTTCATAGCCGTGCTGCAGGTGAGTCAATGTTAGGTCCCGTTTCCATCGTTGAGTCGACTGGAACAGATTCACATCGTCCAACGTTCCAAACTCACATTGGTTTCTGTGCGTGTGCCCACTGGCCGTCTGCGACACAGCGAAACCCAGCCCGAACACTCACACACCCGCAGCCTGGCTGGGAGTTTGTGTGTGTGCCCATGCTGAGTTCCGCGCTGTCCCGCTGTCTCGCCGACCCCACACCAGTGTCCCGGTCCTCGCAGCGTCCTGTCGAGTGAGTGAGTGATGTGAACCAGAACACCAGGGGACGGGTCAGAACCAGAACACCAGGGGACGGGTCAGAACCAGAGAAGCAGGGGACGGGTCAGAACCAGAGCACAAGGGGACGGGTCGGAACCAGAACACCAGGGGACGGGTCAGAACCAGAGCACAAGGGGACGGGTCAGAACCAGAGCACCAGGGGACGGGTCAGAACCAGAGCACCAGGGGACGGGTCGGAACCAGAACACCAGGGGACGGGTCAGAACCAGAGCACAGGGGACGGGTCGGAACCAGAACACCAGGGGACGGGTCGGAATCAGAACACCAGGGGACAGGTCGGAACCAGAACACCAGGGGACGGGTCAGAACCAGAGCACAGGGGACGGGTCGGAACCAGAGAAGCAGGGGACGGGTCGGAACCAGAGCACAAGGGGACGGGTCGGAACCAGAACACCAGGGGACGGGTCAGAACCAGAGCACAAAGGGGACGGGTCAGAACCAGAGCACAAAGGGGACGGGTCAGAACCAGAGCACAAGGGGACGGCTCAGAACCAGAGCACAAGGGGACGGGTCAGAACCAGAGCACAGGGGGACGGGTCAGAACCAGAACACAAGGGGACGGGTCAGAACCAGAGCACAAAGGGACGGGTCAGAACCAGAGCACAAGGGGACGGGTCAGAACCAGAGCACAAGGGGACGGGTCAGAATCAGAACACAGGGGGACGGGTCAGAACCAGAGAAGCAGGACGTGGGACCTTCAACCAGTGTTGTAGTCAAGTCACCCTCGAGTCACCACTCTTCGAGTCCGAGTCACCCAAGGAGAGTCCAAGTCGGGTCCGAGTCACAAGTCTTCATGTATTAATCTTCGTGGAGATATGTTTTGAAATGTAGCTGCTCCTCTACATTGCTGTGATCCTGTCTCTTGAACTGCTGTGAAGCGAGTTTGGCTACAATTCTTGTAATAGGTGCTATACAAATATAAAGCTTATTTCTCATATTAATATTATTATTATATATAAATAAACTATATTTAAAATGAGTTTCCTTTTAGAGAAGTGATTATATTTGTATGCCAATATTTTCCTATGGTAAAGTTTTCGTTTTGCACTTTTATTTTGATAGTGATAAGATCGGGACTCTTATTTTGAAGGAACCTTTACGGGTTAAATCAGTTTACTGATAAAGATTGAGCGCCAGAAAGCACATGGCTACTTAGCATGCAACATGACGTCATTCTGCATGTTAAGTAGCCATGTGCTTTCGTGTTATTGATTAGATCACGTGACTCTGATGATAGTGCTCAAGACAGCCTGTATGTCTGAACTCGATCCTTAGAGTAATGTGTGACGGAGCCTTCTCTTCTGTATCGTTTCCACATAACGAGCATTTTGCTCTTTTCCGATGTGGAAGCAGAATGTGTGAAAGCATACCGCACGATGCGGGGTGTGTCTGGAGACATCGCTAGACTGGAACAGCGGGGCCCAGTACGTGAACTCGCCTCACAGGATAGAGGACATCAGACTCCAGAGAAAATGTGCTCGAGTCCGAGTCGGAGCGTCAATGTACGAGTCGAGTCCGAGTCATCATGGGGGGGGGAATTCACGAGTCCGAGTCCGAGTCGGAGCGTCAATGTACGAGTCGAGTCCGAGTCATCATGGGGGGGGGGAATTCACGAGTCCGAGTCCAAGTCGGAGCGTCAATGTACGAGTCGAGTCCGAGTCATCGTGGGGGGGGAATTCACGAGTCCGAGTCCGAGTCGGAGCGTCAATGTACGAGTCGAGTCCGAGTCATCATGAATTCACGAGTCCGAGTCCAAGTCGGAGCGTCACTGTACGAGTCGAGTCCGAGTCGAGTCCGAGTCATCATGGGGGGGGGGAATTCACGAGTCCGAGTCCGAGTCGGAGCGTCAATGTACGAGTCGAGTCCGAGTCATCATGGGGGGGGGGAATTCACGAGTCCGAGTCCAAGTCGGAGCGTCAATGTACGAGTCGAGTCCGAGTCATCATGGGGGGGGGGAATTCACGAGTCCGAGTCCAAGTCGGAGCGTCAATGTACGAGTCGAGTCCGAGTCATCGTGGGGGGGGGGAATTCACGAGTCCGAGTCCAAGTTGGAGCATCAATGTACGAGTCGAGTCCGAGTCATCGTGGGGGGGGAATTCACGAGTCCGAGTCCAAGTCGGAGCGTCAATGTGCGAGTCGAGTCCGAGTCATCGTGGGGGGGGAATTCACGAGTCCGAGTCCAAGTCGGAGCATCAATGTACGAGTCGAGTCCGAGTCATCATGGGGGGGGAATTCACGAGTCCGAGTCCAAGTCGGAGCGTCAATGTACGAGTCGAGTCCGAGTCATCGTGGGGGGGGAATTCACGAGTCCGAGTCGGAGTCGCGTCACGAGTCCCGAAAATCGGCACTCGAGTCCGAGTCCAGGACTCGAGTGCTCCATCTCTGCCTTCAACTGCTCTGCACTTATACATCTCTTCATCAGGTCTCGTCGCCCCCCTCGAAGCTCTTTGCAGACTACGAGAATATGTTTGAATGCATACTGAGGAAACCTTCGAGGCACGAGTTCAAAACCGAAGCATTTAGAAACTTCTCGCGTTTACCCCAAAACCCACTTCCCACGTTTAAATACGAGTGTGAATCTGTCCTCTCTCTCCAGAGGTACTGCCAAACTCTCCGCCTGGACTCGGGGATAGATTACCGCCGGAGGAACCGACCGTCCGCCGGAAAACTCTACTTCCTGTAAGAGCCCTTCAAAATAAAACCAACCAGTCATCGTACGTTTTATTTTGAAGTTCCGTTTGCATGTTTCTGATGTTTCAGCTCCAGTGAGCCGGACGTCCAGGCGACTTTGGACAAGAAGTTTGATGAGATGGCTTTCAAACAGAACGACAGTGAGTGACTTATATCTCATATATCTTTATATAAGTATTTACAGGTCAGCTGTCGCGCTGTGTTCCGGCAACAGTACAGGTCTCAGATACGTGTGTGTGTGTGTGTGTGCCTGTCTGTCTGTCTGTCTGTGTGTGTGTGTGCGTCAGTGTGTGTGTGTGTGTGTGTGCGTGTGTCAGTGTGTGTGTGTCAGTGTGTGTGTGTGTGTGTGTCTGTCAGTGTGTGTGTGTGCGTCAGTGTGTGTGTGCGTGTGTCAGTGTGTGTGTCTGTCAGTGTGTGTGTGTGTCAGTGTGTGTGTGTGCATGTGTGTGCGTGCGTGCGTGTGTGTGTGTCTGTCAGTGTGTGCGTGTGTCAGTGTGTGTGTGTGTGCGTGTGTGTGTGTCTGTCAGTGTGTGTGTGCGTGCATGTGTGCGTGTGTGTGTGTGTGTGTGTGTGGGGGACACAGCGGGGACACCGGGGACACAGCGGGGACACACCGGAGACACAGTGGGGACGCACTGGGGACACACCGGAGACACAGCGGAGACACAGTGGGGACGCACTGGGGACACAGCGGGGGGACACCGGAGACACAGTGGGGACGCACTGGGGACACAGCGGGGACACACCGGGGACACAGCGGGGACGCACTGGGGACACACCGGAGACACAGTGGGGACACACCGGAGACACAGTGGGGACACACCGGAGACACAGTGGGGACGCACTGGGGACACAGCGGGGACACACCGGAGACACAGTGGGGACACACCGGAGACACAGTGGGGACACACCGGGGACGCACTGGGGACACAGCGGGGACACACCGGAGACACAGTGGGGACACACCGGAGACACAGTGGGGACGCACTGGGGACACAGCGGGGACACACCGGAGACACAGTGGGGACACACCGGAGACACAGTGGGGACACACCGGAGACACAGTGGGGACACAGCGGGGACACAGTGGGGACACACATTGATGTAGAAAAGACACCAAAAAGTGACTTTTGCATGATAGGTCCTCTTTAAAATAAAAACATCAACAAAAAAAAATGTAGAAAAACACAAGAAATTAAAGCAAGAATTTGGAATAAAAATATAAATAAATATAAATAAATATAAATATAAATAAATATAAATATTATATAAATATTAAAATCAACGTAATGGAAAGTGTAATGATATGTTTCTCTGCAGTAACGCGGCCCAGGATGATGAACGTGAACAACAGGAAGGTGCGTCTGGAGAAAGCGTGCGGGAGCATCGCTGACTGCACCTTCGAGGAGCTGTGTGACCGAGTAAGAGCTTCGTGTGTGTGTGTGTGTGTGTGTGTGTGTGCGTGTGTGCGTGTGTGTGTGTGGAAATACACTTTTCGTTTTCTCCCTCAAACTGGTTTTTGGCTGCAGTAAAATATAGTTTTTGAGGCTTAGCACCACAAATCTGTGTAAAGGACGTGTGTGTGTGTGTGTGTGTGTGTGTGTGTGTGTGTGTGGTGTGTGTGTGTGTGTGTGTGTGTGTGTGTGTGTGTGTGTGTGTGTGTGTGTGTGTGTGTGTGTGTGTGTGTGTGTGTGTGTGTGTAGCCTCTGGGAGCCAGTGACTACCTGGAGGTCTCTCGTCTGTTCGACACTCTCTTCATCAGAAACATTCCTCTGCTGACGCTCAACAAGAAGGCCCAGGCCCGAAGACTCATCACTCTGGTGGACGCTCTGTACGACCACAAGGTGACACACACACACACACACAGAAACCACTCACTCACTCCACACACACACACACACACCACACACCTGACAGAAACTCACTCACTCACTCTCACACACACACTGACACACACACACACACACACACACACACACTGACAGACACACACACACGCACGCACACACACACTGACACCCACCCACACCCTGACACAGGCACACACACACACTGACACCACTGACACACACACACACTGACACACGCGCACACACATACTGACAGACACGCACACACACACGCACTGACACACACTGACAGACACACACACACACACACACACACACACACACTGACATACACACACACTGACACATGCACACACACACACACACACTGACAGACACGCACACACATACACACACACACACACACACGACACTGCACACACACACACACACACACACACACTGACAGACACACACACACACACTGACAGACACACACATACACACACACACACACACACACACACTGACACACACACACACACACTCCTCTGTCCCCCCCGACCTCCAGCTGTGTGTGTCTGCAGTCTGATGTCTACCTGTCTCCAGGTGAGGGTTGTGCTCCTGGCGGATCGTCCTCTGGAGGAGCTGTTTGTCCTCGACGGAGAGCACGGACAGGACGAGAGCAACATCCTGATGGACGACCTGGGGCTCCGGAGGGTGCGCCTTACTCACACTCAGACATCGCTGACTCGCTGACCCGCTGACTCGCTGACTCGTTGACCCGCTGACTCGTTGACCCGCTGACTCTCTGACTCGTTGACCAGCTGACTCTCTGACCCGCTCACTCGTTGACCCGCTGACTCGTTGACCCGCTGACTCATTGACCCGCTCACTCCTGACTCGCTGACCCGCTCACTCGTTGACTCCTGACTCGTTGACCCGCTGACTCGCTGACCCGCTCACTCGTTGACCCGCTGACTCGTTGACCCGCTCACTCCTGACTCGTTGACCCGCTGACCCGCTGACTCGCTGACCCGCTGACTCTCTGACTCGCTGACTCTCTGACCCGCTGACTCTCTGACCCGCTGACTCTCTGACCCGCTGACTCGTTGACCCGCTGACTCGTTGACCCGCTGACTCTCTGACCCGCTCACTCCTGACTCGTTGACCCGCTCACTCCTGACTCGTTGACCCGCTCACTCCTGACTCGTTGACCCGCTGACTCTCTGACCCGCTGACTCTCTGACCCGCTGACTCGTTGACTCGTTGACTCGCTGACTCTCTGACCCGTTGACCCGCTGACTCTCTGACACGTTGACCCGCTGACTCGCTGACCCGTTGACCCGTGTAGAAACTGTCCTCCTCTGTGCCTGCAGGACGAAGCCAGCAGCCTGTCGATCTTCAGCGGCTCCGAGGAGATGTTCGCCTTCCAGAGGACGGTCTCCAGACTGACGGAGATGCAGACGGAGGAGTACTGGACCCAGGGAGACCGGAGCGCCAAGGCGTAACGCTTCCAAGGACACCAACGAAGGCTCCACGCTGAGCCCTCGCTCCTCGCCGCGCGCACACAGTATTCATTCGAGACTTTCATTTTGAAAGCACTTTGTAAAACAGACTCCGTGAAGCGCTCCAACTTTAATACTTCTGTACGGAAGACTTTATGGGGATTTGAAGGACACTTGAATCTCCTCTCATGGACATACGATGCATCTCGACGAGTGGTTTGAGACTTCCAGTTATCTCTCTTTGAAACAATAACAACGCCTTCTTTAGACGCCTGCCTTCAGGAACGAGACTCAGTGAGGACAACAACAACATCAACAACAACAACAACAACAACAACGAGGACGGACGGTGGACGAGTGGAGGAGGACGACGGACGGATGGTGATTCCATCGAGCTGACGATCCAAAGCGACGTCTAAGTGCAATAAACCACAACGAGTCAAACTAAGGACAACAACAACAACAACAACAACAGTGCTGACATGTTTACTACGAACAAGCCAGACCATAATAAGTACTGACGCATGCGTTTTGTGGGGGATTATTGGCCAAGATATAAGAAACGGGGGTCTTCAGTTTGATCTGAACATATGAAGACTCCTGAGGGAACTACGGAGGACACTTCAGAGGACCTGACAAAGTGTGACTTTTGTTATATTTAATAAAGAAAGTTAATATAAAGTGAGATGGATCTGATGACGGCACGGACGGACGGACGGACGCTATTTATTTCATTTGTACTTCCTGACTGCCCTCTGGTTGGTGGTTGCTCAGCGTGCAGAGCGGCCTGGGTCCCTCGAAAGGCGCTAAACAAATGTCCTCTATTGTTATTATTAAACGGCAGTCGGAGCAGCGACATCAGAAAGCAGACTCTCTCCACTCCCAGCGATAGAGTAGCTATCAGAGCACTGGCTCCTCGAAAGCCAGTGGAGCGCTGGAGATGTTCGCTACATATATAAATATTTAATATATATAAAATAATGTATACTACTACATCATTGCCTCTGCAGAAGTTATTATGGGATACGGTAATAACTTCAGAATGAACTCCACCTGAAAGCAGAAGTCTAGGGCAAACAATTGGTCTCTTCAGGGCTGATGTCACAAAATGTCTTTTAAAAAAAAATCTAATTCTGAACTAAATTCATGTTTGAGATGAGATGCATTGTGGGATATGTAGTTTATGGGCAACGTGCTTCTGTAAATCGGCACTATAATAAACGTATAATATTCTTTCAGAGCTCTTGTGGGGCCGCATTAAATGAAGTCGCGGGCCGGATTTGGCCCCCGGGCCTTGAGTTTGCCCCCCCTGCTGCGAAGTGTCCTTCCTGTGAGGTCATTACGTGTGCAGCGCTTTGGCTCGGCCCAAAACCGTTTTAAAAATGTGCTCTAAATAAAACTTGATTTGATTCTGTTTTCTTCACGCGTTGGTGGAACCACTCACCGTAACGGAGCGTCCACACGCCGGCTCCAGAGAGAGCTCGGAGCTGGGCGTGTCTGGAGCTTGGGGATTTTATTCAAGCAACACGACCAACAACCAATCACATGAATCTCCCGCCCCCGACATACAGAGCAAAAACCCCGGGGATTTTATGGGAGCTATATTTTTATATATATATATATATATAAACTCCCCAAACAGGCGAAACCTACCAGTTCCCCCACTGTCTCTCCACGCTGGTTCCTCCGGTTTGTGTCCCGGTAGGTGAAGAGGGTCTGGTCATACACAACCGGGTGAGTTGCTACGGCGATAGTTAGTTTCTCCTCCGACTTGTTTTGAAATATAGAAATGAACGGCGGGATATCTCTCCCAGCTTAGACGCGGTTTGATTGGCTACGGCTTCAGCTGTCAGATTTTCAGAAACGGGATTTGATTGGCTGGCGCTGGCGTCTCCGGCGTCAGAAGTTGAACATTGTTCAACTTCTGACGCCGGAGAAGGACCGCTCTGCTACCCACAATTCAGTTCGGCGAAAAAAGCGAGGCAACGTGACGTCACCCCGTTGAAAGGGAACGGGCAGCTTGGAGCTGTCGACGCTGTGGTGCGGACGGGCCGGAAGTCTCTCGGGATAAAAGCCTCAGCTAAATGTGACGTGAGGATGCTATATGTTTTAAAGGCGGGGTGTCCGAACGTCTTTCACCGGGGGCCACGGGCAGAGAGACAGAGGAAGGTCTGCGTCGCCTCGAGGGAAGTTATTGGGAAAGTCGATGACTCAGCTCTCAGTGTTCAAACGGGGCTTCAGGTCGCCGGTGATGAGAGGAAACGTGGTCTGGAGATAACTTGCTGGGCTTTTTTCTACTCAACGTAGATTTGTTCGAACATGTTTCCAACTTCAATGGAATGAATGTATTTGAAAAGTGAACTCATGAGTACTGTGTAATGCGTGTGAGCGTAGATATAGTTGCTGCAAGACGACGAGCGCCAGGTTCATCTGTGGGCCGATTCCAAACCGGTGTGTCTCTGTTGGGGTTAGGGTTCCTCTTGTTGCTGGAGTGATGCTTTGACCAAGTTCTGGATGTGGAGGACCAGATCCCTTTAGGTTGACCAGGACCACGGTCTTACAGCCAGTGGAGGACGGAGAGGTGCATTGTGGGAGAACTGAGAGGTTGAAGACCAGCCTGGCTGCAGCGCTCTGAGTCAGCTGTAGAGGTCTGATGGAGACCACCGGCTCCCCTCCACCGGCTCCCCTCCACCCGCTCCCCTCCACCGGCTCCCTCTCCACCGGCTCCCCTCCACCGGCTCCTCTCCAACGGCTCCTCTCCACCGGCTCCTCTCCACCGGCTCCCCTCCACCGGCTCCCCTCCACCGGCTCCTCTCCACCGGCTCCCTCTCCCTCCGGCTCCTCTCCTCTGGCTCCCCTCCACCGGCTCCCCTCCACCGGCTCCCTCTCCTCTGGCTCCTCTCCTCTGGCTCCTCTCCACCGGCTCCTCTCCACCGGCTCCTCTCCTCTGGCTCCCCTCCACCGGCTCCCCTCCACCGGCTCCCCTCCACCGGCTCCCCTCCACCGGCTCCCCTCCACCGGCTCCCCTCCACCGGCTCCTCTCCACCGGCTCCTCTCCACCGGCTCCTCTCCTCTGGCTCCCCTCCACCGGCTCCTCTCCAACGGCTCCTCTCCTCTGGCTCCTCTCCACCGGCTCCTCTCCACCGGCTCCTCTCCACCGGCTCCCCTCCACCGGCTCCTCTCCACCGGCTCCTCTCCTCTGGCTCCCCTCCACCGGCTCCTCTCCACCGGCTCCTCTCCAACGGCTCCTCTCCTCTGGCTCCTCTCCAACGGCTCCCCTCCACCTGCTCCCCTCCACCGCCTCCTCTCCACCTGCTCCCCTCCACCGCCTCCTCTCCACCGGCTCCTCTCCACCGCCTCCTCTCCACCTGCTCCTCTCCACCGCCTCCTCTCCACCGCCTCCTCTCCACCTGCTCCCCTCCACCGCCTCCTCTCCACCGGCTCCTCTCCACCTGCTCCCCTCCACCTGCTCCCCTCCACCGGCTCCCCTCCAAATTGTCGCCCACTCTTGAAGCTTGTAAGTCCCGCCTAAAGACCCTCCTCTTTCCCCTCGCCTCCCAGCCAGTCTGAGCTGAGTCTCACCCGTCTGGATGCTTTCACCTTAGCCTGTATGTGCCTTGTATCTTTTCTTATGTGTGCTTGTATCTATTCGTGTAATATTATATGTTATCATAATGTCATGTTCATTGTGAAGCACTTTGGCTATATAAATAAAGTGGATTGGATTGATTGATTAAACCATCTGCAGAAAGGGAAAGCATGTGGTGGGACTGCGCATGCGCAAAGAGAGAACACAGAACAGTTGTTTTGATGCAGACATGTGGCACGTGTTAGTCCGATGACAGCAGATGACTTCAGTTTGATGAGTACTTTAGTGAAATGTGAAACACACACAGTGACGTCAGAGTCCTGCAGATCCTCCACACTGCCTCTTTAACTCTGCGCACGAGGGGAGGGGGGGGGCAGCTCTGTGAGGTGTTCCCTGCAGACTGAGTGAAGGCTGGAGGACGCGGTCAAGATGGCAGCTGAGCGGTGATGTTTGGGGGCTCGATCTGAGGACGGGGATCTTTTTGGGGGGGGGCTTTAGCTTTAGCGGCATCTTCCCTTTTGTACTCCCCGTGTTTCTCTGCCATGCACGGGAGCGCGCTGCAGGACGCTGTGCGGGAGCGCGCACTGGATTCCTCCGAGGACCCTTTCACGCACCGTTTCTGCGGAATTGCAATGCATGCTGGCCGGGGGGTGTGCTGCGTGTGCGGATAGAGACACGCGCGCGCGCACACACACACACAGGCACACATAGACAGACATGTGCTGGTCTGTCTGCAGCGTGTACAGTAAATAAAGCTGCAAACACACATTGGTGGAGTGATTTTAACCCTTTGTGTCGACACACACACACGCGCACACACACACACACAGAGCTGATATCATGTCCGAGGCTCGGAGCCCCGACACCCCCCTGATCGTGGAAATCGATCCGGATTTCGAGCCCCAAAAGCGGCCGCGCTCGTGCACCTGGCCGCTGCCCCGTCCAGAGTCCGGAGACAAGCCGGGCATTAGTGACGTCATCCCAGAGGAAGAGGATGATGAAGATGATGGGGGGTCTGCTGTTGTGGTGCAGCCCCGCCGGGTTTTGAGCTCCGTGTCCCGGCCTGTGGAGGTGAAGCTGCCCGCTGATGACGGGTCTCTGTCCCCGGCTTTAACGCCCCCTGCAGCCGCCCTGAGGAAGGCTTCTTCCCGCAGGAACGCCTGGGGGAACTTCTCCTACGCGGATCTGATCTCTCAGGCCATCGAGAGCTCCCCGGAGAACAGGCTCACTTTGGCCCAGATCTACGACTGGATGGTGAGGTCCGTGCCGTACTTCAAGGACAAAGGAGACACGAACAGCTCCGCGGGATGGAAGGTGAGAGAGAGGAGGCTGAGACCTGAGCAGAGACCACCTGCTGGGTCCCTGGAGACGGTGCACAGAGGCAGGTAGATGGGGGAGGAAGGGGAGGCACATAGGTTAGTATCAGGTATATGGGGGTGCGCATGCCAGCAGGGATACTAACGAGAAGAGGAAACATTGCAAAAGAAATGTAGAGAATTTAAAATACAGAGAATAAAGTCGTAATGATAAGAAAGGTGAGACCTGGTCCCTGTGTGAGGAGGACACATTAAGGCTGCGGCCACACGAGGACGAAAACGGTCGTTTGCGTTACTGTTCAGTGTCTATAGACCGTTCGGCCACGAGGACAACCGAATACGGCACTAAACGACTGAGGAAACGACAACGGGTCCCGAGGTGGATAGAGCGGCATACGCAACGCTCTGGGGGGTCCAACGGCTCCGTGTGTACGCCCTACACGGTCATGTTCTGATAATGATGAGGCAATAGCTCTGCTGCTCACCCCGCGTCAAAGTGAACTGCACCCTGAATTCAGATCATTTATCTTTCTCTCGATGTGGACCTGAACCTCTCAAACTCCTAAACTAGTTATAAATGTTTATTTTTACTGTCGGCCGGGTCACTCGTCACTGGACCAGCTGCTGCGTGAGACAGACGCTGAGAGAGAGGGAGGACAAAGAGAGGCTCCGTGTGTTTTATTATTATATTATATAGAGTCGTTATTCATTCGTTTTAAACGCTCAATAAATAACAAAGAAGACCTTTGAGCGGAAGATTTAAACTTTAATACACGCTGACTGGCGAAAAACTCCCTCGGCCCCCACCGCGGAGAGTAAACAGAAGGGCACCATGACACCTTCTTCTTCGCTGCTTTTGTGGAGGAAGTTACAGCGTCACCTACAGGCTCCTGCATGTACTGCAGCTTCTCCAGCGGCTGGAGCTAAACGGAGCGTCTCGTGAGGACAGACACTATCCGGATAACTAATGCGTGTGGACGGAAGCTTGTTTGCGATTGCGTTTGCGTTAATCCTATGCGTTTAGCCGTCGTCCTGGTGTGGCCTAAGGCAGGGGAGATGGGGGGGGAAGGGGAGGCAAACAGGTTATCATCAGACCCCCCCTGAGAGGAGGGGCTGTTATCAGGTTCATTTGAAGGCGTGGTGGGTTCAAACACTCAGCAGGGAATCGGGATATTGAAGGCCGCGGGGGACGAGAGCTATTCGCTCAGATCTGGCATTAACATCGTCTCTCTTCTGAGATGTGTTTGTATTCACGGGCCATAACACGGTCAAAAGGCGACAGTGAGGCTGAAATGTCGAAGAACAGACCAGAAGCGTCGAGAAGTCAGAAGGTCTTGAATTCAGTTGGGAAGTCCACAATAAAGCCCCAACGTCAAGAACGAACCCAACATATTGAGAAGAGGGAAATTAAGTTGAATGTTGAGCAAAAATAAAGTCAAAATGTGCGCGAAGTGTAAACAGGAAGCCCTGGAATCAAGTCTGATGAAAGCTCCGAGCCGTGCAGGGTTTGGATGGGGGGGGGGTGCAGGAAGACGGGGGGACGTGCATCCCGGGGTCAAAGGTCACACACACAGCAAATGTCTGCAGAGAAAATGACAGATTTACAGATTTATCAACATTTCAACGTCATTTTCCAGAATCTCAAACACTGCTGTGTCTCCGCTGCGTCCCTGGTGTGTCCCCGGTGCGTCCCGCTGTGTCCCGGTGCGTCCCTGGTGTGTCTCCGCTGTGTCCCGCTGTGTCCCCGCTGTGTCCCCGGTGTGTCGGGGAACTCACGCAGCGTCAGGAAATAAACCCTCTCTCTTTTCCTCCGTACCCAAATCTCTAAAAACGGGGAACAACGGAGCTGATCCAGATTTGCGTCCGATATGACGTAACATCTGAAATGTGGACCCACGGGCCAATCAGAAAGCTGCTATCAGAAACAATGCCCGACTGTTCTGGACGTAATATGGTCGGTGTTCACATTAGCATGCTAACACTCAGAGCTAACCTGTGCTGGAGAGCATGTGTGTGAAGAAGCAGGAAGTAGAAAGGAACTCGCCTTGTGGTGTAACCGGCAAGAGAGAAAGCCTTTGAGCTCCAGACTGTTCCAGAGCCTTGATGATCCATGATATGGAGTTTCATCACGGCAGCATTTAGTTTAGACGGTAGCTGCCGGGTCCCGCATAAGCTCCGCCCCCTCCTCTTTAAAGCTTTATCCCCGAATCAGCACTTTAGAAACAGGAAGTGGAACAGAGGGACATGAGGCGTGGCTCGAATCTGATTGGTGTTTGGAGCGAAACACTTCATAGACGTGTTGTCTTATAGCTGACCTTGAGTTAAGCATGAGCACATAGTCAGCATTTAAATACAATACATCTCAGCATTATGAAGTAAACCAAGTAGAGAGTATTGAAGTATCTGCAGAATGACGGCAGTAAAGTGCAAAATGAATAAGCAGCCAGTCGTCAAATGTAAACATCGTTAGTTCGTGTTCTGAGAGACTTCTTCCGCGCTGCTCTGAAAGAGGAGACGTCGCCCGATCCCTTGAGGAGGACCTCTGAGTGAGAGGACTGGGTTCAGTCAGAGGATGCCTTCAGAGGGAAGTATAGGACGTTCCTTCGTATCTTCTCTCACGTTGTTTTGTTGTTGCAGAACTCGATCCGGCACAACCTGTCTCTGCACAGCCGCTTCCTGAAGCTCCAGAACGAGGGAACGGGGAAGAGCTCGTGGTGGATCCTGAACCCAGAGGAGGGCAAAGGGAAAGCTCCTCGACGACGAGCCGTATCCATGGACAACAGCAAGAACATCAGAGGAGCGAGAGGACGAGCCGCGAAGAAGAAGAAGGCGTTGCTTCAGAACCAGAACCAGGTTTATTACCAGGTATGTCGTGGCGTTTGAATCCGTTTCTACCTTTAATCGGGTCGTAGGTTATGACGCTCCTCTCTTTGGCCACGTTTACACCGAGACGAAAAGGAGATGAAACGGAGACGAGACGAAAAGGAGACGAAACGGAGACGAAAAGGAGACGAAACGGAGACGAAAAGGAGACGAAAAGGAGACGAAACGGAGACAAAACGGACACGAAAAGGAGACGAAAAGGAGACGAAACGGAGACGAAAAGGAGACGAAAAGGAGACGAAACGGAGACTAAACGGAAACGAAAAGGAGACGAAACGGAGACGAAAAGGAGACGAAACGGAGACGAAACGGAGACGAAAAGGAGACGAAAAAGAGACGAAACGGAGACGAGACGAAGGCGAAAACGAGCCTTAGTCGATATCAAAAGAGTCTTCCATCCACACGGAATCAGCCCAAGAAATGTGTCCGTCCGCACGAGGCCGCTCGACCCGCTGGAGGCGCTGTAGTACATATGCCGGGCCTGTAAGTGGCGCTGTACTTCCGCCACAAAATACACCAAAAGCAGCGAATAAGAGCCCCCGTGCCTGGTTGCCATGGTTGCCTGGTTGCCCTTCTGGTTATTCCCCGCGGTGGATTTAGCAACATGTGGTTCACGTAGCTCTCCAGGTCCACGTGTTGCTGGTGGTTGCGGTCGAGGAGCTGGAGATGCTGCACTGACATCATGCTCAGTAGCGTCTGCAGTACGAACGCAACCCTGTGATCCGCTGTTGTTGTTGTTGGCGAAACACATCAGCAAAGACGCGGGGTGAGCAGCGGTGAGGGGCGGGGCTATGGCGTCATCGCTTTCAGGAAATCATCGTATAGGAAGTACACACGGAGCCGTTCGGCCCCCCAGGGCGTTGCGTCCGCAGACCTTCCCACCTTGGGAGCCGTTATCGTTATCCGCGCTTCCGTGTCGGCTTCGTGTGGACGAACCGTCCGCACGAGAACTGTAGCGGATACAAGCCGTTTCGTCTCCGTGTGGGCGTGGCCTCTGTTTCCAAACTAACTTTGCGGAGGTCGTTGTGCCCTGGGACAAAAGCTGCTGTCGAGATCTCGTTTGTTAGGGTTATAATGTCAAAGACACAAACATTACACATTATATTTTTATTTCACCGGATGCAGTGACACAGTATTTGGGAAGGCTTATTGCTGAAAATAACAACTTTTTTTCCACATCTTTTTTATTTTTCTTCCCTGAAGCAAAATTATATAGTTTAAAATGATCATTTAAAGGTGGGGGAGGTAAGTTTCAGAAACCGGCTCGAGATACACTTGTTGTTATATTCCATGGAATGCTCTGAACATCCCGACAGCAACGAACATCTGAAGTGCTTTGACAACAAATCCATACAAAAACGTCATCTGCAGAAGAAGCCGTGATACTGAAACAAGTACAACCAACCGATTTGGACGGCCTCCCTGCCTCTCAGCCTTCCATCGGGGCACAGACTGATCTCTGCCCTCATTGGTCATGGTTCGTGTGTGTTGGGGGAGGGGGCTCTGTGAGGAAGTGGGCAGATTTTCTCCGGTTGTGTATTTTCAAATTCTAGCCACTCGAGCCGGTTTCTCAAACTTACCTACCCCACCTTTAACTAATAATATATTGTATTAAATATAATCTCAGGCACAATGAAATGAAATAAATAGATATAAAATAGGGCTGTTAACGCGTTAATAACGCGCTAACGCAAAAAGATAATTATCGCCACTAATTATTTTAACGCATGTGTATTTTTTGTCCTCGGCCGCCCCGTAGCTTCAGAGCGCATCGAGGTAGGTAAGAAAGAAATAATCCAAAATATTTCTGACATAGAAATAAAATAGCATTAAAAAGTGAAGTTAGGTAAAAAGGAGAAATACACACAAACTGAAAGATTGGCAACAAAGTGATTTGACAGATCTCGTGTCCTTTGTGTGCCTTCAGGTGTCTGTGCAGGAAGTTGGATCCGAGAGTAACTTCCTCTCGAAGTGGACAGGAAGTCCCGCCTCCCGAAGCAGCGAAGAACTCGACGCTTGGACCGATTTCCGCTCTCGAACAAACTCAAACGCCTCAACGCTCAGCGGACGTTTGTCGCCAATTCTCGCCAACCTGGAGCCGGACGAGGGTTTGGAGGAGGGTACGCGCTCTCCTCCGTCCCCCATGCTGTTCTCCTCCTCCTCCAGCAGCATCTCTCCCTCCACCCTCTCAGAACTGAACCTGCACGACATGGTGTCGGGAAACCTGCTGGACAACGTGGCGGCGCGGCAGCCGAACGAGCAAGAAGAGGGCGATGCGTGCTCAGTGTTCAGCTTCAGCGGCGCAGAAAGTAGTCCCTCCGCCCTCTTCGCGCCTCCGTGCATCGCCCTGAGGACGGCCCCCATGCAGACGATCCAGGAGAACAAACAGACCTGGTTCTCTTCGGTCTGCAACGCTCAGGCTCTGTACACCCTGGTAGGAGAGACGAGACGAGAGAATGCCTTTTCATGAGAGGTGGTTGATTTCGTTCACACGTTGTTGTTTTTGTTTTCAGGACCTTCAGAGCCACGACCTCCTGACCCCGCCCGACCCTCTGATGTCTCAGGCCGGTCAGGACCTTCAGAGCCACGCCCTCCTGACCCCGCCCGACCCTCTGATGTCTCAGGCCGGTCAGGACCTTCAGAGCCACGCCCTCTGATGTCTCAGGCCGGTCAGGACCTTCAGAGCCACGCCCTCTGATGTCTCAGGCCGGTCAGGACCTTCAGAGCCACGACCTCCTGACCCTGCCCCCGACCCTCTGATGTCTCAGGCCGGTCAGGACCTTCAGAGCCACGCCCTCTGATGTCTCAGGCCGGTCAGGACCTTCAGAGCCACGACCTCCTGACCCTGCCCGACCCTCTGATGTCTCAGGCCGGTCAGGACCTTCAGAGCCACGCCCTCCTGACCCCGCCCGACCCTCTGATGTCTCAGGCCGGTCAGGACCTTCAGAGCCACGCCCTCTGATGTCTCAGGCCGGTCAGGACCTTCAGAGCCACGACCTCCTGACCCCGCCCGACCCTCTGATGTCTCAGGCCGGTCAGGACCTTCAGAGCCACGCCCTCCTGACCCCGCCCCCGACCCTCTGATGTCTCAGGCCGGTCAGGACCTTCAGAGCCACGCCCTCTGATGTCTCAGGCCGGTCAGGACCTTCAGAGCCACGCCCTCTGATGTCTCAGGCCGGTCAGGACCTTCAGAGCCACGACCTCCTGACCCTGCCCCCGACCCTCTGATGTCTCAGGCCGGTCAGGACCTTCAGAGCCACGCCCTCTGATGTCTCAGGCCGGTCAGGACCTTCAGAGCCACGACCTCCTGACCCTGCCCGACCCTCTGATGTCTCAGGCCGGTCAGGACCTTCAGAGCCACGCCCTCCTGACCCCGCCCGACCCTCTGATGTCTCAGGCCGGTCAGGACCTTCAGAGCCACGCCCTCTGATGTCTCAGGCCGGTCAGGACCTTCAGAGCCACGACCTCCTGACCCCGCCCGACCCTCTGATGTCTCAGGCCGGTCAGGACCTTCAGAGCCACGCCCTCCTGACCCCGCCCCCGACCCTCTGATGTCTCAGGCCAGTCAGGACCTTCAGAGCCACGCCCTCCTGACCCCGCCCCCGACCCTCTGATGTCTCAGGCCAGTCAGGACCTTCAGAGCCACGCCCTCTTGACCCCGCCCGACCCTCTGATGTCTCAGGCCGGAGCTGCTGCCGTCGCGCTGCAGACTTCACGCCGAAACGCCACGATTCCGCACAAAAAAGACCCCGAGGAAACCGACGCCGACCCGGTCCCGAAGCCTCCCGTTGAGCTGACCTCAGACCTGCACCTGGACGCTATTATCCGCAACGAGCTGATGGATGCAGACTGTCTGGACCTCAGCTTCGACTCGCGCCTCGCCGCCGTTAGTTAGTGTTCTGAGGGACGAAGAACTCTCCGTAAAACCTGGTAAACGCACGATCTAAAGGTCACCCATCATCCTCCTCTTCATCAGGACATCCCAGCTCTCAGATAGATCCAGAGCCCGTCTCTGATTGGCTGAAACACCAAACTGATCATTGCAGCACCCTGTGGGGTTACCTTGTTGCTGATTGGCTAATGGTTACCAAGACAACACATCGTTATGACATCATCAAGTGACCAAAATCTGATCAGTTCATTTTCAGACATGTTTTTATAGAAATGGATCAAAAAGAGAGAAAAGAGGGGACACATGTTGATGTAGAAGACACATGAAGAAGAGGGGACACATGTTGATGTAGAAGAGACACGGAGAAGAGGGGACACATGTTGATGTAGAAGAGACACGGAGAAGAGGGGACACATGTTGATGTAGAAGAGACATGAAGAAGAGGGGACACATGTTGATGTAGAAGAGACATGAAGAAGAGGGGACACATGTTGATGTAGAAGAGACACGGAGAAGAGGGGACACATGTTGATGTAGAAGAGACACGGAGAAGAGGGGACACATGTTGATGTAGAAGAGACGTGAAGAAGAGGGGACACATGTTGATGTAGAAGAGACACGGAGAAGAGGGGACACATGTTGATGTAGAAGAGACACGGAGAAGAGGGGACACATGTTGATGTAGAAGAGACACGGAGAAGAGGGGACACATGTTGATGTAGAAGAGACACGGAGAAGAGGGGACACATGTTGATGTAGAAGAGACATGGAGAAGAGGGGACACATGTTGATGTAGAAGAGACACGGAGAAGAGGGGACACATGTTGATGTAGAAGAGACACGGAGAAGAGGGGACACATGTTGATGTAGAAGAGACATGGAGAAGAGGGGACACATGTTGATGTAGAAGAGACATGGAGAAGAGGGGACACATGTTGATGTAGAAGAGACATGGAGAAGAGGGGACACATGTTGATGTAGAAGAGACATGGAGAAGAGGGGACACATGTTTATGTAGAGAGACATGAGGAAGAGGGGACACATGTTGATGTAGAAGAGACATGGAGAAGAGGGGACACATGTTGATGTAGAAGAGACATGAGGAAGAGGGGACACATGTTGATGTAGAAGAGACATGGAGAAGAGGGGACACATGTTGATGTAGAAGAGACATGGAGAAGAGGGGACACATGTTGATGTAGAAGAGACATGAAGAAGAGGGGACACATGTTGATGTAGAAGAGACATGGAGAAGAGGGGACACATGTTGATGTAGAAGAGACATGGAGAAGAGGGGACACACGTTGATGTAGGAGAGACATGAAGAAGAGGGGACACATGTTGATGTAGGAGAGACGTGAAGGAGGATTTTGCAGAATAGGGGACTCGAACCCTACAGATGTACAGTTCTGTGCATTCAGTGAAATAACAGAGGTATAAAAAGTTCCCTGGTGAAACAGAATAAAGTCGATCTTCTCTTGCCTCTAATTACCTCTTAATCTCATTTCATCGCGGGCCACATTCGCATTATGGTTACACTCAAAGGGCCGGTTGTAACTATATATATATATATATTATATATATATAATGTATTATATTACATTATTGCCTCTGAATTGGATTATTATCTGATAGGATAATAACTTAGTAACTAACTGCGTCTGAAAGCAGAAGTCCAGGGCAAATCATTTCAAGTCTCTTCAGTGCCACAAAACGAGATGCATTGTGGGACATGTAGTTTATGGGCAACCTGCTTCTGTAAAGTGGCATGTAAACGTATAAGAAACGTATTATATTCTTTGCAAGCTCTTGCAGGGCCACATGAAATGAAGTTGCGGGTCGGATTTGGCCCCCGGGCCTCGAGTTTGAGACCCCTGGTTTAGAGCATGAGATAATGAGTGTGCAGCGCCCCCTACAGGTCACAGGCAGTCACTGAGGCCACAAGAAGGATATGTACCGTGTGATTCCCTTGTGTTGTGGAGCTAATGTCAAATGTGTACCACACACACAGCTGTCATCGTGCCGTATTTCCAACAAGTCGTATTATAGTACTCTAGAGCAGTGCATCTCAAAGTATGGTCCGCGGCCCACTCGTGGTCCGTGAGCGCCCCCTAGTGGTCCGTGAGTATATTGGTAACATTTCATATTGGAAATTAATTAATTAATTAAAGTTTTCCGCACTCTCGCGGGAATATCTCCGCAATGGAGCGAGCTTAAGTTTCACTTCCGATGGCACGATATAGCCCAGGGCAACACCTTCGTCACACATGTTGCCACTTGTTTGTCCCATTTTCAGGCGATTTGTAATCTGTTCTAGAAAAACGATGTGTTTTTTGATATTTGTGGAGTTCGGTGGTCCGCGAGTGTTGTTGTATTGGTTAAGTCCTTGGTCTGAACACGTTTGAGAATCACTGCCATAGAGCACCTGGACCGAGGGGAACTCTGGAAGAACAAGTCAATATCTGATTGGTCGATCAAACCGTCAGTCCAAACGTGCGCTCTCATTCAGAGCACCGGCCAGGGCCTTCGATCAAGGATGCAGAATACCTGGGTGAAGGATGTTCTACCCAGAGACCCAGAACACGATCTGATTGGTTGCTTTCCTTTCTCACACAAACCACTGAAATGCGTAGCGTGGTCCGAGAAGGACAAACACATCGACGTAACACTGTGACATTACAGATCAACAACACGGATACCGTTCTCATTTATTCACTTTATTCATATAATCACATCGCTTTGTTTTGTTCACATTTAAACCTGCTCACCTTCCGCACAGACGGGTCTTTAGAGTAACCGTGTTTCACGAGCACAGACACGCCGAGTGAAGGAATGTACACAGAGGTTTTATAAAGCTAGACATAGACAAAGTAATAGTCAAAAGACGCTTCATGTTTCTGGGACGATGGAAGTTATGGCGAGCAATGTCGTTATTGAGCGGCACGTTTTGAAGCTGCAACGGAGATTCTGCAACGTAAAATGCGTGCGATGAAAACAGATGGAGAACATCGGCGTGGTGTGGACCCCTCCTCTCCAGAGGGGCTCAGCTGGTCCCAGTGGTGTACAGATAGGACAGAGTCCCGGCCTGGATCTGAAACGTCTGTCCCTGGATGTTTTGGGGGGGGATCTGCTCACTGATAGGCTGTGAGAGGAGGGGGGGTCATGAGGGGGGGTCCATGATGGAGGGGGGGGTCCATGATGGAGGGGGGGTCCATGGTGACATGATGACAGCTGATCCAGGGCCTCTTTACTCAGTGTGATGACGTGAACTCCCTCGAGTCTGGAGGGGGCGGAGTCTGCCGAGGCCCCGCCCCCATGGGTGAGGAGGGTGAGTCTGGGGGCGGGGCTCGGCTGAGGCCCCGCCCCCAGACTCTGCCTCCTCCGTGGTGATGATGCTGATCTCCTGGTTCTGACCCGGAACGAAGCTCAGGTCGTCCGTCACCACCAGCTGGATCTGCTGCAGGGCGCCTCGCTGCTGAGAGTAACAAACCCTTTAAAAGCCATAGCATAGTGTGTCTTAAAGGTCTCCTGTCATGCAAAAGTCACTTCTTGATGTCTACTCTACATCACCGTGTGTCCCCGGTGTGTCCCCGGTGTGTCCCCCGTGTGTCCCCCGTGTGTCAGGGAGACTCTCAAAGTGTCAGAAACAAACCCCTCTCTCTCCTCCTCCGTACCCACGTCTCGGGGACCAACGGAGCTGATCCAGATTTGCTGCGTCATGACGACATTACTAAAATGTGGGCGGGCTTTAAACCCACGGGCCAATCAGAAGCGTTGCTGTCAGAAACAATGAGACGTGTTCTGGAAGTGATACGGTCTGTGTTCACATTAGCATGCTAGCACTCAGAGCTAACCTGAGAGAGAGAGTGAGAGAGAGAGGAGAGAGGAGAGAGAGAGGAGAGAGAGGAGAGAGAGAGGAGAGAGAGAGGAGAGAGAGAGGAGAGAGAGAGACCGGGGACACACGGTGATGTAGAGGAGACCTCACTTCGAGAGTCTCCTGACACACCGGGGACACGGGACACACACACGGGGGACCGACGGATGATAGGACACCTTTTAAATAAACGAAATAAAGTGTGAAGTGACGCACCTCGCCGTGCAGCTGGGGGTCCTCGGGGGGGTCCTCGGGGGGGGGGTCGGCGCGCTCCTTGCTGTGCCCCCTGCTGTGAGTCTTCAGGTTGTCCAGGCGGGTGAAGGAGAGGCTGCAGGAGGAGCAGCTGAAGGGCTTGCTGCCTGAGTGAGAGGCTTCGTGTCTGCGTTTGGCGCTGGAGTCGGAGAAGCAGCGGCTGCAGAGGGAGCAGCAGAACGGCTTGTCCCCTCTGAGGACACGAGTTCATGGACGTGTTAATATGTGTGTTGTGTTCTGCTGCTGTCCTAATAAAGGACCACAGTACTTCATGTTTATTGAATGAGTAAAGATGATACGTCGCCCTGTTCTCCCGCCTCAACAAAACATCAATAAACCGGTTACGACCAACAGGCAGCGGCCAGATCACCCACTCGGTCCAAAGACACCTGCCACACCTCTCCGGTCCTTTCCGCCCTGCTCTGGCTCCCTGTCCTCTGGCTCCCTGTGCCCTGGCTCCCTGTGCCCTGGCTCCCTGTCCTCTGGCTCCCTGTCCCCTGGCTCCCTGCCCTCTGGCTCCCTGCCCTCTGGCTCCCTGCCCTCTGGCTCCCTGTCCTCTGGCTCCCTGTCCTCTGGCTCCCTGCCCTCTGGCTCCCTGCCCTCTGGCTCCCTGTCCTCTGGCTCCCTGTCCTCTGGCTCCCTGTCCCCTGGCTCCCTGTCCTCTGGCTCCCTGTCCTCTGGCTCCCTGCCCTCTGGCTCCCTGCCCTCTGGCTCCCTGTCCTCTGGCTCCCTGCCCTGGCTCCCTGCTCTGGCTCCCTGCCCTGGCTCCCTGCTCTGGCTCCCTGCTCTGGCTCCCTGCCCTCTGGCTCCCTGCCCTCTGGCTCCCTGTCCCCTGTCCCCTGGCTCCCTGCTCTGGCTCCCTGCTCTGGCTCCCTGCTCTGGCTCCCTGCCCTCTGGCTCCCTGTCCCCTGGCTCCCTGCTCTGGCTCCCTGTCCTCTGGCTCCCTGTCCTGGCTCCCTGTCCTCTGGCTCCCTGCCATGGCTCCCTGCCCTCTGGCTCCCTACCCTGGCTCCCTGTCCCCTGGCTCCCTGTATCCTGGCTCTCTGCCCTGGCTCCCTGCCCCCTGCCCCCTGGCTCCCTGTCCCCTGGCTCCCTGCCCTCTGGCTCCCTGTCCTCTGGCTCCCTGTCCCCTGGCTCCCTGCTCTGACTCCCTGCCCTGGCTCCCTGTCCCCTGGCTCCCTGTCCTCTGGCTCCCTGTCCTCTGGCTCCCTGTCCTCCTGCCCCCTGGCTCCCTGCCCCCTGGCTCCCTGTTCCCCTGGTCCCTGGCCGAACTGCATTGTGGGGGAGCGAAGCGAAGATTTCCAGGATGTCCAGGATTCAAAAGTTGAGCAATGTTCAACTTTTGAAGCTGAGCTGGAAGCGTCAGCCAATCAAACACGTGTATGCAAATCTGACAGTAGAAGCGCTAGCCAATCAAACCGCGTGTGAGCAGGGAGAGCCAGACCGCAGTTCATTTCCTCATATTCCAAACGAGACGTTACGGTAGCAAATCACCCGGTTCTTTACGGCCAGAACTATTACCGGGATCCAAACCGGAGGAACCGGCATGGAGGGAGGGGGCAGAGGCAGTGGGGGGACTGGGAGGGTTTCGCCTGTTTGGGGAGTTTGTTTATGTATGTATATATTGCTCGCATAAACTCCCCAAGCTGTCAGACACGCCCAGCTCCAAGATGTTCAAAAAGCTGCCGCGTGGACGTCCCGTAAAGCTGCCGTGTGGACGTCCCGTAAAGCTGCCGCGTGGACGTCCCGGAAAGCTGCCGCGTGGACGTCCCGTAAACAGCCGTGTGGACGTACTGTAAAGCTGCCGCGTGGACGTCCCGTAAAGCTGCCGCGTGGACGTCCCGTAAACAGCCGTGTGGACGTACCGTAAAGCTGCACCGTAAAGCTGCCGCGTGGACGTACCGGAAAGCTGCCGTGTGGACGTCCCGTAAACAGCCGTGTGGACGTACCGTAAAGCTGCCGCGTGGACGTCCCGGAAAGCTGCCGCGTGGACGTCCCGGAAAGCTGCCGTGTGGACGTCCCGTAAACAGCCGTGTGGACGTACCGTAAAGCTGCCGCGTGGACGTCCCGTAAAGCTGCCGTGTGGACGTCCCGTAAACAGCCGTGTGGACGTCCCGTAAAGCTGCCGCGTGGACGTCCCGTAAAGCTGCCGCGTGGACGTCCCGGAAAGCTGCCGCGTGGACGTCCCGGAAAGCTGCCGCGTGGACGTCCCGTAAAGCTGCCGTGTGGACGTACCGTAAAGCTGCACCGTAAAGCTGCCGCGTGGACGTACCGGAAAGCTGCCGCGTGGACGTACCGGAAAGCGGCCGCGTGGACGTCCCGTAAAGCTGCCGCGTGGACGTCCCGTAAACAGCCGTGTGGACGTACCGTAAAGCTGCACCGTAAAGCTGCCGCGTGGACGTACCGTAAAGCTGCCGCGTGGACGTCCCGTAAACAGCCGTGTGGACGTACCGTAAAGCTGCCGCGTGGACGTACCCGTAAACAGCCGTGTGGACGTACCGTAAAGCTGCACCGTAAAGCTGCCGCGTGGACGTACCGGAAAGCTGCCGCGTGGACGTACCGGAAAGCGGCTGCGTGGACGTCCCGTAAACAGCCGTGTGGACGTACCGTAAAGCTGCCGCGTGGACGTCCCGGAAAGCTGCCGCGTGGACGTCCCGTAAAGCTGCCGTGTGGACGTACCGTAAAGCTGCACCGTAAAGCTGCCGCGTGGACGTACCGTAAAGCTGCCGCGTGGACGTACCGTAAAGCTGCCGCGTGGACGTACCGTAAAGCTGCCGCGTGGACGTCCCATAAACAGCGTGTGGACGTACCGTAAAGCTGCCGCGTGGACGTACCGTAAAGCTGCCGCGTGGACGTACCGGAAAGCTGCTGCGTGGACGTCCGTAAAGCTGCGCGTGGACGTACCGTAAAGCTGCCGCGTGGACGTACCGTGAAGCTGCTGCGTGGACGTCCCGGAAAGCTGCCGCGTGGACGTACCGTAAAGCTGCTGCGTGGACGTACCGTAAAGCTGCACCGTAAAGCTGCTGCGTGGACGTACCGTGAAGCTGCCGCGTGGACGTACCGGAAAGCTGCCGCGTGGACGTCCCGTAAAGCTGCCGCGTGGACGTCCCGTAAGCTGCCGCGTGGACGTACCGTGAAGCTGCCGCGTGGACGTCCCGTAAAGCTGCAGCGTGGACGTACCGTAAAGCTGCCGCGTGGACGTACCGTGAAGCTGCCGCGTGGACGTACCGGAAAGCTGCCGCGTGGACGTCCCGTAAAGCTGCTGCGTGGACGTACCCGTAAAGCAGCTGCGTGGACGTACCGTAAAGCTGCTGCGTGGACGTACCCGTAAAGCTGCTGCGTGGACGTACCGTAAAGCTGCTGCGTGGACGTACCGTGAAGCTGCTGCGTGGACGTACCGTGAAGCTGCCGCGTGGACGTACCGTGAAGCTGCCGCGTGGACGTACCGTAAAGCTGCCGTGTGGACGTACCGTAAAGCTGCCGCGTGGACGTCCCGTAAAGCTGCCGCGTGGACGTACCGTAAAGCTGCCGCGTGGACGTACCGTGAAGCTGCCGCGTGGACGTACCGTAAAGCTGCCGCGTGGACGTACCGTGAAGCTGCCGCGTGGACGTACCGTGAAGCTGCCGCGTGGACGTACCGTGAAGCTGCCGCGTGGACGTACCGTGAAGCTGCCGCGTGGACGTACCGTGAAGCTGCCGCGTGGACGTACCGTAAAGCTGCCGCGTGGACGTACCGTAAAGCTGCCGCGTGGACGTACCGTGAAGCTGCCGTGTGGACGTATCGGAAAGCTGCCGCGTGGACGTACCGTGAAGCTGCCGTGTGGACGTATCGGAAAGCTGCTAGACGTCTGTCTCACCTGTGGATCCTGATGTGAGTCTGCAGCGTGCTCTTCGCTGTGAAACACTTCCCACAGATCTCACAGGTGAACGGCTTCTCACCTGAACAACAACAACAACAACAACATGAGATCTCACCTGAACAACAACACCTCCACAGAACGATGGTAGTCATAGAGCTGCTGTACCTGTGTGAGTCCTCAGGTGCTTCTTCAGCTGGGCCGTGTCCATGAACGTGTGATGGCACTGAGCGCACTCTGGGAGAGACTTGCCTTTAAAGAAGGGATCAAATCAAGTTTCATTTATATACACATTTATCTGTCCTTAGACCCTCTGTCCTCAGACCCTCTGTCCTCAGACCCTCTGTCCTCAGACCCTCTGTCCTCAGACCCTCTGTCCTCAGACGCCCTGTCCTCAGACCCTCTGTCCTCAGACCCTCTGTCCTCACACCCTCTGTCCTTAGACCCTCTATCCTTAGACCCTCTGTCCTCAGACCCTCTGTCCTCAGACCCTCTGTCCTCACACCCTCTGTCCTCACACCCTCTGTCCTCAGACCCTCTGTCCTCAGACCCTCTGTCCTTAGAGCCTCTGTCCTCAGAGCCTCTGTCCTCAGACCCTGTGTCCTTAGACCCTCTGTCCTTAGACCCTCTGTCCTCAGACCCTCTGTCCTTAGACCCTCTATCCTTAGACTCTCTGTCCTTAGATGCCCTGTCCTCAGACCCTCCGTCCTCAGACCCTCTGTCCTCAGACCCTCTGTCCTCAGACCCTCTGTCCTCACACCCTCTATCCTTAGACCCTCTGTCCTTAGACGCCCTGTCCTCAGACCCTCCGTCCTCAGACCCTCTGTCCTCAGACCCTCTGTCCTCAGACCCTCACATCGTACAAGGAAACACTTCCAGAGAAACCCACAGTCTAAGGGAACATGGAGAAACCTCAGGAGAGCAGCAGAGGAGGATCCTCTCCAGGACGGACGGACTGCAATAGATGCCGCGTGTGAATCCAAGAGATAATACATTTGCAACATAGAGACCGGATGTGAGGAAGTGCATGTGTCTGCGATGAGAAGATGAGTCCACGAGGAAGTCAGCAGGTGTCAGATGAGTGAGCTTCCAGGTAGCGACGTGCTGAGGGTGCTCACCTGTGTGAACTCTGCAGTGGCTCTTCAGCTGACGCTTCTGAGTGAAAGTCTTCCCACACTGATCACATCCGAACGGTTTCTCTCCTGAGCAGCGAGGAGACAAAAGAGACGCTGCCACAAACTGAAGGATGACATCTTTATGGCGGGTTTTAAAAATCATAATTACACTTTTGAAAGTTTAAAGGAGGGGGAGGTAAGTTTCAGAAACCGGCTCGAGATACTTTTTGTTATATTCCATGGAATGCTCTGAACATCCCGATAGCGATGAACATCTGAAGAGCTTTGACAACACATCCATAACAAAATTTCACCTGTAGAAGAAGCCGTGATACTGTAACAAGTACAACCGATTGGACGGCCTCCCTGCCTGTCAGCCTTCCATCGGGGCACACACTGATCTCTGCCCTCATTGGTCGTGGTTCGTGTGTTGGGGGCGGGGCTCTGTGAGGAAGGGGCAGATTTTCTCCGGTTGTGTATTTTCAAATTCTAGCCACTCGAGCCGGTTTCTCAAACGTACCTACCCCACCTTTAACTAATATATTCTGTATTCGGCCACATGTTGAGGATAACATATATGAGTTCCTGAGAAAAGAGGGAAACATCGAAGAGAAAGAAAGAAGGAATTCTGAAAGTCGTAATTCTAAAAGAACGAAGAAAGAAAAGTAAGAATTCTTAATGAAAAATAACTTTGATCTGAGAAAGAAATGCGCAGTGGCCCTAATGCCCTTCCGTAGTTTAAGAAGATGATTGAATATCTTTTACTAAATGACACATGTGGACGCGGAGACCCTCAAACAGAACCCCAGAGCTAGATGTTTCGGTGCCTGCGGGACCCCCACCTCGGTGCAGGTGCATGTGCTCCTGCAGGGCGTGCTTGGTGCTCAGAGACTTGCTGCACACGTTGCAGATGAAGGGTTTCTCTCCACTGTGACTGCGCTGGTGAACCAGCAGCGTGTGCTTCTGAGTGAAGGCTTTCCCACAGGCCAGGCAGGGGAAGGGCTTCTCTCCTGGGGAGGAACACAGAGCATTACGAGACATGTCCCGATCCGATCACGTGATCGGCTCCGATCCCCGATCACGTGATCGGCTCCGATCCCCGATCGTGATTTTCAAAAAATCGGGGATCGGGATTATCAAATTTTTTTATTTTATTTAATGTTACAAAACAAAAATGACCATGTTCACGTCTTAAAGTCGTCCTGAGGACTTAGCTTTGGTTTAAAATTACACAACATCATGTATGTGTTGCTTCCTTTGGGCTTGTGTTCAGACCTGCTTATTCCTCTCAGAGCAGCAGAGTGGGCGCAGCGTCTGATAGCAGCAGCGAGCTAACGAGAGGCTACGTCCAGCTGGAGACTCGGAGGCGGACGGAGCAGAGGTCAGGAGTTTGGAAGTATTATGAAATTGAAAGCGAAGGCAGTGTAGACAGCCAGATGCAATGTTTGCAAGGCGGAGGTCCGCGTGGTGGAAAGAACAGAGCTACGTTCAACACGACCAATCTAACACGCCACCTGAGAAACAAACAACAACAACAACACGACGAGTACACAGCGGCCACTCGGGGTAACGGCACGGAGACAACCGACACTTTCAGAGGCTTTCAGAAGGAAAGAGAAACGGCCCCAGAACAGAGAACAGCCAGATAGCTGAACTCATCGCGTTGGACGACCAGCCGTTATCTGTTACCTTTCTCTCTCTTAACGCATTGCATAACGATCGGATCGGGAAAAATCGGTATCGGCAGATTGTCAAAATCAAATGATCGGAATCGGATCGGGAGCAACAAAAAGGTGATCGGGACATCCCTGAACATTACGTGCGTACTTGCCAGGCAGGGGAAGGGCTTCTCTCCTGGGGAGGAACACGTACTTGCCAGCCTTGAGACCTCAGAAATCGGGAGGATTTGAAAACCACCGCGGGGGGCGTGTGCTAGTGGATCGCCGGAGCTGTATTAGATTAACATTACCATGCTTATTGTAGTTCCAAGTGCACTGCCTTGCGGCCTGAAGCAGCATCCTTGATGGAGCTTCGTGTGGGCTGGACAGGAAAGGAGTGAGCAGAGGAGAGTTGTCTTCCTCACCCTCTCAGACTTTCAGTTGCGCGCGCTACCATGGAAACCAAACAATGGTGTCGCTGTATTACAGTCCGAGCGGAAACAGTCCCGAGTAAATGTAAATCTGATTTTGTCAGAAATCGGGAGAAATGTGACTCGGGAGGAAACCGGGAGGGTTGGCAAGTCTGACTACGGTACCACGAATAATAATAATACTTCCTTCTATTGAGAGGCGCCGCCCAAAGCACCCAAGGACACCGACGTATCATTATTAATGTATGCAGACAGTCAGCCCTTCGTATGGCACTCTCCCGGCTGCCGTCAGGGCGCGTCTCACCTGTGTGCGTCCTCTGGTGGATTTTGAGGAACAGATGGTTTTTGAACACCTTCCCGCAGTCCTCGCATCGAGCCTCTGTGTCGGGATACTTCCTCTTCCTGCCTCTCTTCCCCGGCTCGCTCCTTCCCGTTTCCTCTCCGCTCACTCGGTAGCTTTTGTATTTCACCGGAGGACGGATCTTACGTTTGCTCTGCCTCGACGCCGGGTTGAAATCGGCATCGTCTTTGAGACTCCGCGTCCTCACGGGGAACGTCTGCAGAGGCTTCTTTCTGCAGATGTGTCTTACTCGGTCTTCCTCTCTTTCGTTTGGACGCTGCCTGCACGTTGGGAACGCCCAGCTGCGATCAAACGAACAAAACAAATATATATCTTTTTCTTAACACTAGAACCGCCAACGGGTACATTTTACCCGCATTTAACTTTTTTTCAATGAAATATTAAAGTCTCCCAGTCCGTGACTTTTCCTGAAAGTGTGTCACGAGGCACTCCGTGTTATTAAAAATAGTCGATATGAAGTCAGATTGAAAAGAATCGCCAAAAGAAATGCCATTTATACCCATATCCGCCAGCGGGTAATATTTACCTCATAGGAAATACAGCGTAAACATGACGTGTTGCTATAGCAACGCCTTTTGTCTATTGCGGTTCCTTATAGATAGAGAGATAGAGAGAGAGATAGATTGAGATAGATTGAGATAGATAGATAGATAGATATATTGATAGAGAGAGAGAGATAGATATATTGATAGAGAGAGAGAGAGAGAGAGAGAGAGAGAGAGAGAGAGAGAGAGAGAGAGAGAGAGATCGACAGATAGATAGTTGCATTTTTATTTACAGTTTGATGCGAGGTCATCTTTACCTCCTGCAGCTCTGATTGGTCGTCCTTCTCCTCGTCTGCGGCGCGGTCAGAAAGCGCCGCGATGAGTTCACTGACCTGCAGGAGTTTAGCGGCGGCGAGAAGCTGCTGCATGACGTCCTCCTCCACACACACCTTGTCCTCCTCCACACACACCTTGTCCTCCTCCACACACACCTTGTCCTCCTCCACACACACCTTGTCCTCCTCCACACGCACCTTGTCCTCCTCCACACGCACCTTGTCCTCCTCCACACGCACCTTGTCCTCCTCCACACACACCTTGTCCTCCTCCACACGCACCTGAGCGCTGTAGATGAATTGGAGCACGTTGCGGAGCGTCTCTGCAGAAACGTCCTGCAGCCGGTAGACGCTCTGAGGCTTCGAGGTGAACAGGAACAGGAAGTGGTCGCTGCTCGCGGCTAACAGAGCTTTGTGGGCCCTGAACGCCTCATCGTGCACCTGCAGAGTGACGTCACACAGGAGGTCCTGCTGCCTCAAGGTGTTCAGTTTACCCAGAATGCTTTGCCGGTGCGAGTGGGAGTGCAGGGACCTGATGGAGGACCGGTTCGATGCCGGAGACATCTTCAGGTCCTGCAGGGGATACAAATAACTCTATTAAACAGCATAATGTGACTTAAATATGAATACATGTTATACTAGACTACAACTTATATCCTATATTAGAGGTCCCGCGTCACGGCCGTTTCTCCTGATCATCGTTCCATCGCTGAGGTCGGCTAGAATATATTCACATCGTTCAATGTTCCAGCCCGAACACACACACACCAGCAGCCTGGCTGGGAGTGTGTGTGTGTGTGTGTTCGGGCTGGGTTCCGCGGTGTCTCGCTGTCTCGCCGACCCCACCCCAGTGAGTCAGCTCACACTGTCCGCTCCTCGCAGCAGCGAGCCTCGCAACGTCCCACGGAGTGTGTGTGTGTGTGTGTGTGTGAGGAAGTCCACGGATTGGTCCAAACGTAACGGCTACGCGGATTGGTTACGTTACGTCACTATACCCAAGAAGTGAACAATGGAAACAGAGAAACGTCCAACGAGGCGTTCAGGGACAGGCAGGTCTTCTCCCTAGGGTGCACTCTGAGGGTTTGAGACTCTGCAGAGCGTTCACATGCAGAAGCTCCAGAACACAAGGGGACGGGTCAGAACCAGAACACAAGGGGACGGGTCAGAACCAGAACACAAGGGGACGGGTCAGAACCAGAACACAAGGGGACGGGTCAGAACCAGAACACAAGGGGACGGGTCAGAACCAGAGAAGCAGGACGCGGGACCTTTAAGATCAGATGTATTTTGTTGGGATTTATTGTTGTCGCAGCAACGAGGCATTGCACATTGGCCGAAGTGGACATTAAAGAGTAGAAATAAACAATTCTGGTGTATATAATAATAATAATAACAATAATAATAATAATAATAATAATAATACATGTTATTTATATCGCACTTTTTCTGGTGTTCAAAGCGCTTCAATATGATTTCCACCAATACTGCACAAACTTTATTTATTATTTAGTCATTCTATACTGCATATATATTCCATGTAAATATCTCTCTATCTCCAGTGTTATACGCTAACCAGCAGTTTGGTCCGTGTTCTAACTTGTTCTCTCCTGCATCTGTGTGTCATGCCCACTCCTCTGCTGCAAACCCACCTGGCAATACACCTGATTCTGTCCCTCTTTCTGTTCTGGGAATCTGTCCCCGTTAGCACACAGACATTCAACAGTTCATCTGTAGTGTGTCCTCTTGAGTGCGCATCCATAACAACTACGTATTCCCACCTGAGCGATAATAAAAGTTGCCCCGCGGATGTGTTACCTCGGAAAGCACGCAGCAGTAGTTAGCATCATGCTAACAAACAATGCATTCCGCGCTAGCTTTCGCACACTCCAAAGCTAGCAGGAGAAGCTAAGTGTGCTGCTGAAATAACGCGTTGAATAAACTCTATTTAATTCACGTTTCTACTTGTGTCTGCTTCAAAGCGGTGTCATTCAGACAGAGTGGTCTTTGAGGACCTTACCTTCTACTACAGCTGTGGACGGAGGGGGGGAATGCGAGGGAACTATCGCGAGAGTGGTGATTCTGACCAGATTAGCGCACAGCTGATCTACAAACACGGTGGATGGACACAGCTGATGGCGTGCGTGATGACGCGTGTTTTATAGATCTGCGGTCCCGACATGAAGTGCGCTGTATGTGTTTGTGATGAAACGGTTCAAAAGGTCAGCAGCTAGTGAGAGAGCGGTACCAGAGAGAGGGGCAACGCGTGTCTCACATTGAGATGTTCGACATGTTCCTGGTTGTGTGAGGATTCTCTCCAGGACGTGCTCCTCCTTTACAGTCCGAAGAGAAACACTACCAGTCCGCAGAGAGCAGGTTGATCTTAACATCCGGTAAGTGACGCAATACACAATACACGGCCTTGGATTCACCAAAGGACGCTTTGTGAGACGTTTGATTACAATGACATTATGCAAAATCAGCTTCAGTTAAACCTGGCTGTCAAACTCAAGTTCAACTCGAGCCACATTAGCATGTTGCACTCAAAGTGTCAGTTTTATATATAAGAATACATAAAATAATGTATTATATATACATATATTATATTATATACATGATTGCCTCTGATAGGGTATTAATAACTTCATAATTAACTACGTCTGAAAGAAGTCGGGCAAACAATTGCACGTCTCTTCAGTGCGCATGTCACAAAATGATTTTAAAAGAAAAGCCAAATTAAAAAAAAGTAACATTTTGAAAAAAAAAGGTCAAATTCCGAGGAAAAAGTCTAATTTCAGATGCATTGTGGGACATGGAGTTTATGGGCAATGTGTAAAGCCTGTAACCGTGTAATAAACATATTATATTCTTTGCAAGCTCGTGTGGGGCCTGTGGGAGCAGACTCAGTGGTGGTGCTTAAAGCCCGGCTCCGCTCCGCGCCGGCCGTCAGAGGAGCCGGTCATCTGCCCGGCTCCGCTCCGCGCCGGTCATCTGCCCGGCTCCGCTCCGCGCCGGTCATCTGCCCGGCTCCGCTCCGCGCCGGTCATCTGCTCGGCTCCGCTCCGCGCCGGGCAGATGACCGGCTCCGCTCCGCGCCGGGCAGATGACCGGGAGAAGGAGTTCAAAACACCGGCATCCAAGTTCTAACAATAATCTGATTGTTCATGCGAAAAAGACACGATACGAAAATACAGAGTGCCCCGTGACGGAGCACTCCGGGCTCCCCGCTCCACCGCCGTGCGACACCGGCATCGGGACCGGCCAGTCAGCGACAGGGGCCCCGTGCATGAATACACAACAGTGTATATGGACCTTTTGGGGCGGAGAGTCACTTCTTATCTTCCACCGGACTCCCCTCCTTTACTCTCCCAGGGAAGGGTTCACACAAACTATTCTTTCCCAAACAATCACACATTGTACACAGATATACTAGTATCACACATTGTACACAGATATACTAGTATCACACATTGTACACAGATATATTAGTATCACACATTGTACACAGATATACTAGTATCACACATTGTACACAGAGATATTAGTATCACACATTGTACACAGATATACTAGTATCACACATTGTACACAGATATACTAGTATCACACATTGTACACAGATATACTAGTATCACACATTGTACACAGATATACTAGTATCACACATTGTACACAGAGATATTAGTATCACACATTGTACACAGAGATATTAGTATCACACATTGTACACAGATATACTAGTATCACACATTGTACACAGAGATACTAGTATCACACATTGTACACAGAGATACTAGTATCACACATTGTACACAGAGATACTAGTATCACACATTGTACACAGAGATATTAGTATCACACATTGTACACAGAGATATTAGTATCACACATTGTACACAGAGATATTAGTATCACACATTGTACACAGAGATATTAGTATCACACATTGTACACAGATATATTAGTATCACACATTGTACACAGATATACTAGTATCACACATTGTACACAGATATACTAGTATCACACATTGTACACAGATATACTAGTATCACACATTGTACACAGATATACTAGTATCACACATTGTACACAGAGATACTAGTATCACACATTGTACACAGAGATACTAGTATCACACATTGTACACAGATATATTAGTATCACACATTGTACACAGATATATTAGTATCACACATTGTACACAGAGATATTAGTATCACACATTGTACACAGAGATATTAGTATCACACATTGTACACAGATATATTAGTATCACACATTGTACACAGATATATTAGTATCACACATTGTACACAGAGATATTAGTATCACACATTGTACACAGAGATATTAGTATCACACATTGTACACAGATATATTAGTATCACACAATGTACACAGAGATATTAGTATCACACATTGTACACAGATATATTAGTATCACACATTGTACACAGAGATACTAGTATCACACATTGTACACAGAGATATTAGTATCACACATTGTACACAGAGATATTAGTATCACACATTGTACACAGATATATTAGTATCACACATTGTACACAGAGATATTAGTATCACACATTGTACACAGAGATATTAGTATCACACATTGTACACAGATATATTAGTATCACACAATGTACACAGAGATATTAGTATCACACATTGTACACAGATATATTAGTATCACACATTGTACACAGAGATACTAGTATCACACATTGTACACAGATATATTAGTATCACACATTGTACACAGATATATTAGTATCACACATTGTACACAGAGATATTAGTATCACACATTGTACACAGAGATATTAGTATCACACATTGTACACAGATATATTAGTATCACACAATGTACACAGATATATTAGTATCACACATTGTACACAGATATACTAGTATCACACATTGTACACAGATATACTAGTATCACACATTGTACACAAATATACTAGTATCACACATTGTACACAGATATACTAGTATCACACATTGTACACAGATATACTAGTATCACACATTGTACACAGATATACTAGTATCACACATTGTACACAGAGATATTAGTATCACACATTGTACACAGAGATATTAGTATCACACATTGTACACTGAGATATTAGTATCACACATTGTACACAGATATATTAGTATCACAGATTGTACACAGATATATTAGTATCACACATTGTACACAGATATATTAGTATCACACATTGTACACAGATATATTAGTATCACACATTGTACACAGATATATTAGTATCACACATTGTACACAGATATATTAGTATCACACATTGTACACAGATATACTAGTATCACACATTGGCCTCAAAAAGAACCTTGAAAAGGACATGTGTGTGTGTTTGGTAAAGAGGAAGTGTGTGTGTGTGTGTGTGTGTGTGTGTATCTTGGTCAGTGTGTGTGTATTGTGTGTGTGTGTGTGTGTGTGTGTGTGTGTGTGTGTGTGTGTGTGTGTGTGTGTGTGTGTGTGTGTGTGTGTGTGTGTGTGTGTGTGTGTGTGTGTGTGTGTGTGTGTGTGTGTGTGTGTGTGTGTGTGTGTGTGTGTGTGTGTGTGTGTGTGTGTGTGTGTGTGTGTGTGTGTGTGTGTGTGTGTGTCTGGGAAAGTGTATGTAAGAAGGTTTCTGTATATAGGATTACTTAAAAACAGTTCAAGATGATACCTGCTTGCTTCAGGTCGGGGGAAGTCGTGCATTCATCAGAATCAGAAGACCTGTCTTCGTCCCGCAGAGTGGACATGCACATCGCTGCAGCAGAGAGGAGACAGCTTGATGTTCAGAAGCAAGCATACACGAGTATTAAAGACACAAACATATGTACAAAGTGGCTAGTGGAGTACTTCAGGAAAGTCCACATAGGGGGGGGGGCTAGTGGAGTACTTCAGGAAATATATATATATATATATATATATATATGTCTATTACAGTTACATATATATATATATGTGTGTGTATATATATATATATATATATATATATATATATATATATATATATATACATACCGTAAATAACTGTAAGATGCTGTTGTTCCCTCCCTCTCTGCAGGGTGATGGGTGGTGTTCGGGTGGTGGTGGTGGGGGCAGGGGTGGTGGGTTTCTCCACGGCCGTGTGCATCGCGGAGAATCTTCCCCACGTCTCAGTCACCCTGCTGGGGGAGAAGTTCAGCCCCGAGACCACGAGCGATGGAGCCGCCGGCATCCTGTTCGCCAACCACAACCCAGGTGAGGATTCGTTTCTTATTTTTGACACGATGGGCTCACAGCAACTCGGACGCACCTTTCAGTTTGAGCTCAAACATATCTTTCATTTATAAAAGACTAAAGCTACAAAATCACTTGATAGGAACACTCCGATAACAAACAAAAGATCACTAGGTTCTACTAGGATGCTCAAAAGACTACATATATAAGTACGGACACACACACACACACACACACACACACACACACACACACACACGGGGACAGTGGGGGGTAAGTGGCCTGCGCGGCATGTATCGGCCGGCCGGTGACGAAAGTATGTCACATCACCTGAGCAGCCCTGAGTTGCCTCGAGCTAAATAGTTACAGCAGATATTTAATGATTGATTTTTGATTTTAATGTTAACAGATCGTTGATGCAATAACATCTGGACCCAATTTGCCTGACTTAATCATCCTCAATGTGGGTGAGACCATTTAACAGGGGGTGTGGGCAGGTGGTGGACCTCACCTCCTCTAGGGGGGTCCGGGGGCATGCTCCCCCGGGAAGTTAAAAGCATCGATCTGGTGCACTTTGAGAGCAGAGTTAGGGACTAAATCTATAGAAACACCTCTCCACACCCACATGAACAGATTTACTTTTTCTTTCAACATTCATTTGAACAGCAAGTGGAGGCAAAGTGACCCAGAGCAATAAACCTGCGAGCTCACTAGCTCTCAGTCACAGAACGTGGGCAACACGTTCTTCTCCACAGGATTTAGGATTTTTTTTGAAATTATTATTTATTTTATTTGTGTATGGCGCTTCAGACCGTCTGTCCTCAGACCCTCTGTCCTTAGACCCTCTGTCCTCAGACCCTCTGTCCTCAGACCCTCTGTCCTCAGACCCTCTGTCCTTAGACCCTCTGTCCTTAGACCCTCACATCATACAAGGAAACACTTCCAGAGAAAACCCACAGTTTAAGGGAACATGAGAGAAACCTCAGGGAGAGCAGCAGAGGAGGATCCTCTCCAGGACGGACAGACTGCAATAGATGCCGTGTGTAAATTGAAAAGATAATACATTTGCAACATAGGTAGTCCAGATGTTTGGAAATGCATGTGTGTAATAGGAAGATGAATCCACGAGGATATCCATCAGGACCGATGATCCAGGACCACAGCCACGACTCAAGATCCAGCGCTCAGACCAGGACACAAGACCGCAGGATCATCCATGACTCCGGATCCCAGCGTATATAGACCCCAAAAGAAAGACATTTGGGGAAGCTGGGTTAATGGGAACATGAGAGGACACAGGGACAGACAGAGAGAAGGAAGAAGTGAGACGTCCCCATGAGAGGACACAGGGTACAGACAGAGAGAAGGAAGAAGTAAGATGTCCCCCGACAAACTAAGCCTATATCAGCAAAACTAGGGGCTGAATCTAATCAGCCCTAACTATAAGCTTTATCAAAAAGGAAGGTCTTAAGCGCACTCTTAGAAACGGATAGGGTGTCTGCCGCCCGAACACAAACTGGAAGCTGATTCCACAAATGTGGAGCTTGATAAGAAAAGGCTCTGGCTCCCATTGTACTTTGAGAGACTCTAGGAACAACCAACAACCCTGCATTCTTGGAACGCAATGCCCTAGTAGGCCAGCAGGGTGTAATGAGTTCTTTAAGGTAAGATGGCGCCTGCCCATTAAGGGCTTTGTAGGCGAGAAGAAGAATTTTAAATTCGATCCTGTGTTCTATAGGGAGCCAGTGTAAGGCAGCCAGAACAGGAGTAATGTAATACATTATATTCCCCCCTCAGATGTCCCAGTGGAGCAGCAGAGGCGCTGGTTCAAGTCCAGCTTCGACCACCTGCGGCTCATCGCTCAGTCTGAAGACGCTCCGGAGGCCGGCGTCATGCTCAGCTCCGGGTCAGTCAACCGCTAAGTCTTATCAACACGTTGAGTATTCGGTACGTTTATAACGTCCTCCTCCTGCAGCTGGCAGATCTTCCGGGACGTTCCTGAAGATAAAACTCCGTACTGGTCCGACCTGGTGCTCGGGTTCAGGATCATGACGGAGCGAGAGATGGTTCGATTCCCGGAGCATCGGTTCGGACAGGCGTTCACCACCATCAAGTGTGAGTGCAGCCGCTACCTGCCCTGGCTGGAGAAGAGGTAACCGCGCATTGAGACCGACTATAATCAAAGAAAGCGTATTCATAGAGCAGCATTCACACAAGAGACAGAGCTCAAGGGGCTTCATGTGGAGGTGAGGCATACGACCAACCCTCAGTCGTTAATAATACATATTAAATATAAATACAGGTACGTGCAGTTGCATGTTTTGCCCCCGGATGGAGCCAATTGGGACAGATTGGGACAAACCACCTGCTTCATGTCAAAGGGGGGATTTGGGTGTTGTCAGTGTTCTTTGTGTATTCTGTTCATATTAATTATCCCTTGTGTAACCCACATTAAAACATCGTAAGCATAAAGTCATTCAAAAGTGATTTCATTAAAGGATACACGTTTACAATTGGTCAATAATAACAATGACCAATCCCTTTAAAAAATATAATAAATAAAAGTAGTATGACAAATGACAAGGTACTGTTCCTTTAAGTCAGTGTTTCTCAAACGTGTTCACACCAAGGACTTAACCAATAAAAAAACACTCGCGGACCACCTAACTCCACAAATATCCCAAATCACATCGTGTTTCTAGAACAGATTACAAATCGCCTGAAAATGGTACAAACAAGTGGCAACATGTGTGACGAAGGTGTTGCTCTGGGCTATATCATGCAATCGGAAGTGAAACTTAAGCTCGCTCCATTGCGGAGATATTCCCGCGAGAGTGCGGAAAACTTTAATTAATTCATTTATTTAAAATGTGAAATTGTACCAATATACTCACGGACCACTAGGGGGCTCACGGACCACCAGGGGGCCGCGGACCACACTTTAAGAAGCACTGCTTTAAGGGATCTCTGCTCACCACCAGGCACGCGCAGCGTAGCAGGAGAACAAGAGAAAACGGAGCAAGAAGCAGATGAGACAAGCGGAGTAAATTATATTAAAAGTGATTCAAAGTTGATTTAAAAAAGATGCCGTCCACACGGTCGGGAAACCCAGTCGACGGTAAGGAACATTAACCAACGGTGTTTTGGTCACGAGCCAGACCCACGGACCGCTTTGATCTTCGCGCCAGTGAGAGGACTTGCTGGTTTTTCAAGAGACAATAGCTGAACTCACTGCGGAGCGGCAGGAGGACTGAAGAAACTATAAGGTTGGAACTGGATTTAAGGAGACACTGTATATTGTATTCTAGGTTTTCATTTGTCATTTGATTTCATTGATGGTACAATTGTGTTTTTTTCCATTGAATTAGATATATTTGACCTGTGAATATACCTCAGGATATTGAAGAGATTAAAATAGGAAAAATCTATAAATAATACTGAGTAGACCGGTCTCGCCCTGAATGGATACCATGTCCTAAGTCACAGAAATCAGAAAACAAGGGAAAGGTGACACACTTAGCTCTGATTGCAGAGAGGCGAAGTCACGCCCATCTACGTCCGGCCCATGGGGTAAAACTGTTGAAATATGAGACGATGAAAAATACGCGACTACAACGACTACAGATCCCATTCTGGCTCGCGTAAGTGATGTCACAGGCGATAATGCTCCAAGTGGTTGCGACTCGGAATTAAAGCGAAGAAGAAGAAGAAGAAGAAGAAGAAGAAGAAGAAGAAGAAGAAGAAGACATATCAGGTAATACACATGTTGTGCCTGGAACATATATAGTCAAGTTAGCTACCTAGCTAGTAGCGACGAGTAGCGAGCACGTTAGTTAGCATTACATTACTTAGCCTTGTCACTTTTAGTAGCCTTACCATGAAGTTATTATGTTATTACAAGAAGTAAGAGTAAGAGTAGATGGGAAGTATTTCGTGAAACATTTGAAGAGCAGCCTTCTGCGCCCTCCACCGGGTGCTGAGGAAGCAGGCAGGGAGTCGAAGGCAGGCAGGGAGCTTAGCATGACAGATTCTGGACGTGTTTCATTGTGATGACGGTGAGGGGGAGTGAATCTGTGTGTTGGAGAGACGGTAGTTCAGTGATTACTGAGAGAACATTATTAGAAGAGATAATTATTCAGAGTGTTGTTACTGACCTTTGTCTCTTGTATTTCCCTCCCCTACCTGTAGCTGCTGAGACCTGAGGAACGTGCACACTGACCTGCTCTGGCACCTGACTTCCACTGCACGTACTAGTATTTGGTTATGGTATATTATTTATATACATCAAAGGCACAATGCACCCCCCAGAGACACACATGTATTGAGTGTGATATTGTGCGTAGGGCAAGTGAAATCATCTTCACACACTAGAGAACTGTAGGAGCGGCAACTTGTTTTGAAATTGAATTTTTAATATCCGATAATGAAGTTGATCTGTTTTCTTTATCCTTCTCTCTTCCCAGCTCCACCCATCCTCGCGCTCTGTTCCTGCAGGTCCTGCTTGCTAATCATTATGCTCATATGTTTTTACACAATTACAAATGAAGTCCTGGTTAGGATGCCACCTGGGCGCCTCCCTAGGGAGGTGTTCCAGGCACGTCCAGCTGGGAGGAGACCGAGGGGTAGACCTAGGACCAGGTGGAGGGACTATATCTCTTCTGGCCTGGGAGCGCCTTGGGACCCCCCAGTCAGAGCTGGTTGATGAGGGACAGGAACGTGTGGGGCTCTCTGCTGGAACTGCTACCCCCGAGACCCGACCACGGAGAAGCGGAGAAGATGGATGGATGGATGGATGGATGGATGGATGGATGGATGGATGGATGGATGGACAAATGAAGTCAATGTATTGTATGCCATGAAGTTGTGCTTCATTCGGAGTCAATAATACATCCATTCTGCCTTCAACTGCACAATGATCGTGGACTGCACCGACATCCATGCAGCTGCCCCCCAGTAAGATGAACCAAGCAAAGAGGGTCGCCATCATGTCCAAGGACATCCAGCTGGCCCGCCGCATCCGGAGAGAGGGCTTAGACTGACCCGAGACCAGCCTTTAAGAGCCACCTACAGTTTCAAAGAGTTGCAATCCTACGTTATTATAATGATAATGATTAATGATAATGATTAAACTGGTTCGTGTGTCACTTAGTTTACTTCGGCCTCATTTACAACCCCCCAGTTGACAGCCATGACTCCGTCCAAGTTGTACCCCCGAGCATCCTCTTCACGAGGGACGCGCATGGAGTGGATGAAAGTCCGACCGCAGCACAGCACCAAACTTGCTGGCTGTCAACCTGCCCCGCCTGTGTAACTGCCACTTTGTCCGCTGTCCTCGGTGGCTGTTTGGGTGGCAGCTTGCTGGTCTCTGCTCAGTCGCATTGAGACAAGCATTGCCTCAAGCCCCCGACCCCCATGCCCCTTAACCAGCTCCGGCACGGTGACAATGGCCTGATGTTGAGGCCGCGGCTCTGGCTCAGGTGTAAAAGCCATGCCATGCCACACTGTGCGCCCCTCAGTGCAGACCTGAACCAGTCTACATCCTCAGTGGCGATGTCTCAGTGGGTTGTATGTCTCCTCTCGCTGTTGGTAGAGTTGAGACACCGGCCGGACCACTTTGGAAGTGCCAGGCTTCCTCCACTGGCACTCAGCATCTGTGGAGCTGCATCCCCCGTGCACACTCACAGACAGCGCTCTGCATCGCGCCGTCGTCTCCCATGCAGATCTGTACAAATAAAGTAAGCCCCATGTTTGTTAGCATGCTACAATAGATTGAATGAGCAATAACACAAGGATGGTCCGGATCCGGGGGTGGGAGGGGTTATTTTTCCATAGTTGTGTCCTCTTGTCTGATTGTTGTTGTTGTTGTTGTTTGTTTTTTCTGTACTGGTTGTGATTGTACATTGTATTTTTCTAAATGTGTATGAATACATTTTTGAAAAACATTTGATCAACAATAAAAGAAGGACTTGGTCAGGATCTAGACTCAGTGTGTGGTTTATTAATTAATCAACGCTCTCTGCATTAGGAACACACATAGCGGTGCACCCGAGGGAGTCACACCCAGCTGGGCCTGGGTAACCAAAACCCTTGAATCTACACAGCAAATAAACTCAAATGACACAACGAGATGTAAAAGGAGATCACACGCACAGTATAGTCGATATGAAACTGGCCGCTTCAATCTGAAGAGCAACTAAAACAAAACCTGTCAGTGTACCTTGTTAGCTAACGTTAGCTAGCTGACATTAGCGTGACACATTGCACTCATGTTACTCACCTTGTGAAGCCGGTCCCGCTGCTCTGACAGAACCGACTCACTCCCCTTCGTGTATGTGCAGCTCTCAACGTGTCCAGACTCGTAGCGATGTTCACCTCGTTTTATACTTGTATTCTCATTCTGAAAGAAGCAGGTGCCGACGTGACGCCGTCCCTGTGACGGTGACGCGTGTTGTGCGAGACCAGAGACCTGGAGTTCACTCAGCGGTTTCACACAAAAGAATGTGTAACTTCAGTTTTATCTTTTTGACTTCCAAAATATTCTTTTAAATTCACAAACATCGTGTGTGTCATTCGTGGCACGATTCAAACGGGATCAAAAGATAACCTTTCTCTCTCCGTTGACTTCGATGTTTAATTTTACGCTTCCGGGGTCCCACGGAGGCTCCGGAAGGGGAGGGACTTCGCCTCTCTATTCTGCAGAACATATTCATTGTCTGTTTAATGTTGTGTCTATGTGTCTCCTTGGTCAGGACATGTGTCCCCTCTTCTGCACGTGTCCCCTCTTCTGCGTGTCTCTTCTACATCAACATGTGTCCCCTCTTCTGCGTGTCTCTTCTACATCAACACGTGTCCCCTCTTCTTCATGTCTCTTCTACATCAACATGTGTCCCCTCTTCTTCATGTCTCTTCTACATCAACATGTCTCCCCTCTTCTTCATGTCTCTTCTACATCAACATGTGTCCCCTCTTCTCCATGTCTCTTCTACATCAACATGTGTCCCCTCTTCTTCATGTCTCTTCCACATCAACATGTCTCCCCTCTTCTTCATGTCTCTTCTACATCAACATGTGTCCCCTCTTCTCCACGTCTCTTCTACATCAACATGTGTCCCCTCTTCTTCATGTCTCTTCTACATCAACATGTCTCCCTCTTCTTCATGTCTCTTCTACATCAACATGTGTCCCCTCTTCTCCACGTCTCTTCTACATCAACATGTGTCCCCTCTTCTTCATGTCTCTTCTACATCAACATGTGTCCCCTCTTCTTCATGTCTCTTCTACATCAGCATGTGTCCCCTCTTCCTCATGTCTCTTCTACATCAACATGTGTCCCCTCTTATCCATGTCTCCTCTACATCAACATGTGTCCCCTCTTCTTCATGTCTCTTCTACATCAACATGTGTCCCCTCTTCCTCATGTCTCTTCTACATCAACATGTGTCCTCTCTTCTTCATGTCTCTTCCACATCAGCATGTGTCCCCTCTTCCTCATGTCTCTTCTACATCAACATGTGTCCCCTCTTATCCGTGTCTCTTCTACATCAACATGTGTCCCCTCTTCTTCGTGTCTCTTCTACATCAACATGTGTCCCCTCTTCTCCTCGTCTCTTCTACATCAACATGTGTCCCCTCTTCTCCGTGTCTCTTCTACATCAACATGTGTCCCCTCTTCTTCGTGTCTCTTCTACATCAGCATGTGTCCCCTCTTCTCCGTGTCTCTTCTACATCAGCATGTGTCCCCTCTTCTTCGTGTCTCTTCTACATCAACATGTGTCCCCTCTTCTCCATGTCTCTTCTACATCAACATGTGTCCCCTCTTCTTCATGTCTCTTCTACATCAACATGTGTCCCCTCTTCTTCATGTCTCTTCTACATCAACATGTGTCCCCTCTGCTTCATGTCTCTTCTACATCAGCATGTGTCCTCTCTTCTTCATGTCTCTTCTACATCAACATGTGTCCCCTCTTCTTCATGTCTCCTCTACATAAACATGTGTCCCCTCTTCTTCATGTCTCTTCTACATTAATATGTGTCCCCTCTTCTTCATGTCTCTTCTACATCAACATGTGTCCCCTCTTCTTCATGTCTCTTCTACATCAACATGTGTCCCCTCTTCCTCATGTCTCTTCTACATCAACATGTGTCCCCTCTTCTTCATGTCTCCTCTACATCAACATGTGTCCCCTCTTCTTCATGTCTCCTCTACATCAACATGTGTCCCCTCTTCTTCGCTCTTCCTCCCTCCAGGTTCAGGCGTGCGGGGGGGCAGGTGGATCAGCGCCGGGTCGATAACCTCCAGGATCTCAGCGGTAGTTTCGACGTCATCGTAAACTGCTCTGGCCTGGGATCGCGCTCGCTGGCCGCAGACGTCTCCGTGCAGCCGGTTCGAGGCCAGGTCCTGAATATGGAGGCCCCCTGGCTGCAGCACTTCATCCGGGACGGGGACGGCCTCACGTACATCTACCCGGGGATGCAGGGGGTCACTGTCGGAGGAACTCGGCAGGGGGGAGACTGGAACCTGCGGGTGGAGGACAACGACACTCGGGGCATTTTGAAGCGCTGCAGCTCCCTGGAGCCCTCGCTGGCACGAGCCCGAATCCTGAGCTCCTGGGTGGGGCTGCGTCCCGGCAGGAGGACCCCCCGTGTGGAGGTGGAGAGAGAGGTGGAGGTGAAGAAGGGGGGCAGGAGTGTAACTGTGGTGCATAATTACGGGCACGGGGGGGGTCGGGGTGACCCTCGCCTGGGGGACGGCGATGGAGGCGCTGGGGCTCGTGAAGAAGAGCCTCCAGGGACATAGAGCCAAGCTGTGAGGGGTCAGAGGGAAACTAGTCCCGATGTTATGTAATGTCCCTCAGGTACACTTAGAGGCCACTAAATCCTGCCTCTCGCTCTAACATAAACTTAGTCTGAAACTAAATCTGAGTAAAACTCTCCCTTAAACTGTTGGGTTGAAATCAAATCAAAACTGAAATCTTATTTTCTTTTTTTGAAATGACCCTCATTAAAGCTTTAAGAAGCACTTAGCTGAAGCCAGGGTAAAAACTTCACTGTAAAATATTACCATGATTTCACAATATTTAGCTGTAAGATTTTACGATAAACGTGCACCTGGTCTTCCCCTGGCTCCGCCTCTGCCGAGGTGCACCAGGTCTTCCCCTGGCTCCGCCTCTGCCCAGGTGCACCTGGTCTGTCCCTGGCTCCGCCTCTGCCCAGGTGCACCTGGTCTGCTCCTGGCTCCGCCTCTGCCCAGGTGCACCTGGTCTTCCCCTGGCTCCGCCTCTGCCCAGGTGCACCTGGTCTTCCCCTGGCTCCGCCTCTTCTGAATTCCACTCAGCCGTGTATATAAAGAGAAGCTGGAGGAGAAGGATGTCTCGCCTATCCTAACGCCGGAGACACTGTCCTCAGAATACCTCTTTGCCATATGTGTGCAGATGTGTTTATGTTCAGCCTGGAGGACCTGGTAGTCCAGTGTTCGCGGCTTCATTTTGTTTCCCATTGGGTTTATAATTGATTTCTGGTGGGGGGAGCTCTGGGTCCTACGGCCCGTGGCGTGGCTGGCTCGGGTTCCCTGCTTCTGTGTGTTCCCTTTGGCCAGTCTTTAAATCTTTAAAACATTTAAAAAATGACCCTGGTTTAAAGTTGAGGAAAAGTCGACCCTTAGTTAAGGCTCGGAGAAAAAACTTCCCTGAACTAAAGCTTGGACAAAAGTCACATTCCTCAAAGCCTAGGAACATGTATATTAGTGTAAGTATGAAAACAAATTCTCTTAGCTTTTTAAAGAGGACCCTTTGAAGAAGCCGGCACTCAGTTCAGAATAAAACAACCGAAATATAAGCTTTAAAAAACGGCCTTTTGCTAAATGTTGCAAAAGCCACTTAGTGAAAGCATAAACCCTTAACTTTGAACAAAAGGACCGGCCTTTACAATACTTAGCCGACCCTTAGCTCACCTGCTAACTTTGCACGGATCCTGGTAAGCGTTGTGTATGAATCGTGTGTGGATATTTTCCCCGTGAGATTAATAACGATGTCTTCTGTTTGGAGCATTGGTCTCCGTGTACTCTATGATGTGAAAGTACACACTGTATGTTTACAATGTGTACAAAATGAATAAAAAGGAAGGATTTACTGACGAGAAATAAAAAGATTATATTCATGAAGTCTGGAATTAAAGTTTCTGTGAAGACCTGCTGATACTCGCCTGTAAAAACTATGATATATTAAATAATACATTAAATACATCATTTAATGTAATATGGGTGTATTTGAATTGATTCAGCTTTACATCCCAGGGTTTAATTGTACAGTTCTAGTTTGTTGTGATGAGCATCTGCCGGGCTGCTGGAATCGGTATGCTCTCTCCTTCTGTGTCCCCTCCTCTCCTGTCACCTATGACCTCCCTATATACACCCGGTGCAGCCAAACCCCGCCACCCAGTGTTCACAAACAATATTGCACCATACATATAACTTAAATAAACTGACACACCAACAACACCCATACGATGGCTCCTACATTTAATAATAATAAGCTTTCAGGGTTGAAGATGTTCAGAGAAGGGGCGTGACGGCAGCAGGGGGAGGTCCAGGCGTGATTGGGGATGGAGAGCGGCGGAGTCTGAGTTTCTCTGCACAAGTTATTCACCATTTATTTGTAGAAGCACGATAATAGAAAGCAGCTCGAGAGAACAATTTAAAATAGAATAATCACAAAAGCCGGTGTTATGTTACAGTTCATGTTACTGTTTGACTCAAACATGGATATTTTTATTTTATTTTCCCAATACTTTTAAAAAAACGTTTTCATGTTTCGTCAGAATTTTATTTTCCAGAAAATTCTCCTGAGTTTCGTTTTGAAGGTCCCACGCCCTGCTTCTCCGGTTCTGACCCGGCCCCTTGGGTTCTGGTTCTGACCCGGCCCCTTGGGTTCTGGAGCTTCTGCATGTGAGCGCTCTGCAGAGTCTCAACCCCTCAGAGTGCGTGCGTGCGTGCGTGCGTACACACACACACACACACACACACACACACACACACCCTTATCTCCGTGGATCTCCACTCACAGTTCGCCACACACTCACGCCTGTGTGCTCAGGCTGAGTTCCGCGGTGTCTCGCAGCAACCAGGAAACGACCCCAGTAACGCAGCTCTCACGGTCCGCTCCTCGAGCCTCACAGGGCGGAGCAGCGAGCCCCCCAACCCGGCCCCCAGGCCCCACGCAGCATTCCCATCTGTTCGTCGTCACTGGAGTCACTTCCTGGTTTCTAACACATTGTAAAACATAAACACTGATGTTCAGCTGTAACGGGGGTGGACCAATCAGAACAGAGTGGGCGAGCTGACCAATCAGAGCACAGTGGGCTCACAGGGGGGGGGGCAGCAGCTCCAACAAGCCGTGTAGGAGAGAGAGTGAACACACAGACTGCCAGAGAGGCTGTGAGAAAACGAGGAGGAACGGGACCTTTAACACGTGTTAAGACCCGCCAGCAGCCGTCAAAGGGACGGTTCAAGCTTAAGACAAAGAAATATAATAATATATAATAATAAAATGTATAATAATCTGGAAATGTGTTGCTTCTCTCTGTTTTATACACTAAAGTCAATTTGCTTTTTTCACACATTATATAACCTGATAGTTTTCATTTATTTTCCCAATATTTAAAAAAACATTTGGATATTTTTTGGGAAATGTTGTCCTGACACGATCCAGAACATTCCACTTGTTTGGGACATTAAAGCTGCTTTAAGAAGCAGCCCGTGCCTCTGGGGTGAGACCTTCCCCCGGCAGCGACCCAGACGCCGGCTCCCTCTGAGTCCTCTTCGGCTTCAGCCGCCGGGCTTCAGAGCCAGCAGAGACGGGCGGTGCGGTGTGCGAGGAGAGGCGAGGTACACTCTCCGGTAGTTCTGGAGGAAACACGGTGTCTGCACGACAGGAAGTGGCCGCCGACCTGTGAGGATCCACTTCCTGTTCCTCCGGCTGCGGCAGGCTCTCAGTGACGGAGGAGAACGTCTGTGTGTCTCGTCCTGAAACAAACAAGTGTTTGCAGATCAGGAAACGAGACACTTGGGGAAGTGCTCAGACTGTTAGAGAGCAAAGCGCACCTCAAACACACCGTCAGTTTAAATGCTGTTTTATACTGAAAAACCAGAAGTTCTCGTGCACAACCAGTTGTTAAGCTTTTATTCTGAAAATCCTTCATCTCCGGTTAGCATGAGGCTAATATAGCATTTACTATAGAGGTGAACTTAGCAGCGAAACCTACTGATCAACACTACTAAATAGACGTCGAGATATTATTATTGTTGGATAAGGTACAGTTTATTTGATTACGTTATTGTTTACAGTTGTGGGTAGTGTTAGAAATTAAAATCAATGTACCTTAAACATACCGTCAGTTTAAATGCTATTTTATTCTGGAAAAAACCCGGAAGTTCTCAATACCAAGCTTTTATTCTGAAAATCCGTCACGACGACATCCGGGACTACCGCCCATTTAGTATCATTAAAGTGGGCTATTGACGCCGTTAACATGTGTTACATATAAAGTTATGAAAGAGATGAGGAGGAGACAAGGCACGTGGAAGTAAGCAATGACTGTACAATGTGGAAATCCTCTGTTTAACGCGATATCGGACACGAGGGGGGAAGTCCCCTACGTCACTACAGCTCCCAGAGAGGAGGAGCCAACAGCGAGCACGCGGGAAGGACGAATGCTTGGGAGGGCTCTTCTGCACGGCCATCACACGGAGAGGAAGGCTGCAGCCTTTCTCCTCCAACTGAACAATATCCTGCTTGTAACATTACCGCGCTTTTTATTAATTAAAGTACCCAATTGAGCCTTCTCTCAGAGACTCCATTTGGTCTCCTTTTTAGCTTCTGTCCGGGACGCGAGAATAACGAACACAGCATAACAAGGCCCTCCACAGAAGTACAAGTAATACTCTGCAAGCTCTGGACCCTGCCCGGTACCTGGTCTGGACCCTGCCCGGTACCTGGTCTGGACCCTGCCCGGTACCTGGTCTGGACCCTGCCCGGTACCTGGTCTGGATCCTGCCCAGTACCTGGTCTGGACCCTGCCCGGTACCTGCTCTGGACCCTGCCCGGCACCTGGTCTGGACCCTGCCCAGTACCTGGTCTGGATCCTGCCCAGAACCTGGTCTGGGTCCAGTCAGAGCGTGTCCTCCTGAGAGAAGGTACCTCCAGGAGGACACTGCAGAGACAGAGGCTCTAGTTTAGACAGCGCTTCCTCTGGTTCAGAGAAGCGTCTCCCTTTGAGTCGTTTCTCAGAGGAAACCTGAACCACCAGCTGCAGCAGAACTCAGAGACCTGTGAGGCTCTGAAACCCAGACCTCCTGGTTCTGTGAGGCTCTGAAACCCAGACCTCCTGGTTCTGTGAGGCTCTGAAACCCAGACCTCCTGGTTCTGTGAGGCTCTGAAACCCAGACCTCGCTGGTTCTCTGTGAGGCTCTGAAACCCAGACCTCCTGGTTCTGTGAGGCTCTGAAACCCAGACCTCCTGGTTCTGTGAGGCTCTGAAACCCAGACCTCCTGGTTCTGTGAGGCTCTGAAACCCAGACCTCCTGGTTCTGTGAGGCTCTGAAACCCAGACCTCCTGGTTCTGTGAGGCTCTGAAACCCAGACCTCCTGGTTCTGTGAGGCTCTAAAACCCAGACCTCCTGGTTCTGTGAGGCTCTGAAACCCAGACTCCTGGTTCTGTGAGGCTCTAAAACCCAGACTCTGACATCCTGGTTCTGTGAGGCTCTAAAACCCAGACTTCCTGGTTCTGTGAGGCTCTGAAACCCAGACCTCCTGGTTCTGTGAGGCTCTGAAACCCAGACCTCCTGGTTCTGTGAGGCTCTGAAACCCAGACCTCCTGGTTCTGTGAGGCTCTGAAACAACCCCTGTCGTACTGACCCAGCTCCTGGTTCTGTGAGGCTCTAAAACCCAGACCTCCTGGTTCTGTGAGGCTCTGAAACCCAGACTCCTGGGCTCTAAAACCTCGGTTCTGTGAGGCTCTGAAACCCAGACCTCCTGGTTCTGTGAGGCTCTAAAACCCAGACCTCCTGGTTCTGTGAGGCTCTGAAACCCAGACCTCCTGGTTCTGTGAGGCTCTGAAACCCAGACCTCCTGGTTCTGGGGCTCAGAGCGAGAACAAACATTCTAACAACGTGGAAACATTTGTTGTTACGAGCAAACGGATAAACGAAGCAGGATTTTAGGCCCTGAATATAAATGATTTTATAAAACGGACAAATCAAGCAATCCGATTGGTTCTTAGCCGGGATGAGCGTACACCACGGCCTGTCGTGAGCTCCTGCTTGATCACAGTAACCTTTACAAACAGCTCTGTGTTCTTAGAACATTTTCTCACAAAGCACTTCTTTTGCAAATGTAATATTAAACTTTGAAGTACTCTCAACGCGCTGTGGAGACCCTAAACCTACCGACCCCTTTCTAACCGCAGGTCTTTGAATATACTTGTAATCTTTCAATGACGTTGAATATCAATGAAGACGTCCTGTGTTCCTGAAGCACAGAGGCTGGTTTAGGTTCATTATACGGTTAGCCCATAAACTACATGTCCCACAATGCATCTCATTGTGTTACACTGAAGAGCAATGATCTGCCCAGACTTCTGCTTTCAGACGTAGCTAATTATGAAGTTATTACAGATGATAATCCCATGCAGAGGAAATCATGTGATATCAAATACATTATGTTGTATATATTCAGTGGCGACTGGTCATTAGGGGCAGGTGGGGCACAGCCCCACCTAGTGTCAGCAGAAAGTATTAAAATAATGATTACAACAAAATACAAAAAATAAATTAAAATATATTTTAAGATCATGTTTAATCATCTGATTCGTCTCATTGCTGTTTTCAGTCTGTGTTCTTCTAATGAGTGTCTACAGTGTGTGCCTGTTGAGCTGTTTAGAGCCATGTGGGACAGAAACCCGACCCTGCCCCTCCCCCTCTCTGTCTGAGTGAACGGTGACTGTAGAAACTGCACTGCGCATGCTCAGAGTATTGTCCTTTAATGTGTGTGGCAAAAAATAATGACCATCGGGGCATAGAGCTGCCATCCCCACCATACGCCATCTCACATCACTCAGAGCTGATTGGCTGTGAGTACGTGTGCCGCGAAAAGTGTGGTGTGTGGAGAGGAGAGAGAGAGAGCTGCAGTGACGCGTCCTGAAACCCGGAAGTGAGCTGCGCGTGGCTTCCCTCCACAGAAAGCATCGAGGTTTCTCCAGAGGGTTTTAGAAAATAGCTCCAAATAAGATCTGTGGAAACGTAGCTGTTAGATAAATGCACGTTTTGTTCAGCCGGATAATATCCACATGTCTACCCTACTTTATCATTTTAGAATCAAACATCTATCGATTAGATCAGATTCATGATAGACTTTAGAAACTACAGGAAGATAAGGAGGACTTTTACAAAACAGTAGATGTTTGTCCAGAGGGACAGCATGGACTTCATCTCCACGTCGAGGTAGAGACCGCCATGTGGACTGACTGAGAGAGAACAATTCAATATCTAAATGATACAAGTACATGTGTGGGTATCCTTCTGCTGAACTGTGTGTTTCAAAGTCATCGAAGCATCAGACTAAAGAGGCTTTTGAGAATAATATTATATTTTGATTTCATATATTTGTAAACCTGAAGAGTCGGAGCCTCAGCAGCCACGACCCTCTCTGCAGAAGCTTCTCGACGTCTGAGTCCTTTGTGCCGCACCACTTTAGCACACGTAGAAAGCCACTGTATATATTATATATTTATGTATTGTTATATCGTCTTTAAGTTACAACCGGCCCTTTGAGTGCCACCTAATGCTGAGCCTCGCGCGAGGACATTGAGCTTGCCCCTCCTCTAAAGAGAGCAGGGCTCAGTGTTAGCAAAGGAAGCAGAACAAAGGAAGCAGGAAGCAGGAAGCAGCGTCAGGGGAACATCTTTATTCAAACTGATCTGAAGTCTGCATTTTAAGTGCATTCACAAATATACAAAATGCCGCATTTTAAACAAGTATAATCACTATTTTCAAACTCAGTAAATATGTTGAAAGTCTGCAGCTCTCAGGGACATGAGATAAGATATTGTTTTCATTTCACTAAAGAATATATACAGAGAGGAGGAGGAGCCTCTTGAACTCACCCAACTCCACACAGCGGGAACCAGGAGGTCTGATTTCCACGATCTAGCCTGAGAAACACATCACTGCAGTGAAACCTGGAGTTCTACTTTAAAGAGTCCTCTCTACTTTAAAGAGTCCTCTCCTGCTGGTGTTCAGGTGTATATCAGTATGTAGTGTCTCTACTTTAAAGAGTCCTCTCCTGCTGATGTTCAGGTGTATATCAGTGTGTAGTGTCTCTACTTTAAAGAGTCCTCTCCTGCTGATGTTCAGGTGTATATCAGTGTGTAGTGTCTCTACTTTAAAGAGTCCTCTCCTGCTGATGTTCAGGTGTATATCAGTATGTAGTGTCTCTACTTTAAAGAGTCCTCTCCTGCTGATGTTCAGGTGTATATCAGTGTGTAGTGTCTCTACTTTAAAGAGTCCTCTCCTGCTGATGTTCAGGTGTATTTCAGTGTGTAGTGTCTCTACTTTAAAGAGTCCTCTCCTGCTGATGTTCAGGTGTATATCAGTATGTAGTGTCTCTACTTTAAAGAGTCCTCTCCTGCTGATGTTCAGGTGTATATCAGTATGTAGTGTCTCTACTTTAAAGAGTCCTCTCCTGCTGATGTTCAGGTGTATATCAGTATGTAGTGTCTCTTTAAAGAGTCCTCTCCTGCTGATGTTCAGGTGTATATCAGTATGTAGTGTCTCTACTTTAAAGAGTCCTCTCCTGCTGATGTTCAGGTGTATATCAGTATGTAGTGTCTCTACTTTAAAGAGTCCTCTCCTGCTGATGTTCAGGTGTATATCAGTATGTTGTGTCTCTACTTTAAAGAGTCCTCTCCTGCTGATGTTCAGGTGTATATCAGTATGTAGTGTCTCTACTTTAAAGAGTCCTCTCCTGCTGATGTTCAGGTGTATATCAGTATGTAGTGTCTCTACTTTAAAGAGTCCTCTCCTGCTGATGTTCAGGTGTATATCATATGTAGTGTCTCTTTAAAGAGTCCTCTCCTGCTGATGTTCAGGTGTATATCAGTATGTTGTGTCTCTACTTTAAAGAGTCCTCTCCTGCTGATGTTCAGGTGTATATCAGTATGTAGTGTCTCTACTTTAAAGAGTCCTCTCCTGATGATGTTCAGGTGTATATCAGTGTGTAGTGTCTCTACTTTAAAGAGTCCTCTCCTGCTGATGTTCAGGTGTATATCAGTATGTAGTGTCTCTACTTTAAAGAGTCCTCTCCTGCTGATGTTCAGGTGTATATCAGTATGTAGTGTCTCTACTTTAAAGAGTCCTCTCCTGCTGATGTTCAGGTGTATATCAGTATGTAGTGTCTCTACTTTAAAGAGTCCTCTCCTGCTGATGTTCAGGTGTATATCAGTATGTAGTGTCTCTACTTTAAAGAGTCCTCTCCTGCTGATGTTCAGGTGTATATCAGTATGTAGTGTCTCTACTTTAAAGAGTCCTCTCCTGCTGATGTTCAGGTGTATATCAGTATGTAGTGTCTCTACTTTAAAGAGTCCTCTCCTGCTGATGTTCAGGTGTATATCAGTATGTAGCGTCTCTACTTTAAAGAGTCCTCTCTACTTTAAAGAGTCCTCTCCTGCTGATGTCCAGGTGTATATCAGTGTGTAGTGTCTCTCCTTTAAAGAGTCCCTTTTAGAGACCAGATTCAAAGATGGAGGAACTTGAAGAAGAAGCAGATAATGTGACGACAGCAGAGTTTCCAGAGGAGCAGAAACTGAAATATTGGAGCGCGAAGAAGAAGAGCTGGAGACCATCGATGAAGAGGAAGAAGAGGAAGATCAGGGGGGGCTCGAGACCTCGTTACCGTTCTCCAGAATGTCCTTCACGTTCTCCAGGTTCTCGATAACGTTCTCCAGGTTCTCGTTGCTCTCGTAGCACCCTGAGTCTCGAGGAGAATCTCCAGTTATTCCTAGACACTGAATCAGTTTCTCCTGAACGACCTGCCGCTCTGGATCGCTGCTTCCTGCAATACAGAGCACAGCCACCAGGGGGGGGGGCGTCACCTGGAGGACACATCGTGCTGATTTAAAGACAGTCGGATAAAGCTGGCCGGCTCTGCTGGGTTAACGAGGTCTGCAGAGAGAAAACATCAAAACATAACAATATCTGATGTGGAGCGGACCGCTCCTCTGAAGGGACCACGAGGAGGTGAAACAACGTGTGTGTGTGTGTGTGTGTGTGTGTGTGTGTGTGTGTGTGTAGCGGACCGCTCTTCTGAAGGGACCACGAGGAGGTGAAACAATGTGTGTGTGTGTGTGTGTGTGTGTGTGTGTGTGTGTGTAGCGGACAGCTCTTCTCAAAGGACCACGAGGAGGTGAAACAAAGTGTGTGTGTGTGTGTGTGTGTGTGTGTGTGTGTGTGTGTGTGTGTGTAGCGGACAGCTCTTCTCAGAGGACCACGAGGAGGTGAAACAACGTGTGTGTGTGTGTGTGTGTGTGTGTGTGTAGAGGTGTGTGTAGCGGACAGCTCTTCTGAAGCACCACGAGGAGGTGAAACAACGTGTGTGTGTGTGTGTGTAGAGGTGTGTGTAACGGACAGCTCTTCTCAGAGGACCACGAGGAGGTGAAACAACGTGTGTGTGTGTGTGTAGCGGAAAGCTCTTCTCAGGACCCGAGGTGAAACACGTGTGTGTGTGTGTGTAGCGGACAGCTCTTCTCAAAGACCACGAGGAGGTGAAACAACGTGTGTGTGTGTGTGTGTGTGTAGCGGACAGCTCTTCTCAGAGGACCACGAGGAGGTGAAACAACGTGTGTGTGTGTGTGTGTGTGTAGCGGACAGCTCTTCTCAGAGGACCACGAGGAGGTGAAACAACGCGTGTGTGTAGCGGATGTTACCCTCGTCCTCCTGCAGCAGCTCCACGGCGGTCAGCAGGACGGCTCGATGCTGAGCGTCTCTGATGTTCAGCTCGTCCAGGTCCTCCTCCTCCAGCAGCTGGAAGGTGTCCAGGTCCTCGTATCCGTTAAACAGGAAGGTGGGGAGGTGCTCCTGGAGAGAGGAGGCCCTACATGTCATGCTCTTCTGGTTCTGACCCCTCCTCTCAAACCCTCAAAGTGCACCCTGAGCGAGTAACACTGTAACACTGTCTGTGCTGCCCCAGAACGCCTCGATGGACATTTCTCTTTTCCCATTGTTTACTTCCTGGGTACTCTGACGTGCCCATACCCAAATGGACCAATCCACGGACTTCCTCACACACACTCACTCAATCTTTTCTCAGCTGCAGCTCCGCAGATTTCTCCTCCCTGAGACGGCGGGACGCAGCGAGGCTGGGAGTCGGTGTGTGCACACACTGACTCCCAGCCTCGCTGCGGGTGTGTGTGTGTGTTCGGGCTGGGTTTCACTGTGTCTAGCTGTCTCCTATATCTAAAGGTCTCCTATCATACTATTCTTAGGCATATATTATAGGTCTCTGAACTTTTCATCTCCGGCTTCTTTACACATATTCTCTTATAATACTGTGTTTCCTGTGAGGTTGATCATATATTTATAATAAGCTCTTACTGTGAGGTTGATGCGCTGCAGCAGCTCCTCCACAGACGTGGGTTTCGGCTGCCGAGGCCTCCTCCTCCGTCGGGCTTTCTTCGGCTTCACCTCCTCGTTCAGAACGTCTACGTAGATAAACTTAAAGGTGCCGACCTTCCCGTTCAGCATTCCCATCCATGTTCCCATCGAAGGCTTATTGATCACCTCGATCACATCCCCACTCTGAGGAAGAGAGACGGAGGTTAAAAAAGACAAACATGGAACAATACAAGAATAAAAGCAGAACTTTAGAGAAATTAAATACTTTTTTGATTAAAGAACGGTTTTATTTGTATTTTCCTGTTTCACCTTGAGTTTGAGAGAGTCAGAGTCGTATGGACTGGGTGTGAAATCGGTGTGAACGACTGCTCTCCCACAGAAAGGTCCTCTGTAGGGCAGCTCCTCCTCCTCAGGCCTCACTCTCTCTCCGGAGCTCACTCTCTCTCCGGAGCTCACTCTCTCTCCGGAGCTGCCCGACGACGCGGTGCCTGATGAGTCCGTGGTGCCTGATGAGTCCGTGGTGCCTGATGAGTCAGTGGTGCCTGATGAGTCTGCGGTGCCTGATGAGTCCGTGGTGCCCACCGTCTGCCCGCCTGACCACAGAAGATGGACACTTATTAAACACAACAATACACAAAAAAAATGTATGTCAACTTTTTCCAGAATTTTGACTTTTTAAGACTTGACTTTTTTACTTTTTTCAGAACTTAAATCTGTTTCAGAATTTGTACTTTTCTCTTGGGATTTTTACTTTTTAAGACTTTTTTTTAACATTATTTGTGGTGCTCGACGAGACCCTCGGTGCCCACCGTCTGCCCGCTTGACCACAGAACAGGGACATTTATTTAACTCAACAATACACAAACACCAGCATTGTTCTTTTCTCTTTTGATTTTTTCCCAGAATTTAGACTTTTTCCCAGAATTTAGAATTTTTCCCAGAATTTAGACTTTTTCCCAGAATTTAGACTTTTTACCGGAGTTTTGACTTTTTCCCAGAATTTAGAATTTTTCCCAGAATTTAGACTTTTCCCAGAGTTTTGACTTTTTCCCAGAGTTTTGACTTTTTCCCAGAATTTAGACTTTTTCCCAGAGTTTTGACTTTTCAGAGTGTTCCCCTCCCTGCTGCTCTGAGCTCAGTTTATAATAAACACAGAGAGGATAAACAACGTACTGATGGAGCTCTGTCCGCTCAGAGAGCTCCTCAGACTCTCCACAGACCCCCCCGGCTTCAGAGACGCTTCCTCCAGAGAGTCCTTCTGCACAGAGGAGGAGTCATGGGGGGCTCAGCCTCTCCGGGCTCGACTGCAACACAGGAGAGGAACATATTATTACCCATAATCAGACGTGGGAAGTATTGGAGTACAAATACTTTGTTACTGTACTTCAATATATTTTTCTAGTATCAGTACTTTACTCCACTACTTATTTTTCTGACCACTTTTGACTTTGACTTCTTACATGTTGAACTCAAATACCTGTACTTTCTACTTCTTACATGTTGAACTCAAATACCTGTACTTTCTACTTCTCTCATGTTGAACCCAAATACCTGTACTTTCTACTTCTCACATGTTGAACACAAATACCTGTACTTTCTACTTCTTACATGTTGAACACAAATACCTGTACTTTCTACTTCTTACATGTTGAACACAAATACCTGTACTTTCTACTTCTTACATGTTGAACACAAATACCGGTACTTTCTACTTCTTACATGTTGAACTCAAATACCTGTACTTTCTACTTCTTACATGTTGAACTCAAATACCTGTACTTTCTACTTCTTACATGTTGAACACAAATACCTGTACTTTCTACTTCTTACATGTTGAACTCAAATACCTGTACTTTCTACTTCTTACATGTTGAACACAAATACCTGTACTTTCTACTTCTTACATGTTGAACACAAATACCTGTACTTTCTACTTCTTACATGTTGAACTCAAATACCTGTACTTTCTACTTCTTACATGTTGAACACAAATACCTGAACTTTCTACTTCTTACACTTTGAACCCAAATACCTGTACTTTCTACTTCTTACATGTTGAACTCAAATACCTGTACTTTCTACTTCTTACATGTTGAACACAAATACCTGTACTTTCTACTTCTTACATGTTGAACACAAATACCTGTACTTTCTACTTCTTACATGTTGAACACAACTACCTGTACTTTCTACTTCTTACACTTTGAACCCAAATACCTGTACTTTCTACTTCTTACATGTTGAACACAAATACCTAAACTTTCTACTTCTCACATGTTGAACACAAGTACCTGTACTTTCTACTTCTTACATGTTGAACACAAATACCTGTACTTGAGTAAAGGATGTGTGTACTTCTACTTGAGTAAAGGATGTGTGTACTTCTACTTGAGTAAAGGATGTGTGTACTTCTACTTGAGTACAGGATGTGTGTACTTCTACTTGAGTAAAGGATGTGTGTACTTCTACTTGAGTAAAGGATGTGTGTACTTCTACTTGAGTAAAGAATGTGAGTACTTCTACTTGAGTACAGGATGTGTGTACTTCTACTTGAGTAAAGGATGTGAGTACTTCTACTTGAGTAAAGGATGTGTGTACTTCTACTTGAGTAAAGGATGTGTGTACTTCTACTTGAGTAAAGGATGTGTGTACTTCTACTTGAGTAAAGGATGTGAGTACTTCTACTTGAGTACAGGATGTGTGTACTTCTACTTGAGTAATGGATGTGAGTACTTCTACTTTAGTAAAGGATGTGTGTACTTCTACTTGAGTAAAGGATGTATGTACTTCTACTTGAGTAAAGGATGTGTGTACTTCTGCCATCTCTGCTCATAATTCCTCCTCATCACCACAAAGTAGTCCCCTCCCCTCACCTGTTCAGACAGAGAGCTGTGGTATCTCTTGGAGATGTGCTTCCTCATCGTTTCTCTCACTGACTTCACCTTTTTACCCAGAGAAATACGAGAAGTGGGGGGAGACTTCACGAGACCTCGGACTCCATCTCCGCCTTTATTCTGGTTCACAGACACACGGAGGGAAGCAGGAATGAATACACTGTCCATGGAGATTCAGTGGATGAAACTTAATGAAGAAAGTGGGAGGAGCTTACGGTGTTTTCCGAGACGACCCCCTGCAGGGAGCGGCTGCTCAGATCAAAACCTCCGAAACTACAAGCTCTCTGTGGAGACACAAGAAACAGAGAACCATCAGCAGGAACATAGTGACATCACCATGGAACATGCACGCTCCTATTGGCTAGCTCTTCCGCACATTGTACGTGATAAGGGGCTAGGGGGCGGGACATCTCTAAGCGGTCGACCAATCACAACAAAGCCGACCAGCATACTTTTTTTGTGACAACTTCTCGACTTTAATTGGTCATTTAATCATTTATATTTTTTATTTTAATGTATTTATTCTTATGTCATTCTTTTTTTGTATTGAGAAGGGAACACACACACACACACACACACACACACACACACACACACACACACAGATGATTTATGTGATGATGATGATGATGATGATGATGATGATGATGATGATTGTATTTGTCTTCCTGAAGCACTGAACTCACCCCTGTGAGGCTGAGGACCCTCTGTCTGATCTCCCCTCTCCGTCACAGAGCGAGTGATCCTTTGCTCCTCCTCCTCCTGAGGACACAGGAAGAGTTTCACCAACAGAACTCAATATATACATTTATTACTCAACAACAACTTGCTTTTTTGTATTTTTCGGACCCTCTCTAGTGACGTTGCACGATGTTTTGCACCTTCAATTTCGAGCTAAATATAATTTCCGGCAAAAATTTCTCTTTTCCTCGAGATCTGCTATTGTCTTATATTAAAGTGAATATCTTTGGACATTCGAACACATCACCAGAGATTGCACTAGACTTTTTTCGCTGCCCGGACAGGATCGCAACAGTTCCTTCAAAATCCATTATCACCCGTCGGCCTGTGCACAACTAACATAATACCGGAGCTCCCGCGGGGACTTTGCACTGTTCGGAGTTTGTTCGAATGCGTCAAAATGACGGGCGGCTTTCTATTTTTTCCGTCATTGTTAAAAAAAATACGTCATAGACGGAAAATATTCGGTTAACGCAGTGTCTGCCGGGGACACTGGGACGCATATTTTTCAGTTTGTTCTAAGAATTTCGAGTTCCTTTCTCAGAATTTTGACTATTTTCCGAAATGTTACCTTACTCCGAATTAGGTTTTATTTTTCCTCAGAGTTTTGACGTTTTTTTCAGTTTTTTTGACTTCTTTCTTACAATTTTGACTTTTCTTTTTTCCCCAGAATTTTTACTTTTCAGAATGTTTACCTTATTCAGAATGTTGAGTTTGTTCTCCTCCTGATGCACGGGGTTTCCCCCCTCCTGATGCACGGGTTTCCCCCCTCCTGATGCACGGGGTTTCCCCCCTCCTGATGCACGGGGTTTCCCCCTTCCTGATGCACGGGGTTGCCCCCCTCCTGATGCACGGGGTTGCCCCCCTCCTGATGCACGGGGTTGCCCCCCTCCTTATGCATGGTGATTCCTTCCTCATGATGCAGCAGCTGATCCTGCAGGGTCGAACACAGAGAGTCCAGGGGGGAGGAGCCTCCTGTGGGGGGGAGGAGTCTCCTACACGGGGGAGGGGCCTCTTCACGGGGGGAGGAGCCTCCTGCAAGGGGGGGACCCTCCATCATCAGGACACTCTCTGAGGAAGAGGAGAAACAGGATGAAGGTGGTGTAAAGAAATTAGCTTTAATTTAGCTTCACATGAAAATATTATATCAATCCAATAATGATGTGTAGGGTGAAGAGCGGTTGACGTTTTCATTTAGATTACAGGAGATTCATGTGTTGTTGTTCTTTTTGGTGTTTTTATTTAATTATTAAAAACTTTTTTTTTCTTAAATTATTTAAATTTAAATTTTTAATTTATTTAACATTTGTATTTATTTAATTTAAATAGTTTAAATAGTTTAAATGTAAACGTTAAAGTGTATCATGTACAGTATATCACCTTCTCCTCTAGTCCTCTCTCCTGATATATAGTGTTATATATATATATATATATAGTAACTCCACAGTATAGTGTTATTCACAGTAACTCTGCTGTATAGTGTTATTCACAGTAACTCTGCTGTATAGTGTTATTCACAGTAACTCACTGTATAGTGTTATTCACAGTAACTTACTGTATAGTGTTATTCACAGTAACTCTGCTGTATAGTGTTATTCACAGTAACTCTGCTGTATAGTGTTATTCACAGTAACTTACTGTATAGTGTTATTCACAGTAACTCACTGTATAGTGTTATTCACAGTAACTCACTGTATAGTGTTATTCACAGTAACTCACTGTATAGTGTTATTCACAGTAACTCTGCTGTATAGTGTTATTCACAGTAACTCTGCAGTATAGTGTTATTCACAGTAACTCACTGTATAGTGTTATTCACAGTAACTCTGCTGTATAGTGTTATTCACAGTAACTCTGCAGTATAGTGTTATTCACAGTAACTTACTGTATAGTGTTATTCACAGTAACTCTGCAGTATAGTGTTATTCACAGTAACTTACTGTATAGTGTTATTCACAGTAACTTACTGTATAGTGTTATTCACAGTAACTCTGCAGTATAGTGTTATTCACAGTAACTTACTGTATAGTGTTATTCACAGTAACTCACTGAATAGTGTTATTCACAGTAACTTACTGTATAGTGTTATTCACGGTAACTCACTGTATAGTGTTATTCACAGTAACTCTGCTGTATAGTGTTATTCACAGTAACTCTGCAGTATAGTGTTATTCACAGTAACTTACTGTATAGTGTTATTCACAGTAACTCTGCAGTATAGTGTTATTCACAGTAACTTACTGTATAGTGTTATTCACAGTAACTTACTGTATAGTGTTATTCACAGTAACTCTGCAGTATAGTGTTATTCACAGTAACTTACTGTATAGTGTTATTCACAGTAACTTACTGTATAGTGTTATTCACAGTAACTTACTGTATAGTGTTATTCACGGTAACTCACTGTATAGTGTTATTCACAGTAACTCACTGTATAGTGTTATTCACAGTAACTCACTGTATAGTGTTATTCACAGTAACTCTGCTGTATAGTGTTATTCACAGTAACTCTGCAGTATAGTGTTATTCACAGTAACTTACTGTATAGTGTTATTCACGGTAACTCACTGTATAGTGTTATTCACGGTAACTTACTGTATAGTGTAATTCACAGTAACTCACTGTATAGTGTTATTCACAGTAACTCTGCAGTATAGTGTTATTCACAGTAACTTACTGTATAGTGTTATTCACAGTAACTCACTGTATAGTGTTATTCACAGTAACTCACTGTATAGTGTTATTCACAGTAACTCACTGTATAGTGTTATTCACAGTAACTCTCATATCTCACCTTCTCTCTTGGTGTTTTCGTCGCTCCGGATCATTCTCTTCCTCCTGGAGGACGTCACCAGTTTCTGGAGCCTCTTGAAGCTCAGAGAGTCTTCGGGATCAGCTTCGGACAGATCAACGGGCTGAGGGGAAGGAAGAGCTTAACAGTTATTACTCAACACAGTCGTGTTTATCGTGACTTCATCCTGATTTTCTGTATATCTCTGACACTCTCTAGTGACGTTGCACGATGTTTTTCACCTTAAAAGTCGAGCTAAATATAATGTCCTTTTTCACCTGGGACACTGCGATGCACATATATCAACATTTCCTGACTTTTGTTTTTTTCAGAATTTTCTCAGAATGTTGACTATTTTCAGAATTTTGGCTTTTTTACAATTTGTTTGAATTTTTTTCAGAATTTTGACTTTTTTTCTCACCATTTTCAGAATTTTGAGGGTTTTACAGAATATTTTCGTTTTCATTTTTTCAGAATAGTTTTATTTTTTCTCAGAGTTTTGAATTTTTCGTCAGAATTTTCACTCATTCCCGAATTTTGACATTTATTCCTATTTTTTGTAATCTTATATTAAACTGAATATCTTTGGACATTCAAACACATCACCTCGGTCACCGGGACGCACATTTATCAATATATTCTCACTTTTTAATAATCCATGAATCAGGTGAATAAGAGCAGGTACGTCTATGATACCTGTCCTCTACGTGCAGCAACTTGTACTAAATACTAAAGAGGCTAGAAACTCAGAGCTCAACCTGAGACAGGAAACCACAGAGCCCAGGATCTGCCCGGCGGCAACACGCTCTCTGCTCGTGAGAAAGCTACACGAAAGCTGCCTGGAAGTCACCTTCAGCTTCTTAAGAATACATAGAGGCAATTAAATAAAGTCTGTGGTGCGTTTGAGGTCAGGAGACACACACACAGAGAGAGAGAGAGGTTAATCAGAGGACGAGAACACGAGCGGTAAGTCTGCACAGCCAG